>CANTUR010000053.1:5627500-6227500 GCA_947683625.1 Mallotus nudiflorus | reverse complement strand
TTGATTGTCTCACAAATCAAGAACAAAATAAAAACTCTGTCTTTGTTTTCTAAGAAGAGAGAAAACGAATTTGGAGGCAGGAAAAGCAAGTGTGTTAAACCCTAGAGAATATAACATATTTAAAGACTCCAAATTAGGGTTTCACCTACCAATGACCTTTTGGTAACTTCCATTTATTATATTCTGATTTTGTTTAAAAACAAATCAGAAATAATATCTTATTTATTTATTTAAAATAACATTTATCTTAAATAAATAAACAAACAAATAAATAAATAAAACACTTTAATTATTTATTTATACAGAGTTTATTTTGGGCTTATTAAAGCCAAATTCATTTTGGGCTTGTTCTAAGTGTGTGACCCTGTAGGTTCACATAACATTGGCAGTGGGCCTAAATCTCTATTTAGGCCTACAAGTCATAAGTGGCCTCTAGCAAGACATTATGACTACCCAAGTCATGTGAAGTCAATAATCTGACATAACCTAATTACAGTGAATTTTATTGTCCCTTTATCACATATGATCCTAATTAAACATAAGGCATAGAATGTCATCCTTATATAGTTCAATATTATGACTTGATTCCAAGTAGACTGAAAATAATAACTCTTTATCAATTCATTTCAGCATGGACATGCATTTTCCTTTAGTCTATCTCATCAAGGGGCCCATAGATATCTTTCTCATATTAATGAGGGATAAATTCCTTCTAAATCACTCATATTCCTCACATAACTAATTTCATATCCAACAACATCCTATTTAATCATCTGGTTAATGACAATGTTAGAATGTGTCAAAACATAAAATAGCTATGTAGAAATCCATGATGATTTCAAGGTCAAAGGATCAAAATAAAATTACTGTGATGAGAAATACTTATGAAAATAATCTATGTAGTATTTTCATAGTGGGTCAATCCAATACATGATCTCTCATCATGTACCTATGAGTTGACTTAATATCTCATATTTATGATTAGTAAAACATAACCATCAATCAACTTCATACTAGCCTTAATACTTTTATATTTATATATAATGAATAAATGGCTAGGGATAATTAGAATAGAACTCTTATTTTAATCTAAGGGTTTTACTATCAAGTCACATACTTGATGGCCTTAGTAAGAATTAACCATTCATATAATTATCATAAAATCAAATGATAATGAAATACCTCTTTATTAATAAAATAAGAAAATCAATACATAATCACAAATGGTTGACCTAGTGCATATCACTAACACTAGGTCCATTTTTAAAATTAAAATAAATAGACTTAGGATCATTTAATTAAAATTAAATAGGAATTAGGCCCATTAGTCTTTAAGCTCATTTATAAATTAAAACGTGTAGATTTAGCTCATTTAATTAAAATCAATATAGATTAGAATAACCTAAAGATTGTGATGAATGCACTATTTACTTATATATTTCACGACTAGTTTGCCTGGGGTTAATTGTTTGAATAAGAGTTTATATGAAATTGCATGTAAATGGAGAATAAGATAGTAATTTATAAAGTAATTCTAAATAAACATAAGACTGAAATAAGTTAGTATTCCGTACCCAGAATCTCCTGGTTGTGGTGCTAGCTTTCTTTTGGGAATCAAGTACCACCATTTTTTCTATTTGTCCCAGTTATTACCCTGAGTGGCGACTCCTCATCTCCACTCCATGTCTTTGTGACAGTGGTTAGTGTGTTCTCTAGAGCCCTGAGCTCAAACAGTGTCGCGGTTGCTAAAATCTTAGGCGCGTTCTAAACCCCGCCATCTACAATAATGGTTTTATGTTTTAGGTTTATTTGTTTTACGTATATGTGTTTTTATTTATTGCATGCATATTAGTTAAATTAAGAAAATAATTATTTTTAAAAAAAGTGATAAGATTCATTAAATTTCAACTCAATTTGTCCAAATATGTTGTGATGTTTGTCCTTAAAACTTTTTGTTTTAGTTTTGTGCAAAATTAAAACTCAATTGTGATTAAAGGGTGATAGTGTATAACTATGCATTTTTTTATTAAATTATCAAAATATTGATTGGTTTATTAATTAAGATAGTTAAACATGGTCTTTATGTATGTATAATTTAGTTTGTACAACCTAATCATGAACTGAAAGATTGAATTTAAGCATGAAATTGGGAGATTAAATGAAATTTTATAAAAAAAATCTCTTTTTTCTTTAGTAAGAGCAATGCTTAATACTAAATTTTTACATGCTCTAAATCTAGTCTAATGCTCTAATTAGAGAAAGAGTATCCAAAGGGCCTGTATAGCTGTATCCACGCTTAGTAGTATGGGAATGGTGGGGGATTACTAAAGTGGAAAGATTTGATTAGAGAGAAAAAGGATGAGATGAAGCATAAAACACACTCATCAAATAAAAGAAAAGATGTTTTGAAATGGAGCGTAAAACACATTCACAGCTAATTTTGTTTTTCTCCTTATGTTATGTTCATTGGATTTCAAAAAGGTTATATGCTTGGGTTGTGATTAGTAAATTGTTCATATATAATGTATTTTTGTCTGATTATTTTCTTTAGTAAACATCTTTCAATCTCAGTGTTGTCCACTTACATGTCTCAGAAATTGTAACTCTTTGGTTTTAGTTGAGCTAGAGTTTAAATGTTTAAATCTGATTTTTGCTTGAGGAGAAACAAAGCTCTAGTGTGGGAGAATTTGTTGAGTGTAATTTTATACATGTTCTAGAGTTAAATTTTAATAAATTTTGAATAAATAGTTGGTAATAATTAGGAAGAATTTAGGTTTCATTAGGCATTTGTTTAAGTTAGACCTTCATTCTAATTTCCTATTATTTTTAGTTTCTTTAGGAGTTTTTAATTAATATTAATAAGAGTTTCTCCTTTTTGTAAGAGAGATTGAAAAGGAAGCCTAAAATAGTTAAAGAACGCTGAACATAGTCATGCTTGTGCCCATGTCACATTTTGAAAGAAGAATCAAGGTAGCATGGCTTAAGCACAACCATGCTGGAAGCCATGTCAACCACTAGAATTGAAGGATTTGGAACGCAGGATAGAGCATAGGCATGCTTAAAACTGTGCCCTCTTCTGTGTGAATTGAAGAATCTACAAAGGACCACACGGCTTAAGCACGACCATACTTGAAACCGTAACTGCTTCAGTCCAAGTTAAAGAAAATATGAAAGCTCAGCATGGTTTGCATGGCTTATGTATGGCCATGCTTGAAGCCTTGCTGTAAAAATGAGGACATGACACGACCATGCTTAAGCCGTGCTTAGGCCATTTGGAGCAGAAAAATATTCCTTTTGGTGGAAACTTAAGAATTCAAGTGCAAGTATGTTTTCCATTAGAATTTTCCTATAAATGGGGATAGTCTTATATTCAATTAAAGGCCCAATTATTTGTATGTATGTGGATAGATTAAAGACAATGAAAGTTGCGTGTTTTATCAGCTCATAAACTTATAAAACTTAGGAACCTCGATCACAAAAGTATATGAATCCTTTAGGGATTAATAAATTTCTAAGAAACTTAATGAGCCTTAATTAATTGTTGTGACCATGAAAATAGATTGTAATTAACTTTGGTATTCTTAGATGATCTCAAAAGAGACTTTAGGTAATCTGAGTGGTTTACCCATGATTGTGATCAATGAAATAAATTAACTTAATTATGTAATTCAAGTCCTAACTAGTGAAACAAACCTAATATCCATTTTATACCCATTTATTTAATTAGATTAATTAGAGTAGATAGTTTATTTTAATTTATTTAATTTAATTCTTGTAATTTATATTTGATTTGTGCTAGCTAGGGAAAATTGATTGATAGTTAGAGCTTAGTACCCTTTCCTTATAGGAACGATACTCTACTTATCACTTTATTACTTGCCATAACTCGTACACTTGCAGAGTTATGCTAACGAGTGTTTATTAAATAATATTTGGAAGTGTGATTTATAGGTTTTGGCTTATTCTTGGTATAGGGGAAACTCTATCAAATTTTTGTTAAATTTTTAAAAGTTAAATTTATTATGATAAATCTTTTAAGGCTTACTACGGGTTTTGGAAGCTTTAAACTTTTCCATTCCCTAATGCAGATCACGGGCCCTTAGGGATCAGATCAGGACAAAGTTGGTATCAGAACTTATAGTTGATTTTCTAATATTTTCATCATTGATATCTATCTTTTCTTGAACTACTGCAGTGATTAGGATGATAAATTTCACTTCTTGTTGTTGTTTCTTATAGAATTATGTGTATATGTTAGTTTCCTTATCATGTCTTAAATTTTGTTAATCTCTGTGTCTTTACAAAATAAGGTGAACCTAAACTACTTGTACTGTAAAGACAACATATAATGATAAACAGTTCTTTCAAGATGAAGTTCCAAGCCTCTACTCCACTTATCTAGCATAGAGGTAAGCTAAGGGCAGTTATAACTCAAAGGCTAGAGTAGTTACCATGAATGGTGCAGGCAACTTTTAAACTAGAACTTGCAACATTTCTTGGCGGCATAGCCAAAGGGCTTGGTAGCACTTAACTAAGCATGACAATGGTTTAGCATATGTTTTAATGTAGGAAACAAAGATGCTTTGGATTTTATTAACATAATTGAGTTATGGATAAAGACTAAAAGACGAGATATAAGGACTATCAAAGTATAATGATTGTGGAGCTATCAATTTAAGCCTAACTTAGGACTGGTTTATGCAGTTGATCTAACCATATACAACTATCATAGCATGGTTGGAGTTTAAGGAGAAATTTTTGAAATACTATTGTTCACCTTCAATGAGGAATAATTATAAATGACAGCTATTGGATAGAGCTAAAGGCAAGTAGTGAGTTGAAGGATACACCCATAAATTCTTTTAATTGTTATGTCATGTTGTAGACATGATACAATAAAAGAGGAGAGTGGTAGAGTTGTATATTACAGAGTTATGTCCAGCATATAATGGCATCCAATCTAAGGATCAAAGTTTAAAGAGTTATTTATGGATTTAGTCTTATTTGATGTAATTAATATTAATGTGATATTAGGGATGGGTTGGTTAGTCCAATACTATGCTACATTGGATTGTCAATAGAAAGAAGTGATTTTCATATTTTCAAATGATGTGGAAATTCAATTTAGAGGTAACAAGAGTTTAATGCCTTAGAATCTTATTTCTGCTATCACAACCAAAAAGATGCTTAGAAGGGGGTGTAAAGGCTTTTTAACTGTGGTAAGAGATATAAAGGCAGTTAAAGAGGTAATCGAGAATGAGCCAATTGTGTGTGAGTTTTTGGATTTCTTTTTTGAGGAATTACCAGATTTACCATTGGTAAGAGAGATCGAATTTCTTATCAATGTTATACTTGGTACAGATCCTATTTCTATACCACCCTATAAATGGCGCCTGCAAAGTTAAAGGAGCTTAAATAGTAGTTACAAGAGTTTCTTAATAAGGGCTTCATTAGATATAACATGTCTCCTTAGGCACCGATGTCATTTGTAGAGAAGAAAAATGGTAGTTTCCAACTTGGTATCAACTATAGATAGTTGACCAAAGTCACCATCAAGAACAAGCATCCTCTTCTGAGAATAGGTGACTTCTTTGATTAGCTTCAAGGAGCTCAGTATTTTTCCAAGATTGATTTGAGGTTAGGGTATCATCAGTTGAGAATTAGAAGTGGAGATATACCCTAGACTACATTTCAGATAAAATATGGCCATTATGAGTTTTGGTGAAATCCTTTGGGTTAACTAATGCCCCAGCATCCTTTATGGACTTGATGAATAGGGTATTTAAGCCATTCTTTAACCGATTTGTGATAGTATTTATTTATGATATTTTGGTGTATCGTAAAAGTAAGGCCAAGCATGTTATGCATTTGATGGAAAATAGGAGAGTAGTTATTTATACGTCACGTCAACTAAAGAAACACGAGCAAAACTACCATACTCATGATTTAGAAATGGCAGCAGTGGTGTTTGGACTAAAGATTTGGAGGCATTACTTGTATGGTGTAACTTATGAAATATATAGTGACCATAAAAGCTTGAAGTATATTTTCCAACAGAGAGAATTGAACTTAAGGCAGAGGAGATGGATGGAATTTTTAAAAGACTATGATTACTCAATTTTATACCATCCAAGTAAAGTTAATATGGTAGTTGATGCTTTAAGTAGAAAATTAGTAGGAAGCCTTACTCATATTAGCTTAGAGAGGAAGCCAATCATTAAAGAATTGCATGAATTGGTTGATCAAGGCTTGCAGTGGAAGGTAACCAAGTCATGTTTATTAGCTTAATTCAAAGTACGATTAGTGTACTTGGATAGAGTCAAGGCAGCTCAGATAAGGGACCTATAATTATATAATATAATGATAGAGGCCCAACAAAATCAATCTAGAGATTTTGTTATTGATAATGATGTTTTGTTATGTTTGGGCACTAGGTTATATGTGCCAAATGTGGAAGAGTTGAAAAGGAGATTATGGAAGAAGCTCATTTTTCTACTTGCAGTGTTCACCTAGGTTCTACCAAGATGTACCATGATTCAAAAGATACTTACTGGTGGAATGAGATGATAATAAACATTATAGAGTTTATATCTAAGTGTCTTACTTGTCTGCAAGTGACATTGGAATATGATAGGCCCTCATTATTATTGTAGTAATTGCCCATTCAAGAATGGAAGTGGGATATGGTTGATGTGGGTTTTATGATTAGATTTCCTCATACAATGGGAGGTTATGATGCCATTTTTGTGATAATTGATAGGCTAACCAAGTTAGCTCACCTTTTGCTAATTAATAAGACATACTCTACTGATAAGTTAGCAAGGTTGTATATTAATCAAATTGTTTGCCTCTATAGGGTACCATAAAGTCTAATGTCTAATAGATAAGCCACTTTTTCTTTGGTCTTTTGGTAAGAATTTACATAAGGATTTAGGCACGAGACTTGACTTTAGTACTGTGTTTCATCCTCAAACAAATGGTTAGTCAAAAAGGACCATTCATACATTAGAAGATATGTTGAGATTGTGTGGTCAATGGGATATACACTTACCATTGATTGAATTTGCATATAATAATATTTATCATACAAATATCAAAATAGCTCCATATGAAGCCTTTTATGGTAGAAAGCGTAGATCACCTTTATGTTAAGAAGTTGGGAAGAGGTAACTAATAGGCCCAAAGTTAGTGCAAGTGACTTCAAAAAAGATCCCTATCATTCAGTAAAGATTAAAGACAACATTTAGTAGACAAAAAAGCTATGCTGATCTTAAGAGAATAGATGTATCATTTTCTATTAGAGACAAGGTGTTTCTCAAGGTGTCTCCAATGAAGGGAGTAATGAGATTTGGTAAAAAGGGCAAGATAGCTCCAAGGCATATCGGACCCTTTGAGATTCATTCAAGGGTAGGTGATGTTACTTATAAACTGGTGTTGCCACCAAAGTTGTCATAAATTCATTTGATATTCCATATTTCTATATTAATTTAATATTCCATGTTTCTATGTTAAAGAAGTACGTCTCAAATCCTTCATATGTTTTTTAACCATAGACATTGGAGCTCAATGAAGATTTGACATATGAAGAGTACCTATAAGCACCCAATTTCACGATGCAATTGTTCATAGTGCAACAAAAGCCTTTATGATGAAAAATTAATTGAGAAATTGATCTTTATCACTGAAATTTGAGATTTTGAGGACTAAATTGTAATGTCTTTTGGACCTAATTGCAAAATCGTGATTTTAAAAGTGTTTTTTTATTTTTCTTTTTCAGGCTGCATAAGCAAAATTCTAGTCGACATTTAGCTAATGCCGACCATCATTTGCCTAATGCCAATCGGAATTAGCCAAATGCCAACTGGCATTTTCTAAATGCCAATTGGCATTAGACGAATGCCAACCGGCATTTGCTTAATGTTGATCGGCATTAGCAAAATACTGATCAACATCACGTAAAATTTTTAATTTTTCAGTTTATTTGGTCATTTTTTAGTATTTTTCTGTTCACTGATTGGTTGAAAATTAATTTTGAATATTTTTTTAAAAGATAATTGTGGTTTTACATGTTCGAAACGCATAAAAATTTTTGAAAATTAAGAGATAGCATCAATTCCTGGAATAAAGGAAGTTCATTCACAAGTCTCTACTTTAAAAAGCCAGAGACTGTGTGAGTGAGGCCCCGGCTCCCGACTGTGTAGAAACCCTAAAAATCACACCAAAAAAAAAGTTTTCTTCACTGCACAAAGAAGTACGTTCTTTTGTTTTCAATAGTCCAGAAATCAATAAACGTAAAGTGTATTCTCAAAACGGTAACAATCTTAATATGAGGGGCCACCCAAGAGCATATACAGCATCTCATTTCCATTTTCTCCTATCTTTTGATTTTATTTTTATTTTTAAATTAATTTGCTTTAATTAATATTTGATTTCCTTTAATTGTTATTCTGTTATTTTACTCATTTGGCTAATATGATTTCTGTGTTTTTTTTTCCTTTTGGAATCCAATTGGAGATTAATGAGGTCACTGCCAGATATTCAGAAATCAAATAGAAAATCCATGGAATGCCATTGATTCTAATCTGTTATTAGATTTTAGGTTTTGATGTTTTTACGTTTATTATTTTTCTGTGTTTTGTGTCTTAATTAATTTGGGTTTGTAATTAATTTTAATTTTCAGTACATAGAATATTATAATAACCCCAATAGTGGGAATAGTAAAATTTTACTTTTTTTCTTTTAAAATGAATTAGTAATTTAGGTTCAATTGGGTAAAAATCAATTAAAATCAATTATGGCAATAGTAAATTAGGGTTTGCATGGAATTGAATTCGACTTTTAGGAAATCACGTGTGCATGTATGTTTGATATGATTTGGCATGTTATTATTTGATTAATTGCATTTTGGGGTTTTTTTATCCTTTTGGGCCTTAAACCCACGATAGGTTCAAACCCACTAAACAAAATAGGTTTAAAATGGTTTATGTTAATTAATTAAAATCAATTTAGGCCCATTAGTTTAGTTTAGACCTAAGCCCATTTTTAGATTAACTAAAATTAACTTAGACTTAGCTTTCATTTCTTTTTTAAAAAAAGTAAATAGACTTAAACTCACTTCCCATTTTAAAACAAATAGACTTAGGCTCACTTATAAAATCCAATTCCTTTAAACTTATAAATTTAGGCCCACCTTTAGATAATTAAAATCAATAGACTTAAGTTCATTAACTAATACAGGTCGACCTTTAGTTCATTTTCATTTGTAAATAAAAGTTGTAAATCTAGCTAACTTCCAATAAAATTAACCTAGTTTAGACTTAAGGATGATGTGCTTTAATGCATTTTTTATGTGTGATTTTATTGACTAGATGCCTTAAGGTTAGATGGATGTTCAAATAGGGTTTAATAAAATTATATGTAATCAAAGAATGAAGTAATAATTTATAAAGTAATTCTAAATGAACACGAGACTAAGAGAAGTTAATATTCCGTTCCTAGAATCTACTGGTTATGGTGCTAGCTTTCTTTTAAAGAACCGAGCACCACCTTTCAATTTGTACTAATTATTATTCTGGGTGGCAACTTCACATCTCCACACCATATCTTTGTAACAATGGTTAGTATATTTTCTAAAGCCCGGAGCCCAAACAGTGTTAAGGTTGCTAAAATCTTAGACGTGCGCTAAACCCCGCCGTCTATAGTACCCAATGGCAATCGTAAATCGACAAGTTTGCCAATTGTGTACTAAAAAAATTCCTGTAGTGAACGTACTATGGAGCAACCATGCAGTGGAAGATTTCACTTGGGAAATAGAGACCGATATGCATAGCCAATACCCCTATTTGTTTCAATATTAATGTAAAAATTTGGGGACAAATTTTCTTAAAGGTGGGAAGAATGTAATAACCTGAATTTTTTGTTATTAATATTCTTATTTATTATTATTATTATTATTATTATTATTATTATTATTATTATTATTATTATTATTATTATTATTATTATATAAAAAGAAGAAACTAATGGGTTTTGGACATATGGAGGTGTGTCCATTAAAAAGGGGAAAGTCAGCTCTGCAGATCGGGAAAAGAGAGAAAACAACAGGTTTAATCAATTTTAGGTAGCAAATTGCATTTTAGTACCTGAACTTTTCTTCTCTTCCATTAACCACCCAAATGACCTTAGATCAACCCTAAATTTGAACCATATATTCATCTCATCCTCCTCTTCATTTCATTCCAATGGCTTTCTTTTTGGAAGAAATAGCCTAAAATAGTGCAAATTTTGCAAAAATAATCGATCCTTCTACCTCCATTTCTTGCTTTTTCGATGACTTTCAGCTTCTGATATTACTTCTATTGCATTCCTCTCATCACTAGGAGTCTGTGGCTACTAACCACACGTCTGATCTCCATCTTTAGAATATTTAGTGAATTTTTAGGTAATTTTAAGTTTATTTTTTTTATTTCTTTGTTCAATGCTTATTTTTTTGGTTGTTTAAGGCTTTAAGTGTGTTCTATTAATCATGAGGAATGTTTTTGTAAGATTTTTTTGGTCAGAAGTTGTGTTTTCTAGTGAGAATTCGGTAGGTCCTATCCAAATTCTAGTGAGTAAACAGTACCGACCCAAAAAGAATTGTGAACTATTTTTATTCAATAGTATAAATTTTGATGATCAATTTTCATATATGGAGTTTAATCTAGTTTTTTATGGATTTCAAGATATAATTTTTAGAATGGTTGTGGCAAAAATTATTTAATTTCCGTTTAAATTAGTTAACTTGTTAAGAATATCCTTTGAGCCTCAAAATTAATAATTTTGATGTTTTGAAGCTATTTTGATAATTTCTTGAATTTTTATAATTTCTCTAAGATTTTTAAGAATTTTTTTAAAGTTATTTATTAAATAAATATTATTTATTTAGAGAGTTCGAGCGCAAGAGGTGTAGAGTCAAGGCAGCCAAAGACGTGTCGGCCAGCACACTCCACTTATGAGTTAATTTTATAAAATGTTTGTTGAAAATATTGAAATTAGTAGTTTTATGTGGTTAATATAATACAAAAGTAGAAAATACATATATTTATTTATTATTATAAATTTTACTGCATGAATAATTTATTTATTTCATCATCGTGAATAATTTTTGGAAGATGTTTTAGTCGAATTTATTGTATTTTATTTTATTAGTGTATGATAAGTATGTCTTGGAAAATGGTAGAGCATGCCACCTGGTGGGTTTCACCAAGACTATGTGTGCACCAGTGTTGATTATGAGCTTACCATTATTTATTATGACCCCTGATTGAGTGACACTCTCGAGGTAGGTTTATGGTTAAGCCCTGGTTGATAAGGCTCTCTGGGCATGAATATGTTACTGGTTGGATCCTAGTCGAGCTTGCTCTTTGGGCGCCAGTAAATAATTAGTGTAAAAGATTCACTGTAGCTGGATCCTAGTTGAGTTTGCTCTTTGGGATCGACAATCATTTGGATTTAAGAAAGTGGAAAGGCTAGGAGAATTAAGGTTTAGGGTTCTACCATAATTTTGCACTATGATTTTATTTACTATATAACATTGTCTTTGGCATAAACTACTTTTATACTTAAAAGATTAATAAATTTTGGGAAAGTATTTATATGAATCAATTTTTATTAAAGTAAAGGATTTCAATTATCTATTTATTTTAATTAATGGTTTTAAATACGTATTTTAAAACCAACATGAATGTTATAATTTTAATTCACTCAATGAGGTCTTGTAATAACCCAAATTTTTTATTATTAATATTTTCATTATTTTTATTATTACTATTGTTAATATTGTTATTTTTGTTCTTATTATTGTTATTGTTATTGTCTTTACTATTCTATTTAATATTATCATTAAAAAAACAAAAAAAGGAACCCATTGGGTATGGACACATGGAGTGTCCCTTTATTTAAGGGAAGTGGTCCTACATGAAATGGAGCAGTAGCAGGAAGAAGATTATATTAGGTGGTAAATTTCATTTTGGTCTCTATACTTTTTCTTTTTCTTCATTCAACACCTAAATGATCTCTAATTAACCTCAAATTCGAACCACAGACTCGCTTCATTCTCCTCTTTATTCTAATGATGTTCATTTTGTAAGAAGTAGCTCTAAATAGTGGAGATTCAACTTAGAACAATCAGCCTTCTACCTTCATTTTGCATCTGCATCAGACATCCCTTGATTCCTCTGTTGCAATATATGTTCTATTAGAGGCATGGCTTGATTAAGTGCAGCCAATCCTTGATTAATCCCCTCTACTCCTACTACAAAAGCTATAGGATTAATTTTAAGAACTTCTTGCTCTACTTACGGCTCTTGCTTTTGCCTCTGAGCAGTGCTGCTCTAGGTTTACACCTTCCTGAATGTTATGGGATGGAGGGAGGAGCTTCATCCTTAAAGGATAGCTCACCATCATCACATGTTGCATATACAGCAAGAGCATTTTGTGCTCTCCTCATATTGAAAAGATACAAAAACATGGTTCAAGACATAATAAGGACGCTAACATGAATATTGAATTCTAAAAGCAATGATGACAACAAATGACACGACAACCTAACCACTGTAGTAGTTTTAAGAAAAGATAGATACCATGACCAAAAGAATAAGGAATGAACCATTGCTTTGATACCAACTTTGTCACAACCCAAACCCCAAGGGCACTTTACTAATATTAAGGAATGGGAAAGCAGGAAGCTTTTGAAACCTATAGTAAGCTTTAGAAAATTTTTACAACAAAACATTATCTAACTTAACACTAATAAAAATTCGGCAAAGTTTCCTCTGTACCAGGAACAAATCCAAAACCTGCATAATGCAACTAACACTCCTAATAATATATAACAACCATAACTTCTCCAAATCACTATAATTACCAACGTCTGAACTCAAATATATCAAGATACATGTTATAATATGATACAAATGTCAATACAACACAATAATAATAATTCCTTTAAGCTATTGTGGTGTCTAGATTAACTAAATTAATCCACAACATTAATGACATTATAATAACCTACATAAAGCAACCAGTGAAAAATGAGTCCAACGTAGAGAAGAACCACGAATAGTAGACTCTTAATATCTTGAAAAATAGTTGAGAGGAATCAAACCTCACTTAGTGAATTAATGCTATAAAATGCATGTTCGATTTAAAACACTTATGTAAAACCAATAAATCAATTAAATAAATAAATAGTTAAAAATCATTTATTTAGTTAAAAATTTACTTTTCATTGTAGGTTCTTCCCAAAATCCATAAATCTCTTTATACAAATTTTCTCATATGAAATACATTCTTTAGCAAAAATCATAGTAAAACCTTAAACATCAATCCTCTAATGATGTCCCGAGAGATCGAGATCACGCTCAACCGAATTACATCTCAACTATAGCCTGAGAGAACAAGCTCTACCGAGCTAACCACTGCTCGAGAGTACAAGCTCCACCAAGCCATTTCACATACTACTTGAGAGATCATGCTCCATCGAGCTCAATTCATATCACTGCCTGAGAGTACAAGCTCCACTGAGCCAATTCCACATATTATAGACACAAGATTATAACCGACACGCACATGGTTCTAGTGATGCCTACTAGGTATCATGTTCTACCATTCTCTCCAACAACATATTTATCTCATAAATAAAATACAACATAGCTAAAACTTCTTTCTAATAATCATAAAATGAATATCTCATATGGCTTATAAAATAATGTAGCCCAAAAAAATCTATAATAATATTTACACCACATTTTCAAAATCCTTAACAATAATAAAAGAAATAACATGCTTACGTGTAATATTCATAAGCATAACTAAATATATGTATTCAACTTTATTATATATATATATATATATATAAGATTAGAAACAAAGAAAACAAAGAAGAAAATAGGACATAGAGATTTAACAAGGTTCGACAATTTGCCTATGTCCTTAGGAGAGCAGCTAAAGCATTTTATTACTCATAAACTGTTAGCAACTAGGGTTACATGTACATCATATATATAATGAAATAGGTATGGTATATATTACAAAATCACCTATGTACCTGTAATGACCCTGTATTTTAAATTAAATAATATTATTTTGGGATATGCAGTATTATAATTTTAAATTATAATTGTATATTATTATTGTTAATTACTAATACTAATTACGTATTTTATTTTAAAGGAATTATTTACATAAAAATAATTATTTTACGTGAGATTTTTATTATTATTATTATTATTATTATTATTATTATTATTATTATTATTATTATTTTATAAAAAAGTACAAAAGTCAAAAGTCAAAAGCAGTGTAAATCGGGTCAACATTTCTTTCCTTCTTTTTTTTTTCCTTTTTCTTCTTCTTCTTCTTCTTCCACCTTCGGCCACTCACAACCAGACCGCCCCACCTGCAACCACCAGCCACCATCAACTCAAGAAGCTTCCAACAACCACTCGTCGCCACCAGCACCGCCTGCCACTGCCTAGAGTCGTTGGAATTGCTAGGAAACCGAAAGTGGAGCTTTTGAACGCCGGTGAGATTTTGGCCACCATTTAATGTCAGACTAGTCTCTTTCAATAGCTTTTCATCCGGTGACTACATTTCCAAGTTTCATTTGAGCTCAAAACTTCTAGATTTTTAGATGTCTCAATTTTTAATTTATATGTTTTTGGGTTTTTGAATTTTTTGAACTTGATTTAGGTTGATTCTTGAAAAGTTACTTAACAAATGTTGTTTTTTGTACCTCAAGCTTCTTAAATATATTTTTTGTGAATTTTTTTGAATTAATTTGAATTTTGGTTAACTTTTGATTATTTTAATATTAAATATTGAATTATTGATAATTAGGTTCATTAATTATTTTTATTGAAAATTTAGTTGAATTTGTGTTTATAATGTGAGTTAATAATTTTAGAATATTTAAAATAATTTTTGGTGAATTTATATAATTTTTAGGAATATTAATTATATTATGTATATTTTGATTTATTGAGTTAATTGTGTAATATTATGAAAATTATAGCTAAATAATATGTTTTAAATGGTTTTAGAATCATTCAAGGTATTAAAATGATTTTTATAAATGATTTACTATTTTTAACTAATTAATACTAATTTTCAAAAATTACTTTCAAATAATATATTATTTACTATTTTGGTGATTGAATGACTTTTTAATTATTTTTATTATATATTTAGGATATTTAAGCTATTTGAGTATATTAAAGTGGTTTTTTACTATTTTTAGTTGAATTCTTGAAAAAAATGGGTTTTTAATAATATTATATTACTATTTGAGATTTTTAGTTAATTATTGTGAAAATAATTGTATTTTGTGTTTTATTATTTAAATATATTATATTTTGGTATTTTGAGGATATTTATGAAATCTAGTGATTTTAATATATTTATTATATTAAATGTATTTTTGGTGAATTTGTGAACCTTGGTTGGAAATTGTGTAGTTCGGAATCCCAACCGAAGGCATTAAGCATTTTGTATTAGAAGTGTGTTTTTTTTGTAAGATCGGCTCTACTTTTTAGCAGAGAGATGTCCGTTTTACAAAGGAGATTTTACCAAATTTTTGATAGAATTCTCGTAAAACATAACGTCGGGTCGATTCTAAGTTCCCATGTTTTGTCTAAGTTTCATATTCCTAGATCGAGTCTCTTTAGAAGTATAAGTTAGAATTATTCTTATTGTTATTTTATTTTATTTTCTAGTTGCAACGAGATCGAGGCCTATTAGACCGAGTCAGTTGAGCCAGTCTCGTGGAGTGCAGTATTGTGAGTTATTATACTATATATACATCGCATATAGGATGCATGATTTAGAATATTCATGTTTTAATATGTATTTATTCATGAATTATTTTATTAAATGTTTTAGTATATGTTAGGTATATTTTTAGTATCTTTTTGGTATATTTCACTCTAAGTGCATGATATATTTTCAAAATACACTTAATATATTTTTGGTATATTTATGGTTTACATTCGATATATTTATGGTTGATTTTGAATTTATTTAGCATATATATACTTGAAATATACTTATTATATTTTAGGTATATTTCTGGTATATATATGGTTTATTTCACTGCTATGAATGTTGTTATGTTTAAATATGCATTATTTATTTTACCATATGTATCTTGAATTTTATTTGAAGGATATTAATAAAACAGGCTACCTAGTGGGCAGCACTAAGACCGTATACATATCGATGTGATAGATTTAGGGTTGAGTTGTGAATCACTTGAGGTGATATATGATTTATTGATTTGAGATTGATATGATTGAATAGTGTGATTGCTAGAGCTCGGTTGACCTAGTCTCTCAGGGCCAATCACATTGATAGTGAGACTGTTAGAGCTCAGTTAACTTAGTGTCTCAGGGCCAGTCTACTGTCCAAAATGGAATAAGTGAATTAATTTGGAATTAAGTGAGCCTGTATGGTTAGAGAGTTATTATTGTTTGAGGTTGCGATTTAAATAAGGTTATATTTGATTCTTCATAAATAATTATTTTTCCAGTATTTAAAATATATAAAGTGATTTCAATATTTGTGTGAAATGCTTATATATATTTATTATAGATACTGATGATTGATTGCATATAACATTAGGAGGTGCATGTATATATAATATAATAATTTACTCAGTGAGGTCTGACTCCTCTCAGTTGTTGATTTTACAGGAGAATCTTCTTTCTCAAACCTCAGTAATAGGCCTATCCGCCGGACTTCTTCAGCCTCGACTTGTCTATGTAAATTACTTACCTAAACTTTATTGTACTCTAGAAAACTATAGTAGTAGTAGCAGTTGTTTGTATCTATAAAATGGTTTTAATATTAAAGATCTTTCTCTAAATATTGTATATGAATATTTTTATTTTATGATATGACATAAGTATTTATTTTTATATTGGTTTAAGATTTTAATTTTGGTGTATATTTTATTTATCTATTGCATGTTTTTATTTTCTAAGGTTAGCTACGGGTTCTAAATAAAAAAATTCTTATTCCCTAGCACTAGTCATGACTCCCGGTTTGGGTCGTGACGGTACCATGTTGCGAGGTGTTGCCCCCGTACCCCCAACCATCTAATCATAACTGCATAATTAATCTAAGAAGCCCCCTAAAAAATAAATATTGTCGCTCCACTGTACTCTTTGCATATGTTTTCTATAGCCCTTATCCCTATGAATTTATATCCCAAGGATTTTCTTTATAGCACCTAAATCCTTCATATCAAATTCTTTCCCTAACAACGCTTTCCACTCAATAACATTATGAAAATTCTTAGTAGTAATTAGCATATCATCAATATACAGTAATAAAAAAATGCAAAAGAACCATCATTAAGGCTCTTAACATAAATATAACAACCATACTCACTGCGCATGTAACCTATTTAAATCATGTAAGAGTCAAACTGCTTGTACTATTGTCTTTGAGACTGCTTTAACCCATACAATGATCTCTTCAATTTACATATAAGATGTTCATACCAAGGTTAAGTGAACCCTTCTACCTGCTCCATGTAAATATGCTCCTTTAGATCACTATGAAGAAATGTTGTCTTCACATCCATTTACTCTAAATGCATATCACAGCTGGCTACCAAATCTAACACTACCCAAATAAAAGTATGTCTAACCACAGGGGAAAAAATCTCATCATAATCATTCCCTTTCTGTTATGAATACCCTTTTACCATTAGCCGAGCCTTGAACTTTTTCCCTTTTTTTATGATACTGATGGTTTCTTCTTATAAACCCATTTTCACCTTGTAGTGTTTTTTTCCTCAGGTAGTTAAACAAGCTTCCATGTCTGATTTTGATGCAAAGACTTAATCTCCTCTACTATAGCACCCATCCATTTATCTTTCTCATCACTAAGTATAGCCTCTTAAAAATTTAATGGATCTCCACCACTAACAAGGAGAGCAAAAGAAGCTAAATCTTCATACCCAAACCTACTTGGAGGGTTTATGGTGCCTCTCTTTATCTCTTACCAGGCTGTAGTGTTGTTCTTCGCCTGTAATGGAGCTTGTAGGTCTTGAACTAGAACTTTTAACCCTTTAATTACTTAGGACTTAAGGTTATAAGTTCACGTACACTACCTTTGAACTGAAACTATTTCCACCATTTGCTAGCATATTACTTTTATCTTTCTATTGTAATATGGATTGGTCAGCAAGTACTACATCCCTACTAATCACCACCTTCTTTGACACTAGATCCTAAAACTTATATCCTTTTAAACCTTTGGCAAAACTTAAGAAAATACACTTATTGGACTTTGGATCAAGTTTAGACCTCTCATCACTAGATATATGCACATAAGCAGGATAACCAAAAATCTTTAAATTTCCCAAATCAACTGGATTACCTGTCCATACCTCTTCTGCAACCTTTCCTCCTAATGATGCCCATGGTGATCTATTTATGAGGTAACACACCATACTCACAACTTCTACCTAGAAATTCTTAAGAAGCTCTGCATTCAGTGTCAGGCACTTTACCCTTTCAATAATGGATTTATTCATCCTCTCTGCCATACCATTTTATTATTGTAGTGTCTTGCAAAATAAAAAGTGCCTCAAAATCTCATGCTTCTTATAAAATTTCTAGAACTATAAATCTGTGATCTCAAATATTTGATTTTCTTCCTGTTTGGTTTTCCTCCTCTGCTTTCCATTTCTTGAACTTAACAAAGACCTTAAATTCTATTTCAAACAATACATCTAGACTTTCCTAGAAAAATCATCAGTAAAAGTGACAAAATATTGAGACCTGCCTAATGACAGTTCTCTAGTAGGCCCTATACATCAGAATGCATATAATTAAGAATTCCCTAGTTGTATATTGACCAGTCATGAATCTGACTTTGGACTATTTCCCAAGCATACAAAACTCATAAAATTCTAATTTATAGCTTTTAACACCCTTTAACATATTTTTTTTATGCAATTCAATCATCCCACACTCACTAAAATGACCTAGATGCATGTGCCACAGTTTTTTACTATCATCATATGACTTAACTGATGCAACTCCACCTATAACAATATTCCCTAGCAGTTTATAAATATTTCTCATAGTTCATTTCCCTTTTATCACAGTCAATACACCCTTAGTTACTTTAATGGTTTCCCTATCTTCATCATATTTATATTGAAAACCATTAGCATGTAACATGCCTAAGGAAATCAAATTCTTTCTCAAGTTTGGTATATGCCTAACATCACATAACGTTCTAACGACACCATCATGCATTGTAAGCACCCAATTTTGGGATGCAATTGTGCACAATTGTGACGTAAGCTCCTATAATGAAATTTATTCAAAAATTGAACTTGGTTGTCGATTTTCTGGATTTTAAGGACTAAATTGCAATTTTTGTAGGATTTGATTACAAGAAAGTCAATTTTTAGGGGTCATTTGGTAATTAAAAGTTTTAAAAAAATCAGCATTGGTGTAATGAAAATCGGCATTACACAACGCCGATCGGCATTATACAATGTCAGTTGGCATTACACAATGTCGATGGGTAACAAGTCCATTTTTTTTATTTTTTGCCTATTTTCTTAATTTTTTTGTCTATTTTTCAGTGTTTTGATTGGTTAAAAAGTTAATTTTATTATTATTATTATCAGATAATTTTTTTGACGCGTTTAAAACACGTAAAGAGCTTTTAAAAATCAAAATCCTTATCAGTTTGTTTTGGAAGAGATGAACCTATTCCTGTAATGGGGGAAGTTAGTACGCAGACTCTACTTTAAAAAAGCAAAGAGTCTTAATGCCTACGAGGCTAGAGACTCACACACACATACTAAGAAAAAAAAAAGACAAGAGAAAGTAAAAAAGGAGATTGCGAAAAAAAGAGGCGAAGCAATGCGTAAAAAACCTTAAAATCTAAACGCTACTAAGAACACTTTGCACACCATTGATTTCTTTTGTTTTGTCAAAGCCTTTGTTTTTTTTTTAATACAGTTCTTTCAATGAGAACGATGCAATGTTGTTTTTAGTTCTAGTCCAAAATCAACAATACTTCAATTTTAATGGTGAAAATCCTAGTTTGAGGGGCTAAAGGAGGCATTTGCACAGCATCTAAGATCATCACAATGTTCTTTTTTATTCCTTTCTTCCTTAATGATTTTTATTTTATTTTTATTATTGATTTGAGTTTCAAATTTCACTAATCTGATTATTTTTATGTTTTTTTTTGTTTTAATATCTGAGCGAGGATTGAGGAGGAAACAATTTAATGTTCAAGAATTGAACTGAAGATCCATGGAATGTCATTGATGAACCTGTACTATTTTTTCAATAGTTTTTAGGATTTTAATTTTTATTCTGCATTTTTATGTCCTTTGTAGTTATTTTAATTCATGGCTGTATAATTGATTAAATTTAATTTTTGTACGAGTTTGTAATAGCCCCAATAGTGAAAATAGTAAAAGATTTAATTTTCTACATTTAAAATCAATTAGTAATTAGGTTCAATTGGGTAAAAATCAATTAAAATCAATGGTGGTAGTAGCTTAATTTAGGGTTTGCATGTAATTGATTTAGGGTTTCTAGAAAATTACTCAAATGTTTGTTTGATCCTTTTTTATGTTTTTTTTTTTTGGGTTGTGTTTTTAGGGTTTTATATTATTTTGGGCCCCAAGCCCACGCTTAGGTCCAACTCACTTTAAATAGGCTTAAAAAATGGTTTAGGACTTTAAATAATCAATTTAGGCCCATTAGGTTAATTAGATTTCAGGCTCACTTAGTTAATTAAAACTTGTTTAGACTTAGCTCAGCCCACTTAATTTCATTTCTTTTAAAATAAATAGACCTAGGCCCACATTTCACTTAATATAAAACCAAGTTAGACTTAGGTCCATTAATTTAATTTTCCTCTAAAATTGAATAGACTTAAGCTCATTCCTTAGACAAACTAAAATAAATAGATCTAGATTCACTAATTAATAAAAAATGTAGGCCCACCTTTAGTCCCTTTCTCACTTGTAAATAAAATATAAATTTAGCTAACTTTTTTAATAAGATTAACATAGTTTAGACTTAGGGACGATGTGATCTTGAGTGCATTTTTTATGTGTAATTTTATTGACTAGATGCCTAAGGTTAGATGGATGTAAAATAGGGTTTAAATAAAATTGCATGTAATTAGAGGATGAAATAATCATTTATAAAATTATTCTAAATGAACACAAGACTAAGAGAAGTTAGTATTCCGTTCCCAAAATCTCCTGGTTGTGGTGCTAACTTTCTTTTAGAGAATCGAGTACCACCAATCAAATTGTCCCAATTATTACCCTAGGTGGTGACTCTTTTTCTCCATGCTATGACTTTGTGACATAGTAGTGTGTTCCATAAGACCCTGAGCTTAAACAGTGTCGTGGTTGCTAAAATCTTGGACACGCGCTAAACCTCGTCCTCTACATGCATCTAAATTTTAATTGTTCCTATACTAGCAATTGCATAAGGTTTATTATCACCTAAATAAACACAGCCAAGAGAACCTGACTTATATGAGTTCAACCACTCCTAGTTAGGTGTGATGTGATAATAGCATATTGAATCAAGAATTCATGCATCTATAAACTGATTTAATGAAACTGACAACATATCCCCATTACTGAAGTTTGAATCATTATTCTAGACTGCATTTACAGACTTTAACAAGCCATCGTTCTTCCCATCTTCATTCTGTGCTTTTTGTCTTGGATAGTCTTTCTTCATATGTCCCTACTCCTTGTACTTAAAGCATTGAACTACTTTTCTAGGTCTGGATTTCAACCTAGACTTTCCCTTTACATAACCTTCTTTACCTTGTCTCCTACCACGTTCCAAATTTCCTTTCATGTACAGTCCTTCACCCTGAGATTCTTCACTTGCATTCTATTTTCATTGGTTAAGAGCCAACAATGTTGCAATAATCCCCTCCAGGCTAATGGTCTATTTTCCATATGTAAGGGCAGTCACTAAGTGTTCCTAGGATAGCGGTAAAGAACACAGCAAAATTATTGTTTTGTCCTCATCCTCAATTTTCACATTAACCCTAACCAAATATGTTATTATTTGATTGAAAATATTGACATTTTGTGCCAAATTTGAACCCTCCTACATCTTCAGCCTATTGAAACTTTGCTTAAGATACAATTTGTTCATGAGAGATTTGGACATATACCGACTCTCCAGTTTTTGCCATACCTTTCATGGAGATTTAATGTCAATAACTTGGTACATGTCACGACCCAAAACAGGGGTCATGACCGGCGCTAGGGAACGGGAATTCTTTCGAATCCGGAACCCGTAGCAAGCCTAAAAATAAAATAAATCATGCAATAATAACAATAATCATATATTATGCAGCGGAAATAAAAATCATAATATCATAATATTATTCACATCAACTGGATTTAAATCAAATTTCATCACATAGATATATAATCTTTAATACAAATCCAGTTTATATATAATACATCTCTTTAAAATAAAATACATGAAATCCAATACTAATTCACAACTACTGCAGTGTCTAGATAAAATAAATAAGACTCAAGTAGATAATTTACACAAAGAAGCCGGGGTGAAAGAAATCCGGCGTATCGACCTGCTACTGAGGTCTGAGGATGTTGACTCTCCTGAAAAATAGTCAACGGAGGGGAGTCAGACCTCACTGAGTGAATTACTATAATATATATACATACACACTAAATGATAATGCATACAGTCAATAATACATATATAATATGTATATATACAGGAAAATTCACACAGATGCAGTAAAAATCATTTTTATATATTTTATTGAAAATCGCAGTTTATGAAGGATCACATAGAACCCTAGAATATCGCAACCTCAGAAATAGTGTTAAACAACACTCTAGCCATACAGGCTCACTTATTCCAAATATATCCACTTAATCCATTTGGACAGTAGACTGACCCCGAGACACTAAGTCAATCGAGCTCCAGCAGTCTGACTGCCAGTGTGATTGGCCCCGAGACACTTGGTCAACCGAGCTCCAGCAATCACACCCACAAACCACATCTCACACATATCAATAACCACATCAAATCAATATCCACAGATAAGTTAGTATTATAGCCTAAATACTATAGGCGTACCGGTACGTACTCGGTCCTAGTGCTGCCCACTAGGTAGCACGTTCTATTGATATCCTTCATTAATAATATAAATCATTCATTCACGATAAATGATGCATGAATTTAAATAAAACAACAATATAAACCATATATATACTGGAAATATACCAAAAGTAAACCAGGTATATTTCGAATATATATATGTCAAACAAATTCAATCAAATTATAAATTAAGTTGGAAATATATTTAAAAACATTTTAAATATATTTTATTTACAAAACATGCATATAATTTAATATATACCAAAAATAAACCAAAAATATACTTAATATAAACTTAAGAAATAATCAAATTATTTATGCATATTTAATCAACGTAAAACATGCATTTCTAAATCATGCATCCTAAGCATATATATATAGTATAGTAACTCACTTAGTGCGCTCCACGAGACGGGTCCGACAGGCCTGGTCCACTAGCCATCGGTCTCGGCGTAACTAAACAAGAAATAAATAATCGACATCAGAATAACCCTAACAGAAATCCTAGAATTCGATCTAGAGTATTTAAATACGGAAATAGAATTAGGGTTCGACTGGACATCACGTTTTACGAGAATTCTACCAAAAATCCGACAGAACCTCCCCTATAAAACGGACATCTCTCTACTCAAAAGAGTAGAGCCGACCCTGTAAAGAAACACACTTCGAAAATAAACACCACATCTCATTCACAACCCCTCGGTCGGACTCCAAACTACAGTCTACAGACCGGGGTCCACAAACACGGAATAATTCTGAAAATACCAAGAATATCCTTATAACATAGAAATACATTTTATAGGTAGAAATTACCTAATTAGCCTTTAAACACAATAAAAACCGATAAAAACTCATTTTATTTGAAAAACCGTATATTATATATATAATTGAAAATAATTTACGAAAAATAGTTTTAATTAGTTAAAAATATCAAATAATTTGTAGAAATCATTTTTATACCTTAAATAACTATTAAAACCAATTAAATTATATTTTTAGCCAATTTAGGGTAAAATTACCAAAATACCCCTATATATATAAATATACTTAAATTACTTCAAAAATTCACCAAAAATCATAAAATTATCCAAAATTAATTTTCCCAACATATTTATCAATAATATTAATAATTAAACCCAATTAACCAATTAAATTCAAATAAAACACAATTAACCCTAATTTCTCAAAATCACATAAACTTCAATAATTAAAAATAAATACTTAGAAATTCATAAAAATTCCAAATAAATTCCTATAATTCATTTCAACACCTAATTTAACCATAAATCCCAATTTCATGATTTAAATAATTAATTTCCAAAAATTAGAAAATAATATTAAAATATTCAAAAATACCCAAAAATCCAAAAAATCTCCAAAAATTCTACAAAAATTCATACATGTAGATTGAGCTACTGGGAACAACATTTGTGAAGGGAGTTTTCATGAATCAATCAATTCGAGGCTCAAAAAAATCAAAAACCCTAATATGACCGAAATTGAAAATTCGAAACCTAAGCAATTCTAGACCATTTAAGCTCAAACCAAAACTAGAATCACACTCACCGGACCTCAAGGAGTCGATGAAGACCGGCGGTGTCGAAAATGGTGGCCGGAGGAGGGAGAAACAGCGAAGGGTCGATTTTCGGCCAAAAGAGGAAAACTAGCTCGCCGGCGCCGGGGAAGGGAACTGCTGGCGGCGGGGGACGGCTGGGAACGGCGGTGGCAAGCCGAGAGGCACACCGACGATAGGTTGCCGGAGTTACAGGGGGAGGGAAGGAAGAATGGTGATGGTCGGGCGCGGGAGAAGGAAGAAGGAGAAGAAGAAAAAGAAAAAAAAAAGAAAAGAAAAGAAAAAGAAGAAAAGAAAAAAAAAAGAAAAAGAAAAAAATAAAATAAAATAATATTAAAATAATAATAATAAATAATAAAAAAATAATAATTTTAATAATTTAATAAAATAATTAAATAACAATAAATGAATAAACAAATAATAAAATATTAGGGTAATATATTAAACCCTAATTAAATAAATATATACACACATAGTTTTTATTTAGTATTTTAAAAATACGTATGAGTCCATGCAAGTCCGAAAATACATTTAAAATAATTAATAATAAATTATTTACGTGAAAATTTCCCCGAAAATGCAAGTCCCGGGAAAATTTTACGTAAAGTACTGTAGATAAAACACAGTAATTAAAATAGGTTTAAAATACATATCAACTCGTAAAAATATCATATATATATATATTCAAAATTTATTAACACTGCATATCCCGGTACAGTGTAAAATATTTAAAAACACGGGATATTACAGTCTTCCCCCCTTACAAGAATTCGTCCCCGAATTCCAGAAAACAAGATCAAGAAGGGAAGAGATACGGGTAAGAAGCTCGCATCTCAGCTTCAATCTCCCACGTATGCTCCTCGACTCTATCGCTACGCCACAGAACCTTGACCATCGGAATCTGCTTCGATCGCAACTGCCGAACTTGATAATCAACGATCACCACAGGTTCTTCCACAAACGTCAAATCTTCACTCACTTCTACACTGTCAGGTTGCAACACGTGAGAAGGATTTGAGATATACTTCCTCAACATCGAGATATGAAATACTGGATGCACTTGTGACATACTCGGAGGCAAATTCAACCGATATGCAACAGTGCCAACTCTCTCCAAAATCTCAAACGGTCCAATGTATCTCGGTGCTAACTTACCCTTCCTGCCAAATCTCATTACACCCTTCATCGGAGATACTTTCAGAAAAACAAAATCTCCAACCTGAAACTCTACATCTCTGCGCCTAGGATCCGTATAACTCTTCTGTCTGCTAACTGTTGTCTCTAATCTTCGTTTAATCACGGTGACTTTCTCTGCAGCATCCTGAACCATCTCAGGTCCAGTCAAAGCTCTCTCACCAATCTCATCCTAACTCAACGGGGATCTACACTCCCTTCCATACAACGCCTCATACGGTGCCATACCAATACTGCTATGGTAGCTGTTATTATATGCAAACTCAACAAGCGACAAATGATCATCCCAGCTACCTCCCAAATCCAAGACACACATCCTCAACATATCTTCCAATGTCTGGATCGTCCTCTCAGACTGGCCATCTGTCTGAGGATGAAAAGCAGTACTGAAATCCAACCTAGTGCCCATCGCTTCGTGCAACTTCTACCAAAAATGAGAAGTAAACACCGAACCTCTATCTGACACAATGGACACAGGTACTCCATGAAGGCACACAATATGCTTCATATACAACTTCGTCAATCTAGCAACAGAATATGTGGCTTTCACAGGCAAGAAATGTGCAGACTTCGTCAACCTGTCTACGATCACCCAGATGGAGTCGTATCCATCCTTCGAACGAGGTAAACCCACCACAAAATCCATAGCTATCCTTTCCCACTTCCACTCGGGAATAGGAAGAGGCTGAAGCTTCCCAGAAGGCTTCTGATGTTCGGCTTTCACTTGCTGACACGTCAAACACTTAGCAACATAATCAGCAACATCTTTCTTCAATCCATCCCACTAGTATAAATCTCTGATACTGTGGTACATCTTAGTGACACCTGGATGAACGCTGTAAGCTGTAGAATGTGCTTCCTCTAGGATCTCTTCTCTCAAATCATCCACATCAGGAACACACAATCTACCACTGATCCACAACACACCATCATCATCAAGTGTGAAATCAGTGAACTTCCCTGCTCGAACATTCTCTGCAAGCTCTTCCAGAATGGGATCTCGGCTCTGAGCTGCTTTAATCCTATCCCTCAGTACAAATCGTACTTTAAACTGAGCTAGCAGTCCACCTAATCTACTAATCTTCATCATCAGACCTTGATCCACCAACAAGTGCAATTCCTGGATCAATGGTCTCCTCTCAACACCAATGTGAGCAAGACTACTTGAGGACTTCCTACTCAAGGCATCTGCTACCACATTAGCTTTACCCGGATGATATAGAATCTCACAATCATAATCCTTCAACAATTCCAACCATCTTCTCTGCCTCAAATTCAGATCTCGCTGCTGAAAAATGTACTTAAGGCTCTTGTGATCAGTAAATATCTCACAAGTCACCCCGTACAGATAATGTCTCCAAATCTTCAAAGCAAAGATTACTGCAGCCATCTCAAGATCATGTGTAGGATAGTTCTGCTCATGCTTCTTCAATTGCCTCGAAGCATAGGCTATCACCCTTCCATTCTGCATCAACACACAACCAAGACCAATTCTAGAGGCATCACAGTAAACTGTGAACTTATCCACACTATTAGGCAAAGCTAACACTAGCGTTGTGGTCAACTTCTCCTTCAACAACTGAAAACTATTCTCACAAGCTTCTGACCACTCGAATCTAACATTCTTCTGAGTCAAGCGAGTCATAGGGGCTGCTATCCTGGAAAAATCCTGCACAAACCACCTATAATACCCGGCTAAACCCAGAAAACTTTGAATCTTCGTAACAGAAGTAGGTCTAGGCCATTCAGACAGTGCCTCAATCTTCTATGGATCAACCTGAATACCGCCTTTAGACACTACGTGTCCAAGAAAAGAAACACTCTCCATCCAGAAATCACACTTCGAGAATTTAGCATAAAGCTTATGATCTCTCAGTGTCTGTAGTACAATCCTCAAATGATATACATGCTCTTCCATACTCTTTGAATATACCAGTATATCATCAATGAAGACTACTATAAACTGATCCACATACGGTCTGAATACTCTGTTCATCAGATCCATAAAAGTTGCTGGTGCATTAGTCAAACCAAAAGACATCACCAGAAACTCATAATGGCCATATCGAGTGCGGAATGCTGTCTTAGGAATATCAGCTTCACTAATACGCAGCTGATGATAACCCGACCTCAAGTCAACCTTAGAAAAGAACTGTGCACCCTGTAGCTGATCAAACAAATCATCTATCCTCGGGAGAGGATACTTGTTCTTCACTGTCACCTTATTCAGCTCTCTGTAGTCAATGCACAGTCTCAGGGTACCATCCTTCTTCTTCACAAACAAAACTGGTGCACCCCAAGGAGAAACACTAGGTCTAATGAAACCTTTATCCAACAACTCTTGCAATTGTTCCTTCAACTCTTTCAACTCTGCAGGAGCCATACGATAGGGTGGCATAGATATAGGAGTAGTACCTGGTACCACATCTATACAGAACTCAATCTCTCTATGAGGTGGTAAACCTGGCAACTCCTCGGGAAAAACATCAGGAAACTCACAAGCAACAGGAACATCTGTGAGTGACAACTTCTCCACTGACGTATCCCTGACCAATGCCAAATATCCCTGACAACCTTTCCTCAATAACTTCCTAGCCGTAATAACAGAAATAAGATTCTGAGGTGCTGAACTCCTATCACCAACAAACTTAAATTCTTCTTCACCAGGAATTCTAAAAGTCACCTCCTTATTCCTGCAATCTACCACGACGAAGTGCTGAGACAACCAATCCATTCCCAAAATAACATCAAACTCCATCACATCCAACAAAATCAAATCAGCGGGTAATTCTCTATCTCCCACGAGAACTGGACAACCAGAAAGAACAATATCGGTGTCCAAAGAATCACTCAGAGGAGTGGCAACAAACAAAGGAAAAGCCATCCTCAAAGCTTGCCAACAAGATTTAGAAGCAAAAACAGGAGAAACAAACGAATGCGTGGCACCCGGATCAAACAAAACCCATGCATCCAGGTAACAAACAGAAACAATACCTGCCACGACTGCATTAGATGCCTGAGCATCCTGCTGAGTCAGATGGAAGACTCTGGCCTGACCTCGACCTCCCTGCTGACTGGTAGAAGCCTGGCCAACACCTCTGGCACCTCCTCTAGTACCTCTACCACGACTCTGCTGTGGAACAAACTGAGTAGAACTCTGATGCTGGGCTGGTGGCAACTGAAATGGCACGGGTGCAGCACTAGCAATCGACTGCTGTGGGAATCACGGAATCTGCTGCTGCTGATACCCAGAATAAGGACACGATCTGGCAAAATGTCCTGTCTGCCCGCATCTGAAGCATGTCAGTGGTGTCAGATAACACGGTCCCTGATGGACTCTACCACAAGTCTGGCAAACACTGGCTGCTGATCCAGAACTACGACCACTGCTGCTGCTCGAAGCACCTGACCCGAATCTGAATGATCTACGCTGACCTCCACGGCTATGTCTACTGCTCCGATGCACTCGCTGCTGCTGTCTCTGACTCTGCTGAGTCGGACCTCGCTGCTGACTACTCGATCCAACATGAAAACTCGAATACGGAGTAGCCTGCAATCCACTCGACTGAACTCCTAGCTGGTAATAATCAGGCATCGCTCCCTGCCTAACTAACCTCAGCTCAATCTCCTTAGCTAACTCAATCACAGACTCCAGAGTAAGACCTGCTGTAGGCATACCAGCAAAAGCAGAACCCAAACCAGTAACGTATGTAGTAACCGTGAAATACTGATCTCGCATCAGATCCTCAGCATATCTACCCAGACGAAGAAACTCTCGGGTATACTCCTCTACAGATCGATCTCCACGAGAAATACTGGTCAATCGAAGACGATAGCTCAAACAAAGAGGCTCTGGACAGAATCTCCTCATAAACCGCTCTCGAAACTGAGCCCAGGTCATCGTCATCATAAAGGGCTGGATCATCTGAAAAAACCAATCTAGAGCTGGTCCCTCGACAAACAACTCGACGATCATGATCCGCTGGTACTCAGTATGAGCAGTCCGAGTCCTAGTCTCAATCGCATGCAGAAAATCTAAAGGATCAGAAGTACCATCAAAAGCAATCCTGCCAACTCGGGCATAGAACAAAGCTGCCTCAGGGTCAGACATACCCTGCTGATAGGCAGGCTGAACAACTGGAGGAACAGGAACATCAAATTCAGGCTCAACAGGCTCCTCGTCCTGTAACTCTCTCTGCCTATGGCGACCTGCCGCTCCTCGAGGTCTACCTCTGCCACGACCTCTATGCCTAACTGGCGGCTCAGGAGGTAAAACCTCATCCTGAAAAGACTCATCATCCTCGGCCTCAACGACTGGTGGAGCGACACGCACTCGCCTCCTCATACTGAAAAGACAAACGGAAAGATTCAGACAAAACAGACAACGGAGGAATAACGCTGAAAGCTAAGCAAGGAATGCTTATCAAGACATACTCGAACCTAATTCACTGCAGTAGTTACCAAAATAAAACACAACTCGAAAACTAGGGCCATAACTCACATAACTAAGCCCTGACACAGAACTCTGCTCTGATACCAACTTTGTCACGACCCAAAACAGGGGTCATGACCGGTGGTAGGGAACGGGAATTCTTTCGAATCCGGAACCCGTAGCAAGCCTAAAAATAAAATAAATCATGCAATAATAACAATAATCATATATTATGCAGCGGAAATAAAAATCATAATATCATAATATTATTCACATCAACTGGATTTAAATCAAATTTCATCACATAGATATATAATCTTTAATACAAATCCAGTTTATATATAATACATCTCTTTAAAATAAAATACATGAAATCCAATACTAATTCACAACTACTGCAGTGTCTAGATAAAATAAATAAGACTCAAGTAGATAATTTACACAAAGAAGCCGGGGCGAAAGAAATCCGGCGTATCGACCTGCTACTGAGGTCTGAGGATGTTGACTCTCCTGAAAAATAGTCAACGGAGGGGAGTCAGACCTCACTGAGTGAATTACTATAATATATATACATACACACTAAATGATAATGCATACAGTCAATAATACATATCTAATATGTATATATACAGGCAAATTCACACAGATGCAGTAAAAATCATTTTTATATATTTTATTAAAAATCACAGTTTATGAAGGATCACATAGAACCCTAGAATATCGCAACCTCAGAAATAGTGTTAAACAACACTCTAGCCATACAGGCTCACTTATTCCAAATATATCCACTTAATCCATTTGGACAGTAGACTGGCCCCGAGACACTAAGTCAACCGAGCTCCAGCAGTCTGACTGCCAATGTGATTGGCCCCGAGACACTTGGTCAACCGAGCTCCAGCAATCACACCCACAAACCACATCTCACACATATCAATAACCACATCAAATCAATATCCACAAATAAGTTAGTATTATAGCCTAAATACTATAAGCGTACCGGTACGTACTCGGTCCTAGTGCTGCCCACTAGGTAGCACGTTCTATTGATATCCTTCATTAATAATATAAATCATTCATTCACGATAAATGATGCATGAATTTAAATAAAACAACAATATAAACCATATATATACTGGAAATATACCAAAAGTAAACCAGGTATATTTTGAATATATATATGTCAAATGAATTCAATCAAATTATAAATTAAGTTGGAAATATATTTAAAAACATTTTAAATATATTTTATTTACAAAACATGCATATAATTTAATATATACCAAAAATAAACCAAAAATATACTTAATATAAACTTAAGAAATAATCAAATTATTTATGCATATTTAATCAACGTAAAACATGCATTTCTAAATCATGCATCCTAAGCATATATATATAGTATAGTAACTCACCTAGTGCGCTCCACGAGATGGGTCCGACAGGCCTGGTCCACTAGCTCTCGGTCTCGGTGCAACTAAACAAGAAATAAATAATCGACATCAGAATAACCCTAACAGAAATCCTAGAATTCAATCTAGAGTATTTAAATACGGAAACAGAATTAGGGTTCGACTGGACATCACGTTTTACGAGAATTCTACCGAAAATCCGACAGAACCTCCCTTGTAAAACGGACATCTCTCTACTCAAAAGAGTAGAGCCGACCCTGCAAAGAAACACACTTCGAAAATAAACACCACATCTAATTCACAACCCCTCGGTCGGACTCCAAACTACAGTCTACAGACCGGGGTCCACAAACACGGAATAATTCTGAAAATACCAAGAATATCCTTATAACATAGAAATACATTTTATAGGTAGAAATTACCTAATTAGCCTTTAAACACAATAAAAACCGATAAAAACTCATTTTATTTGAAAAACCGTATATTATATATATAATTGAAAATAATTTACGAAAAATAGTTTTAATTAGTTAAAAATATCAAATAATTTGTAGAAATCATTTTTATACCTTAAATAACTATTAAAACCAATTAAATTACATTTTTAGCCAATTTAGGGTAAAATTACCAAAATACCCCTATATATATAAATATACTTAAATTACTTCAAAAATTCACCAAAAATCATAAAATTATCCAAAATTAATTTTCCCAACATATTTATCAATAATATTAATAATTAAACCCAATTAACCAATTAAATTCAAATAAAACACAATTAACCCTAATTTCTCAAAATCACATAAACTTCAATAATTAAAAATAAATACTTAGAAATTCATAAAAATTCCAAATAGATTCCTATAATTCATTTCAACACCTAATTTAACCATAAATCCCAATTTCATAATTTAAATAATTAATTTCCAAAAATTAGAAAATAATATTAAAATATTCAAAAATACCCAAAAATCCAAAAAATCTCCAAAAATTCTACAAAAATTCATACATGTAGATTGAGCTACTGGGAACAACATTTGTGAAGGGATTTTTCATGAATCAATCAATTCGAAGCTCAAAAAATCAAAAACCCTAATATGACCGAAATTGAAAATTCGAAACCTAAGCAATTCTAGACCATTTAAGCTCAAACCAAAGCTAGAATCACACTCATCGGACCTCAAGGAGTCGATGAAGACCGGCGGTGTCGAAAACGGTGGCCGAAGGAGAGAGAAACGGCGAAGGGTCGATTTTCGGCCAAAAGAGGAAAACTAGCTCGTCGGCGCCGGGGAAGGGAACTGCTGGCGGCGGGGGATGGCTGGGAATGGCGGTGGCAAGCCGGGAGGCACACCGATGGTAGGTGGTCGGAGTTGCAGCGGGAGGGAAGGAAGAATGGTGATGGTCGGGCGCGGGAGAAGGAAGAAGGAGAAGAAGAAAAAGAAAAAAAAAAAGAAAGAAAAGAAAAGAAAAGAAAAAGAAGAAAAGAAAAAGAAGAAAAGAAAAAAAAAGAAAAAGAAAAAAATAAAATAAAATAATATTAAAATAATAATAATAAATAATAAAAAAAATAATTTTAATAATTTAATAAAATAATTAAATAACAATAAATGAATAAACAAATAATATAATATTAGGGTAATATATTAAACCCTAATTAAATAAATATATACACACATAGTCTTTATTTAGTATTTTAAAAATACGTATGAGTCCATGCAAGTCCAAAAATACATTTAAAATAATTAATAATAAATTATTTACGTGAAAATTTCCCCGAAAATGCAAGTCCCGGGAAAATTTTACGTAAAGTACTGTAGATAAAACACAGTAATTAAAATAGGTTTAAAATACATATCAACTCGTAAAAATATCAGATATATACATTCAAAATTTATTAACACTGCATATCCCGGTACAATGTAAAATATTTAAAAACACGGGATATTACAGTACATAATCTCACATGCCAAACACAAACTTATGGTTCTTGTTGCCCTCTGCTATTACTCCTCCCAATCAAGATCATTCATACCTTATGGTTTCGTTGCTCACAGTGCCTTCAAAATCCTTGGTTACACTAACAAATCTTTCACAGAATCCGAAATTACCAATTCCATCAAACTTCCCCACTTCAAATTTTGCACTTAAGTTCATATACATCTCAACCCACTCTAATAACAATTGTTAAAATATAAGATTAGAAACAAATAAAGCAAAGAAGAAAATAGGACACAAAGATTTAATGAGGCTCGTCAATTTACCTACCTCCTTAAGAGCGAGCAACTAAAGCATTTTATTATCTAGAAACTGCTAACAACTAGGGTTACATATACATCATCTATAAAATGAAATAGGTATGGTACATATTACAAAATCACCCTTATATCATACCGTAGGGCATTACCCCCCACCTATATATATAAGAGTTACTATTAATTAATTTTGTGATTTTCACCAATGGTCATATCTCTTCAAAATTGAACTCTAAAGTATTTTAAATACTAGTTTCATGCACATAATATGGTACTTTTATTCTTCTCATCTCCATTAAGAAAACGTATATTTTTCTTTCTTTGTTCTTAGGAGTATTTGGATATTTGTTGTCTAAATACTGTTACTACTTTGATAATCCTAGATATAGTGAGGGTAAAGATTCCTTAAGGACAGTAATTATACAATCAAAGAATTATAAATTTTTTATTATTTTTCTGTATTTTCTCAACAAGATTCTCATATTTGTAAAAGGTTTTTAATTCTAATAAGTTTTAAAAATAATGTGCTGAATATGGAAAGATTTAAGCGATAAGAATCCTTTTCTATTTTAATTTCTAAAAGATAAATGATTGTTAAATATAAAAATTTAAAATATTATGACTTTTCAAAATAAAAAAATAAATTTCAATTGCAATTTCAAAATATAATAACATTAAACAAGTATAGAAAATATTGTAAAACTTCAAATTACAACAACAACATTTTGCATTAGATGTAAGTTTAATAAAAAAAAGTATTATAATTGAGAAAATTTGCAGTAACATTTATTTAAAATGTGCTTTAAATATGATTTTATTTATTTAAAATGACATTTGCTAAATATATCACTTATAATATATTGCTATAAATATTTTCTGTTGTATTTTTACTCTAATACTTTTCTTTCTAGACAGATAAATTAATTTGCCAATTAATTACTTATATTTAATTTGCTAATTACTAATACGATTTATTTAATTTGAATATTGTTACTTCAACCAATTTTAATAAAGTAGAATAAATTATCTATTATAATTGGCTAGAATTTTATTTTGATATAGAGTCCATTTTACCGTTTGAAAAATTTAAACAATAGACAACTCAATTCAGGAAATCTTATCATAACATTACAATATTATAAAATCCTAAAATTTTATTAATTTACAAATCGTTTATATTATTATTATCATTTATACCATTTTGGATTATTGTTATTAGTAAAGTATCTCAGAATAAAAATGGCATGCAGCAATGTCCCGTGTAATGCAAACACAGGGAACGAGTGTAATCTTGAGGCACACAGTGGAAAGATACCAATACAACCCTTAAACTGTTCAGCGATGAATGTAGCATACAATACTCTTGTTTGTTGTTAAACAAGTTTCATAAGATCATGATTCTGTTGCAAATTAAGCATCAATTCAGCTAGATTTTTTTTTTTTTTTTAACCACCGGAATCCAGAGTTCAATGTTAAGTTTCTAACATTTTAAATACTTACCAAAGTAAGCATCATTTCAGCAAGATTACTTTCATTATATCAAAAGTTCAATATTTTGTATGCAAATTCTTGTTTGTTTTTTACTTCTATATTTTAATCAAAGATAACTATTGTGGAATTCAAATGTAGTTACAGAAAGTAACAAAACAAATTAAGATTCTGGAGGGTTAAATTGTTGTTAAAACAATGCTTTACAGATCTGAAAGTTCTCTCAACTTGATGTTTCTGTTTTGGCTTCCTCAAGCTCCAGAACAGCATTAAATCCGAAATCGGTCCCTGGTGTAAACAACTTCTTCAGTTCTTCTGCCTCTTGAATAGTGCTAACTTTATTCTCTTTAACGTTCAGATTTTCCTGTATTCAATAGAGAAACTTAAAATTCATATGAGTTTCATATTGACATGCATGCAAAGAAATGACTTGCCTTCTTCACATAATCCGCAACGGATGCACTAACTATCTCTTGGATCACAAACTTGGTGACACGTTCTTCACCAAGAATCTGTAGAAGAAAATCTCGTGGGACCTGTAGGAATTTTGTGCAACTGATTTGGGATCAAGCAAAATGCATAATAAGAGGCAACAAATTTCTTAAGGATAAAAATTTCCAACTCTAATTACCCTGAAAACAATTTAGATGCTTCAGTCTTTGCCATAGGCATTTCCATAGTTTGATCGACATAAAATTATCAGGCAATAAGCATAAGCAAAGACACCATAAGTTCCAGTACAAGGGGTTCACCATGGATCAAGTGCATAAAGAACTGAGAGTTACTGAAACTGCTTAAAAACTTTCAACAAGCAAAAGCATAATGTTCTATGATCAGCAGTTCCATTCTGGGACTTTGACTAATCTTAGTATAGGCTACAAGACTATGAAACTTGTCTGCTGCATGTTTCTCGATGATCAAATGTCATGCCAGTTTCCATATCTCCACCAAAAATTATGAATCAATTCATTATTTCCAAGTAAAATGGATGAGCAAGCTTCGTTTTTTTTTTAACACAATGAGAGTAACTCTTGATGATAGGTAAAGTAGCTAGGAAGCTTGGATTTCAGGAAGAGAGTTAAGTTAGCTAATTGACACTTTATTACTAGTTCATCCCTTTCAAAGATGGTGTCAACATGCTGAAGAAGTTGAAACGCTACTACAATATGATGTAAAATTAAAAGAGCACAAAGGACTTTTCCTCTTGTCTTGAACTTTGATAGCCAACTCAATAGCATCAACATGTAAGGTTTCGAATTATGAACTTGTATCTCCGAGGATATAATGGTGCTTTCCCTAGAAGTTCAAAAAAACCATTTGTGTACAACCTTGGATCATTTAGGAAGGTAAATAAAATAAAACCATGGTTTGAACTTCCTTTATTTTCTGAATACTCAATTTTACTTTGGTAAAATCATCAAATACCAGTCCAACAGTTCAAGACAATCTGATGAAAAAATCAAGAAAGGTCCCACTCACCTTTGATGTTTTTCCTGCATCAGCCCCAATTTACATGCCAAAAAAAATATATACATATATAGTTAGAATTGATGGATTGACAAATTTACAAGATATGAACCCAGATACAACGTTGACAGAGATAAAATTGAACGTAGTTAAAGAAAACCAATCCAATGTATTCACCTTATATACATTACAAGATAAACTAATCTTGGATTAAGTATTTATTTGTTTATATGCCCACTCTGCAGTTGCAAATACTCTAAATGGTCTATCATGATAATGTACTTGTACATTTATCTACCACTACCAGAAGGGGAAAAAAAAGTAAAATATCAAGATAAATTTACCTCCTTTTTCTCTCCTAAACCCAGGAATTGGAGGAGCTGAGCGAGCTAAATCTGCCAAGACCTTACTAAATACCCTTTCAGTGTCATCTCCAGGCAAGTCCACTCTCAGCTGACACAGATAATTCAACACCACCACTAAATTCTCAACATAATAATCTTCATTTTAGCTTCATTTTAGCAACTGGGTTTTAAAAGAATCCAAAAATTACAAAGAAACTGAACCTGAATCTTGTTTTCTTGCATGGATTCCACAACTACTTTAGCATTCTTTAATGTTATTACATTATCCTTTGGTTCAGTAAATGTTGTCTCCAAACCTAAATAACAACCCCAAAAAAACCAACAAATAAACAAATAAAGAAGTGCTCTTATTAGCTAATGAAAAACTGTGACTTGAAGCTCAAAAACTGAGAAAATTTCACCTGAGCCAACTGCACATGTTGGCTTAAACACATATTGAAGCACTCTTCCTCCTCTTGTTCTTGTTCTTAGTAAGTTAACATTGAAGCTTGAAGTAATGGCAGTGTGGGTTTTAAGGGTATAATTGTAACTGAAAAGCCAGTAATTTTTCAAGGAAATTGTCGCCATTGAAATTGACATTGAGGCCATTAGATTCCCTTTTCTAATTTCTTTTGTTTTCTGTTTTCTTGGTTTTTAGTTTCTGAGGACACTGTCTTGTTTGCTGCAATCAATTGAAAATCTATTGAAATGGCACCGTTTCATTCAAGGAATCAAGGGTTTAAGCTAAAACGATGGCGTTTTTTGGGGATTTTTGAACCGGGAGTTGTAGATAACCCATAACTGATAAAAGTAGCTGTATCACGTTAATGCCTTGAAGGAAAGGAGGGAGAAGCATAAGAAGATGGGAGAAGAAAATTGCCTACACTAAAAGTATTGCATGTTGAAATCTAAATAATTCTGCATGTAGACGGATTAAATTAGTTATTAAAAGAAAATTACTGTTATTGTAATTTCATATGAGTGAAATAAAATTATTTGAAGTTTAATAAATTTTAAATATGGGTTATGTGATCTAAATTTTAAATATTTTACACTTTGTAAATAAAAATGCAAACCTAATGCGTTTTTCTTCTATAAATTCTTATTTTCTTGAACAATTCTGAAAAAAAAAAAAGAGGTCGCATTCTTTGCATTTTTTTACTCATAAGTGATGTGTAATGGAACTGTGAATTTTATTTAAATCAGGTACAGAATTTTTTGAGCATTGACAGCTGATCAAGTACAAACAACCACTAGATGTCATGATTATCATATTTCCAAATCTTTATTGCAAAGCCCTGTGACCCTGTCTAGTTATCATGGAATCAGTTACAGAATTTTTTGAGCATTGGCAGCTGATCAAGTACAGACAACCACTAGATGTCATGGTTGTCATATTTCCAAATCTTTACTGCAAAGCCCTGTGACCCTGTCTATTTATCATGGAACAACAGCACCACTTAAGAAGCATATTGTGCAAGTTTAAGGCAAATTGATATGATACACTGAAGTGAACCTGATCATATTAATGAAAATCTTCAAGTCATTCTCTATTCAATGAAGACTGCAAGAATTGACCAGAAATCCTTTTTTTTTGCTCCAGCACAGGAACACCAAAGATGTTTTTCTCCTTTTTCCTTGTAGCTGTACAGGCTTAAATATTTTATATTTTGTAAATAAAAATGAAACAAAACAGGAATTGTCGAAGTTTTTGCCGCATATTTTAAGAGTTTTACACATTGTCATAAAAATAAGACTTATATTTATATGTTACAAATTTATGAATGAAAAGGGTTAATTTGATATAAGAAAAGGGTTACAAATTTCCCTCTTAATTTGAAATTTAACTTTAACCAGCAAGTATTTTCTTATTGTTTTCTCAACAGTTCTTCAAGAGTAAATCATCATAGTTGTTCATCAAGGTAATTCACCAGATTTAACAATTCTAGCTTATTTTCTCTCTAGTAATCAGTTCTAACTTTTCTTCTCTTCCTTCTAAAATTCGGTTCTAACTCGTTCATTAAATTTTCTAATTCATATCTTATTTTTGTAACGGGAGGCTTCATCAGGTAAAAAGATTTTATCTTCTCTTGTTGTGGTCGTCTCTACCTTCATTCTGCTCATTCTTGGCGTACATCAGGTGAACTCCCAACCTTTTCACCTTTGGCACCTTATCGTTATCGTCTATTTTGAACCGAAATGAGGCCTCATTACAACAGTTCTCAATAAGCCAATCAGTAATTTCACTTTCCCTGCCCCAAAGGGGCGTGTGATCCGATTCAAGCACGGACTTGAAATCCATGGTAGTACTGAACCTAGAGAACTTTCAATCAATAGCATTCTTGAAACCCAAGGTACATTCGAAATAGTACTTGCAATGTATGTCATTGACAGAAGGAAATTCAGGTCCCAGAACAACAGAAAAGGCGAACCCCCTAAACATAGACTTAACATCGAAGCAGGACGCAGGGAACTGAACATCAATGGAAGATCCTGCGCATTGATAGCTGAACCACTCTGGAATTTCATTTCCAGGTAAACTAACAATGAAACTAAAATCAATTACTGGTAAATCTGTCGGAACAAAGTTGATCGGGATCCTCAGACAATAACACTGATAATAGAAAGACAGGAAAGAGAGATACAAAGGCTTACAAGGTGTACTTTTGGTTCAATCCTTCTTGTATAGTTAGAAATGGCTAATTCTTCAAGTCTCAGAAATGCATTTGCCAAAATGTCGCAACGTGCATCCTGGCCCAAGTTTACACAATTACAAAAATCTAACAGATATCTATCCCTTACCAAACTTGCTGGGACGAGTTCTGTGAGCAAAATAGTCGAAGTTAGTTCTGCAACTTTCAAAGATGTACAGTTAACCACACGGAGTTCTCCTAGGTGCCTTGGAAGCAAAGGTAACTACCAGAGGCTCTTGCAGTTGTTCAGATTCAGCTCTGTTAGAGAAGATAAACCATCCAAGGGAGGCAATTTCACAAGTCTTGAGCAGCCACTGAGATCAATTCGTTTAAGGCATTTCAATTCAGAACTGCAGTTTGTGATGATCTGAAGATTTTCAGTCTTTCATTATCAACTCAAAAAGTGAGGAGATACATCTGACTGAACAGGGCAGTTCTTCTATTCGTGTCTGAGATAAGCTAAACGGGTTAAGTTTCATCTGATCTCTGGTAACTTGAGAAGACTTGAGCAGCCTGAAAGATCAAGATATCGAATCCCATATTTGAGAGCATAATTAACATGTAAACTGCTTGGAAGACTTCTGAGGTTTTTTCAATTGCTCATAGTAAAGAAGGTAAATTGATTAGATGGTGGTGACCAGTCTTCCAATCCAGATCCTTCAAGTTTTAACATGTTAATACCTCTCAGAATCTCTGGAAGGATCTTCAAACTCAAGCAGCCATTGAGAAAAGGAATCTTGAGAAATTTCAAATGGCTGAGTCTTGGAAGGCCTCTCAAGTTTTTGCAGTTACTCATATTCAAGAATCTAAGGTTGTTAGGAAGTGAAAAGGATGGTGACCATTCTTCCAATCCAAACTGTTCTAGATCTAATTGTTCTATACCTCTTGGAAGCTCCAGAAGCATCTTCAAATTCGAGCAATACGAGAGATTAAGATTCATAAGAGATTTCAGATAAACAAGGTTTGGAAGGCATCTCAGCCTTTTGCAATGCCTCATATTTAAGATTTTAAGATTGTCAAGACAGTTAGTGGAAAATGATCATTCCTCCAATCCAGAGCTTTCAAGATTCAACTCTTCTATACCTCTAGGCATCTCTGGAAGTTCCTTCAAATTCAAGCAGCATGATAGATCAAGAGTGTTTAAAGATTTCAAATGAACAAGGTTCGGAAGGCTTCCCAAGTTTTTGCAGTTCCTCATTGACAAGAACTCTACAATGCTCCAGAAAGGAACAGTTGGAGACCACTCTTCCAATCCTGATTCTATTAGTTATAATACCTTTATTCCTGAAGGTATCTCTGGATGAGTCTTCAAATTGGATCAATAAGCAAGACCAATAAACCTAAAGAGTATTCAACTGGATAAGGCTCAGAAGACTCGAGCAATATGGACTCAGATATATAAGATTGCGAAGGTGTTGTATTGATGAAGGAATCTAGAACAGCCCTCAAGTTGTATCCACTCTAGTTTCGTTGCTGAAGAAAGATTTGAAAGCCTCCTTAGGTGCAGAGATTCAGAAAGATCCAGCCTCTTTAAATTTTCAGGACACTGCATCTCACCATAGAGAACATAGTTTATTTTTCTCTAGTAGAAACGCAAAGTAACTTGATTTTACACATCACGAAGGAAATTATATGAGGAAATTCCTCTGAATGTATTACACCCAACATTTAGATTTTTAACACATGTATATGTGTTATATTTTTGTTGGTCAAACTAAAACATTCAGAGTATATGTCATTCATCCAACTATTGGGTGCATACTATGAATGTAAGCAAGAATCTCTGTTATATTAAAGTGTGTTCATTTAATTGGGTTAATTTGGTTACATCCATATATACTAACCTTTTAACAGATCCTTTGCCATATGATATCATTTTAATTTGCTCTATAGTTTATTCATGGATCACCAACATGAAAGAAAAGAAGGAAGTTTCCTGCGTTACCTTATTAGTTCTCAACATATGGCAAATGTCCCTGGAATTCCACATTCTGCTACCATTTCTTTGAGCAATGTCGTGACCCATTTCCGCTATCAAATCATGCATTTCTAATGTATTTTTCACAATATTAACGAGACATTTATTCACTAGACAAATTATTCCCCAACTCGAAGGAAAACCACAGCCATCAAGTATATTTTCAACCCAATCTTTGTCATATCCTCTAAAAAAACAGGCAATATCAAGAAATACACTCTTCTCTATCTGATCTAGTTCATCATAACTTATTTCTAATATTTTTTGTACGTTGCTATATGGAAACTGTTAGGAAAATAAATCTGTCATATCTTCTATATTTGTAAATAAATTGATTTGTATATTTATAACTTTCCTTTTTGTATATTTTGGAAACTAATCAGTTCCTGATTTGTAGGAACATATTAAGAATATATTAGGAACATATAGGAAGTCTCTTATAGCTGCTCATGTATATATATAGGGACATTCCCTTGTTAATAAATTATTCTATTCAGGCATATCAATTTCCTGTGTTTACATGGTATCAGAGCTTGGTCTAGATCTTGACTCTGCATTATATTCATAAGTCTCGTACATCACTTGTTGATTATCGTCATGGATGAAGACGGTGTCCCATCATTGATAAAACAATCCAACAAATCAAATGTCAGTCTCGAACAATCCAAATCTCTATCAGATGTCTCCAATCCTTATTTCACTCATCATTCAGATCACCCAAGTCTGATTCTTGTTTCTAAACCCTTAAATGGGGATAATTATTCCGGATGGAAAAGGGCAATGACCTTGGCACTGAACTCTAAAAATAAGCTTGGTTTTGTTGACGGCTCCATCAAACCTCCATCAAAGGAAACAGATCCAGAAGGTTATGCAACTTGGTCACGATGCAACGACATGGTGCACTCTTGGATTGTCAATACTGTCAGCCTAGAAATTGCAGACAGCATCATCTACTACCCTACGGCTCGCAAGGTATGGGAAGACCTGCGTGAGCGATTCTCTCAAGGCAATGCCCCACGTATTTTTGAGATCCAGCGAGAAATAGCCTGCCTTAAACAAGAGCAGCAATCCATCTCAACTTATTACACTAAACTTAAGAGTTTTTGGGATGAGTTGGCATCCTATTCGGAAATCACGCAATCAGAACAACAAAAACTCATGCAGTTCCTTATGGGATTAAATGAGACTTACAGTGCAATTCGTGGACAAATTCTTCTGATGAATCCTTTACCAACAGTTCGATAAGCCTATTCTGCAGTTTCTCAAGAAGAAAAGCAATGATTCCTCAGTGTTTCTCATTCTCCAATTGACTCGAGTGCAGCAATGGCGGTGCGACACAACACCAGGCCTAATTTACATTCAAAAAGAGGAGGAAAAATGAAAGTCTTTGATCAGCAGACCTCCCGTCCAGACCATTCTTCTCAAACAAACTGACCTTTTGATCTAGACCGACGTCGAAGCACAAGTCGAGGAAGGCCGCAGTGTACACATTGTGGAGAGTTAGGACACTGGGTTCAGACTTGTTTTGAAATTATTGGCTATCCGCCTGGTCATCCAAAAGCAAAACGAAATTCCAGTCTGAATATAGGAAACCAACAAAACAGAGCAAGTTTTCCTTCTGCCAATCAAGCCTCTGAGATAATGAATGAAGTAGATATGCCCAACATCACTTTTTCTGAAACTCAGTTCAACCAGTTCATGGCTCTCCTCAATGATAAAATTCAGAAGTCCAATCAAAGTACCGATCCTCATGCACATGTAGCAACAAAACCAGGTCTGTCCAAAGTTATTTCTGGTAATTAGATCATTGACAGTAGAGCAACCGATCACATTACTTCATCTGCCTTGTTGAATCCCACTAAAAATTTCTTTTCACCATCTGTTTTATTGCCTAGTGGGGATAAGGTTACCATTGCTGCTAAAGGGTCTTACCCTCTCAATCACATATTTTATTTGCATAATGTATTATCTGTGCCAAAATTCAAAGTGGACCTACTGTCAGTAAGCCAATTGATAAGAGGCTTGAGTTGTTCAATAACTTTTTTTCCTTATTGGTGTATCTTGCAGGATCTTGCAACGAGGAAGATGATTGGTTTGGGTAAACAACGTAATGGACTATACTATTTGACGGCATTGGCGACAAATAAACCATTTAACAACCATTATCCATCCATCACACCATCTACTTGTAATCACATTCATAGCACTTCCAACCTTTGGCACAATCGTCTTGGTCATATGTCATCATCTTGTTTAAATTTTATAGCAAAACATTTCTTGAAATTTTCCATTCAGTCTAATAATGCTTGTCATATATGTCCCTTGGCAAAGCAAAGTAGATTACCTTTCAGCTCTAGTACAATTTCTTCTATTAGACCTTTTGAACTTATTCATTGTGATATATGGGGACGATATTGTCACTCTTCTATTTCTGGAGCTCATTATTTTCTGACCATTGTTGATGATTATAGTCGTTTCACTTGGATTTTTTTAATGCGCCAAAAGAATGAAGCACAATCAATCTTAAAATATTTTTTTAACTATTCTCTCACTCAATTTGACTCTCGCATTAAAACTTTTCGGAGTGACAATGGTAGTGAGTTTGTATCCCTCCGCTCATTTTTTTTCGATAATAGTCTCATTTTTCAACATTCTTGTGTATACACGCCCCAACAAAATGGGGTTATGGAACGTAAGCATCACCATATTCTTCAAGTAGCCCGTGCTCTCAAATTCCAAGCCCATCTTCCTCCTCACTTTTGGGGGGAATGTGTTCTTATAGCTGTTCATCTCATCAATTGCTTACTTTCTCCAACTCTTTCCTACAAATCCCCATTTGAACTTCTCTATTCCAAACCTCCATCTTTTTCCCACCTTCGTGTTTTTGGGTGTTTAGCTTATGCTACCAATGTTCATCCCACTCACAAATTTAACTCTCGGGCTATTCCATCAATTTTTGTTGGTTACCCAATTGGCCAAAAAGCTTACAAATTATATGACTTATCCACACGTAAAATTTTTACCAGCCGAGATGTCAAGTTTTATGAGGATTCTTTTTCCTTATGCCTCCAAGTCTTCTAGCCCCTTATTAAGCCCACCTTCCGGACCCATTGGACCACCATCAGGCCCAATTCCATGTCTCTCCCCTGCCGATTTCTCTTTGGAGTCTCCCATATCTTCTCCTTCTTTTTCTCAATCAGGCGACCACCCCTCTTCTTCTCTTCCTTCACAGCCTCCCCCACCCATCCTTCGCACTTATTCTCGTCGTCCTTCTCCTACCACTCCATCTCCTCCGACTGTCCCTTCTCAATCCGATTCACCACCTGATTTGCCCCCTTCTCCTTTTCCACCTGCTCCTCTGTCCTCTTCTTCTCCTACGATTCCGTCATCCCTCACCTTCCTTCTCCTACAAACCTTGCTCCACCTATTCTCCGTCGCACTAGCCGTCAGTCCATTCACCTAGTTCGTTATAATGATTATCATTGTCATCAAGTTTGCTCCAATCCATCGTCTTCCTTGCTGCTCGGTCCGGTTAAAGGCACTCGGTATCCTCTGGCGAATTACCTCTCCTACTGTCGGTACTCCTGTAATATCCCGTGTTTTTAAAAATATTTTTACACTGTACCAGGATATACAGTGTCAATAATTTTTATGCATTATATGATATTTTTATGAGTTGATATGTATTTTAAACCTATTTTAATTACTGTCTATTATTTTCAGTATTTTACGTAAAATTTTCCCGGGACTTTCATTTTCGGGAAAATTTTCACGTAAACAATTTATTATTAATTATTTTAAATGTATTTACGGGTTTGCATGAACTCATACATATTTTTAAATTAATAAATAAAGCTTGTGTGTGTATATTTATTTAATTAGGGTTTATTATTACCCTAATATTTTATTATTTATTTATTATTATTTGATTATTTTATTTATTATTAAATTATTAAAATTTATTATTTTATTATTAATTATTTATTAATATTTAATTATTTTAATTTATTTTTTCTTTTTCTTTTTCTTTTTTCTTTTCCTTTTTCTTTCTTTTTCTTTTTCTTTCTCTTTCCTTTTCTTTCTTTTTCTTTTTCTTCTTCTTCTTCTTCTTCTCCCGTGGGTGCCCGACGACCACCAATCTTCTCACCGTCGTTTCTCCCTCCTCCGGCCACCGTTTTCGACACCGCCGGTCTCTATCTTCTCTTTGAGCTCCGGTGAGTGTTATTCTAGCTTTGGTTTGAGCTAAAACGGTCTAGAATTGCTTAGGTTTTGAGTTGAATATTTCGGCCACTTTTGGTTTTCGATTTTTTTGAGCTTCAATTTGGATGATTCATGGAAACTTCCTTCACAAATGTTGTTCCTGGTAGCTTAATCTTCATGTATGAATTTTTGTAGAATTTTTGGAGGTTTTTTGGATTTTTGGGTATTTTTGAATATTTTAATATTATTTTCGAATTTTCGGAAATTAATTATTTAAATTATGAAATTGGAGTTTATGGTTGAATTAGGTGTTGAAATGAATTATAGGAATTTATTTGGAATTTTTATGAATTTCTAAGTATTTATTTTTAATTATTGAAGTTTAGGTGATTTTGTAAAATTAAGTTAATTGTGTTTTAAATTGAATTTAATTGGTTAATTGAGTTTAATTATTGATATTATTGATAAATATGTTGAGAAAATTAATTTTGGATAATTGTATGATTTTTGGTGAATTTTTGAAGTAATTTAGGTATATATATATATATAGGGGTATTTTGGTAATTTTACCCTAAATTGTCTAAAAATGTAATTTAATTGGTTTTAATATTTATTTAAGGTATAAAAATGATTTCTACAAATTATTTAGTATTTTTAACTAATTAAAACTATTTTTCGGGAATTATTTTCAATTATATATATAATATACGGTTTTTCTAATAAAATGAGTTTTAATCGATTTTTACAGTGTTTCAAGATTTATTATGTAATTTCTACGTATGAAATTTATTTTTATGATTTACGGATATTTTTGGTATATTGGAATATATATTCTGTGTTTGTGGACCCCGGTCGACAGATTGTAGTCTGGAGTCCGACCGAGGGGTTGTGAGTGATTGTGGTGTTTATTTTCGAAGTGTATTTTCTTTGCAGGGTCGGCTCTACTCTTTTGAGTAGAGAGATGTCCGTTTTACAGGGGAGGTTCTGCCGAATTTTCGGTAGAATTCTCGTAAAACGTGATATCCAGTCGAACCCTAATTTCCAATTCTGTGTTGAATACTCTAGATTGAATTCTAGGATTTCTGTTAGGGTTATTCTGATGTCGATTAATTATTTCTTGTTTAGTTGCGCCGAGACCGAGGGTTAGTGGACCAGGCCCGTCGGACCTGTCTCGTGGAGCGCAGTAGGTGAGTTACTATATTATATATATATGCTTAGGATGCATGATTTAGAAAATGCATGTTTTATTTTGACTAATTATGCATAAATAATATGATTTATATTCAAGTATATTTTTGGTATATTTTTGGTATATAATAAATTATATACATGTTTTATTAATAAAATATATTTAAAATGTTTTTAAATATATTTTTAGTTTAATTCATGATTTGATTGAATTTATTTGACGTATATATACTCAAAATATACTTGGTTTATGTTTGGTATATTTTCGGTATATATATGGTTTATATTGTTGATTTATTTAAATTCATGCATCATGTATTTGTGAATGAATGTTTTATTATTTATTACTGAAGGATATCAATAGAACGTGTTACCTAGTGGGCAGCACTAGGACCGAGTACGTACCGGTGCGCCTATAGTTTTAGGCTTTATTACTGACTATTTGTGGATATCGATTTGATTATGATTATTGATATGTGAGATGTGGTTTGGGTGTGATTGCTGGAGCTCGGTTGACCAAGTGTCTCGGGGCCAATCACACTGGCAGTCAGACTGCTGGAGCTCGGTTGACTTAGTGTCTCGGGGCCAGTCTACTGTCCATATGGATTAAGTGGATATATTTGGAATCAGTGAGCCTGTATGGCTAGAGTGTTGTTTAACACTATTTTTCTGAGGTTACGATATTCTAGGGTTCTATGTGATCCTTCATAAAAGTTGATTTTCAAACAAAATATATAAAATGATTTTTCTGCATCTGTATGAATTTGCCTGTATATATACATATTACTCATATACTGTTGACTGTATGCATTATCACTTAGAGTGTATGTATATATATTATAGTAATTCACTCAGTGAGGTCTGACTCCCCTCCGTTGACTATTTTTCAGGAGAGTCAACTTCCTCAGACCTCAGTAGCAGGTCGATACGCCGGATTTCTTCCGCCCCGGCTTCTTTATGTAAATTGTCTACTTGAGTCTTATTTATTTTATCTAGACACTGCAGTAGTTGTAAATTAAAGTATTGGATTTTATGTATTTGTTTAAAGAGATGTATTATGTTAAAACTGGATTTGTATAAAGATTATACATTTATGAGATTATATATGTGATGTGATGAGTTTTGAATTATATCCAGTTGTTATGGATGATATTGTAATATTTATGATTTTATTTTCCGCTGCATATTATATTTTTATGGTTATTATTGCATTTTTATTTTATTTTTAGGCTTGCTACGGGTTCCGGATTCGAAAGAATTCCCGTTCCCTAGCGCCGGTCATGGCCCCTGTTTTGGGTCGTGACAAAGTTGGTATCAGAGCGAAGTTCGTTTCTGAGTGGAGTTCTGTGTCAGGGCTTAGTTTTGTGAGTTGTGGCCCTAGTTTTTTTTTTTTTTTTTTTTTTTTTTTTTTTGAGTTGTGTTTTCTGTTGGACTACTGCAGTGTATTAGGTTCGAGTATGTCTTGATAAGTATTCCTTGCTGTAGTTTTCAGCGTTATTCCTCCGTTGTCTGTTTTGTCTGAATCTTTCCGTTTGTCTTTTCAGAATGAGGAGGCGAGCGCGTGTCGCTCCACCGGTCGTTGAGGCCGAGGATGATGAGTCTTTTCAGGACGAGGTTTTACCTCCTGAGCAGCCAGTTAGGCGTAGAGGTCGTGGCAGGGGTAGACCTCGAGGAGCGGCAGGTCGCCGTAGGCAGAGAGAGTTACAGGACGAGGAGCCTGTTGAGCCTGAGTTTGATGTTCCTGTTCCTCCAGTTGTTCAGCCTGTTCAGCCTGCCTATCAGCAGGGTATGTCTGACCCTGAGGCAGCTTTGTTCTATGCCAGAGTTGGCAGGATTGCTTTTGATGGTACTTCTGATCCTTTAGATTTTCTGCATGCGATTGAGACTAGGACTCGGACTGCTCATACCGAGTACCAGAGGATCATGATCGTTGAGTTGTCTGTTGAGGGACCATCTTTGGATTGGTTTATTCAGATGATCCAGCCCTTTATGATGACGATGACGTGGGCTCAGTTTCGAGAGCGATTCATGAGGAGATTTTGTCCAGAGCCTCTTCGTTTGAGCTATCGTCTTCGTTTGACTAGTATTTCTCGTGGAGATCGATCTGTAGAGGAGTATACCCGAGAGTTTCTTCGTCTGGGTAGATATGCTGAGGATCTAATACGAGATCAGTATTTCGCTGTTACTACGTATGTTACTGGTTTGGGTTCAGCTTTTGCTGGTATGCCTACAGCAGGTCTTACTCTCGAGTCTGTGATTGAGCTAGCTAAGGAGATTGAGCTGAGATTAGTTAGGCAGGGAGCGATGCCTGATTATTACCAGTTGGGAGTTCAGTCGAGTGGATTGCAGGCTACTCCGTATTCGAGTTTTCATGTTGGTTCGAGTAGTCAGTAGCGAGGTTCGACTCAGCAGAGTCAGAGACAGCAGCAGCGAGTGCATCGGAGCAGTAGACATGGTCGTGGAGGTCAGCGTAGATCATTCAGATTTGGGTCAGGTGCTTCGAGCAACAGCAGTGGTCGTAGTTCTGGATCAGCGGCCAGTGTTTGTCAGACTTGTGGTAGAGTCCATCAGGGACCGTGTTATCTGACACCGTTGACATGTTTCAGATGCGGGCAGACAGGACATTTTGCCAGATCGTGTCCTTACCCCGGATATCAGCAGCAGCAGATTCCGCGATTCCCACAGCAATCGATTACTAGTGCAGCACCCGTGCCATTTCAATTACCACCAGCTCAGCATCAGAGTTCTACTCAGTTTGTTCCACAGTAGAGTCGTGGTAGAGGTACTAGAGGAGGTGCTAGAGGTGTTGGCCAGGCTTCTACCAGTCAGTAGGGAGGTCGAGGCCAGGCCAGGGTTTTTCATCTGACTCAGCAGGATGCTCAGGCATCTAATGCAGTCGTGGCAGGTATTCTTTCTGTTTGTTACCTGGATGCTTTGGTTTTGTTTGATCCGGGTGCCACGCATTCATTTGTTTCTCCCATTTTTGCTTCTAAATCTTGTTGGCAAGCTTCGAGGATGGCTTTTCCTTTGTCTGTTGCCACTCCTCTGAGTGATTCCTTGGACACCGATATTGTTCTTTCTGGTTGTCCAGTTCTCGTGGGAGATAGAGAATTACCCGTTGATTTGATTTTGTTGGATGTGATGGAGTTCGATGTTATTTTGGGAATGGATTGGTTGTCTCAGCACTTTGCCGTGGTTGATTGCAGGAATAAGGAGGTGATTTTCAGAATTCCTGGTGAAGTAGAATTTAAGTTTGTTGGTGACAGGAGTTCAGCACCTCAGAATCTTATTTCTGCTATATCAGCTAGGAAGTTGTTGAGGAAAGGTTGTCAGGGGTTTTTGGCATTGGTTAGGGATACGTCAGTGGAGAAGTTGTCACTCACAGATGTTCCTGTTGCTTGTGAGTTTCCTGATGTTTTTCCCGAGGAATTGCCAGGTTTACCACCTCATAGAGAGATTGAGTTCTGTATTGATGTGGTTCCAGGTATTACTCCTATATCTATGCCACCCTATCGTATGGCTCCTGCAGAGTTGAGAGAGTTGAAGGAGCAGTTGCAAGAGTTGTTGGAGAAGGGTTTTATCAGACCTAGTGTTTCCCCTTGGGGTGCACCAGTTTTGTTTGTGAAGAAGAAGGATGGTACCCTGAGACTGTGCATTGACTACAGAGAGCTTAACAAGGTGACAGTGAAGAACAAGTATCCTCTCCCGAGGATAGATGATTTATTTGATCAGCTCCAGGGTGCACAATTCTTTTCTAAGGTTGACTTGAGGTCGGGTTATCATCAGCTGCGGATCAGTGAAGCTGATATTCCTAAGACAGCTTTCCGCACTCGATATGGTCATTATGAGTTTCTGGTGATGTCTTTTGGTTTGACTAATGCACCAGCAGCTTTTATGGACCTGATGAACAGAGTATTCCGACCGTATGTGGATCAGTTTGTGGTAGTCTTCATTGATGATATACTGGTATATTCGAGGAGTATGGAAGAGCACGTATATCATTTGAGGATTGTACTACAGACACTGAGAGATCATCAGCTTTATGCTAAATTCTCGAAGTGTGATTTCTGGATGGAGAGTGTTTCTTTTCTTGGACACGTAGTGTCTAAAGAAGGTATTCAGGTTGATCCACAGAAGGTTGAAGCAGTATCTGAGTGGCCTAGACCTACTTCAGTTACTGAGATTCGGAGTTTTCTGGGTTTAGCCGGGTATTATAGGCGGTTTGTGCAGGATTTTTCCAGGATAGCAGCCCCTATGACTCGCTTGACTCAGAAGAATGTTAGATTCGAGTGGTCAGAAGCTTGTGAGAATAGTTTTCAGTTGTTGAAGGAGAAGTTGACCACAGCGCCAGTATTAGCTTTGCCTAATAGTGTGGATAAGTTCACAGTTTACTGTGATGCCTCTAGAATTGGTCTTGGTTGTGTGTTGATGCAGAGTGGAAGGGTGATAGCCTATGCTTCGAGGCAGTTGAAGAAGCATGAGCAGAACTATCCCACACATGATCTTGAGATGGCTGCAGTGATCTTTGCTTTGAAGATTTGGAGACATTATTTGTACGGGGTGACTTGTGAGATATTTACTGATCACAAGAGCCTTAAGTACATTTTCCAGCAGCGAGATTTGAATCTGAGGCAGAGAAGATGGTTGGAACTGTTGAAGGATTATGATTGCGAGATTCTTTACCATCCGGGTAAAGCTAATGTGGTAGCAGATGCCTTGAGTAGGAAGTCCTCAGGTAGTCTTGCTCACATCGGTGTGGAGAGGAGACCATTGATCCAGGAATTGCATCTGATGGTGGATCAAGGTCTGATGATGAAGATCAGTAGATCAGGTAGACTGTTAGCTCAGTTTAAAGTACGATCTGTACTGAGGGATAGGATTAAAGCAGCTCAGAGCCGAGATCCTATTCTAGAAGAGCTTGCAGAGAATGTCAGAGCAGGGAAGTTCACTGATTTCACACTCGATGATGATGGTGTGTTGTGGATCAGTGGTAGATTGTGTGTTCCTGATGTGGATGATATGAGAGAAGAGATCCTAGAGGAAGCACATTCTACAGCTTACAGCGTTCATCCAGGTGTTACTAAGATGTACCACAGTATCAGAGATCTATACTGGTGGGATGGATTGAAGAAGGATGTTGCTGATTATGTTGCTAAGTGCTTGACGTGTCAGCAAGTGAAAGCCGAACATCAGAAGCCTTCTGGGAAGCTTCAGCCTCTTCCTATTCCCGAGTGGAAGTGGGAAAGGATAGCTATGGATTTTGTGGTCGGTTTACCTCGTTCGAAGGATGGATACGATTCCATCTGGGTGATTGTAGACAGATTGACGAAGTCTGCACATTTCTTGCCTGTGAAAGCCACATATTCAGTTGCTAGATTGGCGAAGTTGTACGTGAAGCATATTGTGTGCCTTCATGGAGTACCTGTGTCCATTGTGTCAGACAGAGGTTCGGTGTTTACTTCTCGTTTTTGGCAGAAGTTGAAGGAAGCGATGGGCACTAGGTTGGATTTCAGTACTGCTTTTCATCCTCAGGCAGATGGTCAGTCTGAGAGGACGATCCAGACACTGGAAGATATGTTGAGGATGTGTGTCTTGGATTTGAGAGGTAGCTGGGATGATCATTTGTCGCTTGTTGAGTTTGCATATAATAACAGCTACCATAGCAGTATTGGCATGGCACCGTATGAGGCGTTGTATGGAAGGAAGTGTAGATCCCCGTTGAGTTGGGATGAGATTGGTGAGAGAGCTTTGACTGGACCAGAGATGGTTCAGGATGCTGCAGAGAAAGTCGCCGTGATCAAGCGCAGATTAGAGACCGCAGTTAGCAGACAGAAGAGTTATGCGGATCCTAGGCGCAGAGATGTGGAGTTTCAGGTTGGAGATTTCGTTTTTCTGAAAGTATCTCCGATGAAGGGTGTGATGAGATTTGGCAGGAAGGGTAAGTTAGCACCGAGATATATTGGACTGTTTGAGATTCTGGAGAGAGTTGGCACTGTTGCATATCGGTTGGATTTACCTCCGAGTATGTCACAAGTGCATCCAGTATTTCATATCTCGATGTTGAGGAAGTATATCTCAGATCCTTCACACGTGTTGCAACCTGACAGTGTGGAAGTGAGTGAAGATTTGACGTTTGTAGAAGAACCTGTGGCGATCGTAGATTTTCAAGTTCGACAGTTGCGATCGAAGCAGATTCCGATGGTCAAGGTTTTGTGGCGTAGCGACAGAGTTGAAGAGCATACGTGGGAGACTGAAGCTGAGATGCGAGCTTCTTACCCGTATCTCTTTCCTTCCTGATTCTGTAATCTTGTTTTTAGAATTCGGGGACGAATTCCTGTAAGGGGGGAAGACTGTAATATCCCGTGTTTTTAAAAATATTTTTACACTGTACCGGGATATACAGTGTCAATAATTTTTATGCATTATATGATATTTTTATGAGTTGATATGTATTTTAAACCTATTTTAATTACTGTCTATTATTTTCAGTATTTTACGTAAAATTTTCCCGGGACTTTCATTTTCGGAAAAATTTTCACGTAAACAATTTATTATTAATTATTTTAAATGTATTTACGGGTTTGCATGAACTCATACATATTTTTAAATTAATAAATAAAGCTTGTGTGTGTATATTTATTTAAATAGGGTTTATTATTACCCTAATATTTTATTATTTATTTATTATTATTTGATTATTTTATTTATTATTAAATTATTAAAATTTATTATTTTATTATTAATTATTTATTAATATTTAATTATTTTAATTTATTTTATTTTTTTTCTTTTTCTTTTTTCTTTTCCTTTTTCTTTCTTTTTCTTTTTCTTTCTCTTTCCTTTTCTTTCTTTTTCTTTTTCTTCTTCTTCTTCTTCTTCTCCCGTGGGTGCCCGACGACCACCAATCTTCTCACCGTCGTTTCTCCCTCCTCCGGCCACCGTTTTCGACACCGCCGGTCTCTATCTTCTATTTGAGCTCCGGTGAGTGTTATTCTAGCTTTGGTTTGAGCTAAAACGGTCTAGAATTGCTTAAGTTTTGAGTTGAATATTTCGGCCACTTTTGGTTTTCGATTTTTTTGAACTTCAATTTGGATGATTCATGGAAACTTCCTTCACAAATGTTGTTCCTGGTAGCTTAATCTTCATGTATGAATTTTTGTAGAATTTTTGGAGGTTGTTTGGATTTTTGGGTATTTTTGAATATTTTAATATTATTTTCGAATTTTCGGAAATTAATTATTTAAATTATGAAATTGGAGTTTATGGTTGAATTAGGTGTTGAAATGAATTATAGGAATTTATTTGGAATTTTTATGAATTTCTAAGTATTTATTTTTAATTATTGAAGTTTAGGTGATTTTGTAAAATTAAGTTAATTGTGTTTTAAATTGAATTTAATTGGTTAATTGAGTTTAATTATTGATATTATTGATAAATATGTTGAGAAAATTAATTTTGGATAATTGTATGATTTTTGGTGAATTTTTGAAGTAATTTAGGTATATATATATATATAGGGGTATTTTGGTAATTTTACCCTAAATTGTCTAAAAATGTAATTTAATTGGTTTTAATATTTATTTAAGGTATAAAAATGATTTCTACAAATTATTTAGTATTTTTAACTAATTAAAACTATTTTTCGGGAATTATTTTCAATTATATATATAATATACGGTTTTTCTAATAAAATGAGTTTTAATCGATTTTTACAGTGTTTCAAGATTTATTATGTAATTTCTACGTATGAAATGTATTTTTATGATTTACGGATATTTTTGGTATATTGGAATATATATTCTGTGTTTGTGGACCCCGGTCGACAGATTGTAGTCTGGAGTCCGACCGAGGGGTTGTGAGTGATTGTGGTGTTTATTTTCGAAGTGTATTTTCTTTGCAGGGTCGGCTCTACTCTTTTGAGTAGAGAGATGTCCGTTTTACAGGGGAGGTTCTGCCGAATTTTTGGTAGAATTCTCGTAAAACGTGATATCCAATCGAACCCTAATTTCCAATTCTGTGTTGAATACTCTAGATTGAATTCTAGGATTTCTGTTAGGGTTATTCTGATGTCGATTAATTATTTCTTGTTTAGTTGCGCCGAGACCGAGGGTTAGTGGACCAGGCCCGTCGGACCTGTCTCGTGGAGCGCAGTAGGTGAGTTACTATATTATATATATATGCTTAGGATGCATGATTTAGAAAATGCATGTTTTATTTTGACTAATTATGCATAAATAATATGATTTATATTCAAGTATATTTTTGGTATATTTTTGGTATATAATAAATTATATACATGTTTTATTAATAAAATATATTTAAAATGTTTTTAAATATATTTTTAGTTTAATTCATGATTTGATTGAATTTATTTGACGTATATATACTCAAAATATACTTGGTTTATGTTTGGTATATTTTCGGTATATATATGGTTTATATTGTTGATTTATTTAAATTCATGCATCATGTATTTGTGAATGAATGTTTTATTATTTATTACTGAAGGATATCAATAGAACGTGCTACCTAGTGGGCAGCACTAGGACCGAGTACGTACCGGTGCGCCTATAGTTTTAGGCTTTATTACTGACTATTTGTGGATATCGATTTGATTATGATTATTGATATGTGAGATGTGGTTTGGGTGTGATTGCTGGAGCTCGGTTGACCAAGTGTCTCGGGGCCAATCACACTGGCAGTCAGACTGCTGGAGCTCGGTTGACTTAGTGTCTCGGGGCCAGTCTACTGTCCATATGGATTAAGTGGATATATTTGGAATCAGTGAGCCTGTATGGCTAGAGTGTTGTTTAACACTATTTTTCTGAGGTTACGATATTCTAGGGTTCTATGTGATCCTTCATAAAAGTTGATTTTCAAACAAAATATATAAAATGATTTTTCTGCATCTGTATGAATTTGCCTGTATATATACATATTACTCATATACTGTTGACTGTATGCATTATCACTTAGAGTGTATGTATATATATTATAGTAATTCACTCAGTGAGGTCTGACTCCCCTCCGTTGACTATTTTTCAGGAGAGTCAACTTCCTCAGACCTCAGTAGCAGGTCGATACGCCGGATTTCTTCCGCCCCGGCTTCTTTATGTAAATTGTCTACTTGAGTCTTATTTATTTTATCTAGACACTGCAGTAGTTGTAAATTAAAGTATTGGATTTTATGTATTTGTTTAAAGAGATGTATTATGTTAAAACTGGATTTGTATAAAGATTATACATTTATGAGATTATATATGTGATGTGATGAGTTTTGAATTATATCCAGTTGTTATGGATGATATTGTAATATTTATGATTTTATTTTCCGCTGCATATTATATTTTTATGGTTATTATTGCATTTTTATTTTATTTTTAGGCTTGCTACGGGTTCCGGATTCGAAAGAATTCCCGTTCCCTAGCGCCGGTCATGGCCCCTGTTTTGGGTCGTGACAACTCCTCTCACCATCGGGCTTTTTTGGCTCAGCGTTCCCAGGTCTCTGAACCTCACTCTTACTCTGAGGCTATTTTACATCCTGAATGGAAGGCCGCCATGGACTCTGAGTTACAGGCTCTTACAGAGATTGGCACTTGGACATTGACCTCCCTTCCCACTGGTAAAATTCCTATTGATTGCTGCTGGGTTTATAAGGTGAAGCATAAAGCCGACGGTTCCATCGAGAGATATAAAGCCCGCTTAGTTGCTAAGGGCTTCACACAGCTTAAAGGAGTTGATTATCATGAAAATTTTTCTCCTACTGCTAAAATTATCACTGTCCGGTGTTTATTAGCTTTAGCTGCAACTAGAAGTTGGACTCTGCATCAATTAGATGTCAACAACGCTTTTCTTCATAGAGATTTATCTGAAGAAATCTATATGTCTCCTCCGCTGGGTCTTCGGCGACAAGGGGAGGAACATCTCTTATGCCGTCTCCATAAGTCTTTATACGGTTTGAAACAAGCATCGCGATAGTGGTTTGCAAAGTTCTCTAATGCTATTCGATCTGCAGGGTATGTTCAGTCTAAAGCTGATTACTCTCTGTTCACTAGAAAACATGGAAATTCGTTTACTGCGCTTTTGATATATGTTGATGATATTTTGATTACGGGAAATGATCTAAAGGCTATTGACTCTCTTAAGCATTTTTTGCATAGTCAATTTCGACTTAAAGATCTTGGAAATCTAAAGTACTTTCTTGGTATTGAGGTTTCTGCTTCTAAACATGGGATTTATACATGTCAATGTAAGTATGCTTTGGAAATTATTGAAGATGCAGGGCTATTAGGAGCTGCACCAGTTGATACTCCCATGAAAAAGGGTCTAAAGTTATCTGACCAAAGTGATTTACTCAAAGATCCAGGAAAGTTTAGGAGATTGATTGGCAGACTTATCTACTTAACTGTTTCTCGCCCTGACATTACTTATGCAGTTCATGTTTTGAGTAGATTTATGAATCAACCTAGGAAACTTCATTGGGATGCAGCGTTAAGAATTGTGCGCTATCTCAAAGGAGCTCCTGGAAAAGGTTTATTTTTTTCTTCAGTTAACGATTTGAAATTAAAGGCATATTGTGATTCTGATTGGGCAGGATGTCCTATAACCAAAAGATCCACAACTAGATATTGTGTTTTTCTTGGATCATCATTAATTTTCTGGAAATCGAAGCGCCAGAAAACAATTTCTTTATCTTCAGCAGAAGCAGAATACCGTGTTATGACAGGGACATGTTGTGAGTTAACTTGATTGTGGTATTTGTTTAAAGATTTAAATCTAGTAGTTTCTGAACCAGCCTCATTATTTTGTGATAATAAGGCAGCCCTACACATTGCTACTAACCCTGTATTCCATAAAATAACTAGACATATTGAGATGGATTGTCATTACATTAGAGATAAAATTCTGAATGGATCTGTGGTCACAAGATATGTTTGCTCAGCTCATCAACTAGCTTATGTGTTTACCAAGCCGTTGGGGAAAGATTTTTTTGTTCCAATAATTCGCAAGTTGGGAGTACAAGATATCCACTTTCCAACTTGAGGGGGAGTGTTAGGAAAATAAATCTGTCATATCTTCTATATTTGTAAATAGATTGATTTGTATATTTATAACTTTCCTTTTGTATATTTTGGAACCTAATCAGTTCATGATTTGTAGGAACATATTAGAAATATATTAGGAACATATAGGAAGTCTCTTATAGCTGCTCATGTATATATATAGGGACATTCCCTTGTTAATAAATTATTCTATTCAGGCATATCAATTTCCTGTATTTACAGAAACTGCTCTAGTTTACTCAACTTAAGTCTCCATTCTTCTGGGGACTTTTTGCACACATGGGAACCCAGCACTTTAAGAGCCAATGGAACACCATTAGCAGAATCTACCACCCTATGTGACAACTCAGTATAATCTTTCAGAGGGTACTTCTGATTGAAGGCCTTTGTGCAGAATAGTTGAAGAGAATGGTTGTGATTTAGGCCATCAACCTGGTATATTTCATCAGCACCACAGAGCAATTGTCTATCTCTGCTTGTTAAAATGATTCTACTCCCAGGACCATACCAATCATCACTTACGGCTAAAGCTTCTAACTGGTTTGGGTTATTGACATCATCAAGAACAACAAGAACTTTCATTCTACTGAGCAAATCCTTGATAGAAGTAGGCAGTACGTGGAGCATTTGTATATTTATACCTTCAACCCCCAAGAGTTCTGAGAAAAGGTTTCTTCTTAAACTAGTTCAGAGTTTCCTGACCTTTCTCTAACATCACGAAAAAAGCAGCAGTGATCAAATTGATAAGCTATTTGACTATATATGATTTCAGCAATGGTTGTTTTGCCAATGCCACCCATGCGCCAAGATTCCAACACGACGAACATCCACTGATCCAATGTTTAAACACGCTAGAATTTTCTCAATGTGTGAATCGATGCCAACCAAGTCAGTAGACACAGTAAAGGAGACAGGATACAGTGTCTTCAGAATGTGATCTGCAACTTCCTCAGTTAATTTGGATTCAAGCCTGAAAAGAAATGACAAGCATGATGTGAGTACTGACTCCTGACAATCAAACAAAAGAAACAAAGAACCCTAGTTTGGTCAACTTGATTCATGACTTTGGAAATTATGACAGAATGGTCAAATTTTTAACTTGATACAATAAGGAGAAACCTGTAATTGCTAGAATCCCATCCAGATAGAGAGGCTGCTTCCCTCAAAGCAGAGCGCCATCTCTCAGCACTGTCAAGGCTGTCCTTCAATTTTGCTTTAGCTAACCCATAAGCTTGACCAATATTTCCAGTCTGATTTATAACGGCAGAAGGATCTACATGATAGAAAATTGGTACAACCTTTCAATCCATTGTTTTCGTACATTCCATTATCTTCACAAGTTCGTCAAGGCACCATTTGGAGGATGCATAATTTCCTGAGAAAATAATAACTGAAATCTTTGATTCTTCAATGACTTTCAAGAGAGTTAGTGAGATCTCTTCTCCTCTGTCAAGATTATCATCTATGAAGGTTATGATGCTTCTTCTACATAAAGCAGAATAAAGATGGCTCGTAAAATTTGGATGGGCATCTGAACCTCTAAAACTAAGAAAAACATCATACTTGGTTCCGATGGAAGATGAAGAAGATGCCATTCTGTGAGGTAGATGTCCAGTTTTTGTTTGGTATATGAGCAGTAATGGACCAGACGATGGCACTAAAACACATAGAAGAATTGCAGTGAGTGTTTTAATTGTAACTTTCCTCCAATCCCGAATAGCACATTGAGGTGCAGCACTCAAGTTCTGTTGTCAATTTGTAAAGTCAATTTCACATAACAAGATAGAAGAGGAATAGGAAAGAAGTTGTGGGGTAGCTTACAGGAAATTTCAATCAAGTCAATTATATACATATGTATATATATATATATATATGGGAAATGAATTACTCTATACATGTATATCTATATGTCTATATACAGTATCATTACTCTATATAAGAGTAGAATTGAGTTGATAACTGACAGAGAAGGTTATAATAAGCTGTCAAATTAGTTGTGTTAATTTGATGTTTTATGTAATAATTGGCTACTGACTTTTCTTGCTTGCAGACTTGAATAGTTTTTATAAGTTGTTTCATAAAGAGAGGGAAACATGTGAAAAAATCAACATCTGTAACAATAATCAAACTTCAAAATGAAGAAATGCTGCTATCTACATGTAGTGTGACACAACGCATGCAATATAATCTTCATGAACCATAGATATAAAGTACCCATCAACTGAAATTGATTTTGAAGGCAATTTGTTTACACCCAGAGCATTACACTCAACATACCCATACATGACATATATTCCAAGTATTTTACATGAAAATGTAGCACATATAATTACTGGGTGTAATACACCCAGACCAAGTAAGAATTTTTAGGGTAATTTACTAATACTCTTTGAGGTTTGTTCTAATTTATCAATTCATTCCTATATTTTCAGAAGTCAACTAAATACCCTTTCCCCCTTCCGCTAACTTAACTCATGTTCACAATAAAAATATTAAACCTGAGGGGTATTTAGTTAGCAGAAAGAAGGATTATTAGTTGAATTTTAAAATTATAAGACACATAAGTGAATTTGGCCAAATGTCAGGGGTGATAGTAATTTACCCGAATTTTTATTCTTTTGCTTATTTTTAGCAACTGGGTGTTGAAAGAAACCAAGAAGTACAAAAGGAATTGAACCTGAATCTTGTTTTTTTGGATGGAGTCCACAACAACTTCAGCATTCTTTAATGTCATTGCATTGTCCTTTGGTTCAGTAAATGTTGTCTCCAGACCTAAAGAACAGCCCAAAAGAAAGAACCAAATAAACAAGTAATCTCATCAGCTAACCAAAGGCTATAACCTGAAGCTGAAAAAGAGAGAAAATTTTTTCACCAGAGCCAACTGCAGATATTGGCTTAAACACATGTTGAACAACTCTTGTTTTTCTTGTCGTTCTTGTTCTTGTTCTTGGTAGTCTAAGATTGAAATTTGTAGTAAAGGGAGTGTTGCCACTGCAATTGACAGTGAGGCCATCAGCTTCTTTTTTCTTCTGCTTTCTGCTTTTTGTTTTCTTGTCCTTCAGCTTCTGAGAACACTGCCTTGCATACTACCAAAATGCTAAAACGGCACCGTTTGATGCAGTGGATGAATCCTAAAACGACCACGTATTGCTGAATTTTTTTTTAAAGCTAAAACGCTGGCGTTTTATGTGTTCTGAACTGGCTTTTTTTTTTTTTTTTTGGTACATAGATGATAAGCTGATAAAGTAGCCATTAAATAGAATAAATTACAGTGAAGAAGGAGGAGCATAGAGAAGACAGAAATAATGGAAGTAGCCGTTAAAACCCCTTTTTTGGGTTTAAACTCCAAGGTAAGCTAGCACCCTTTTTTAGAATGCTTCAATTTTTCAAGTTCAAAGAACTGAATTCTAGCAGCTTTGAGTTTGAAGTTGAAGTAAATTAATATATAATAAGCATTTTGAATGAAATGAAATGAAATCATATAAAAAAAATAACATAATTTGCATGAATTTTGAATCCAATTTAATTAAACTGTATATTGGTTCTGCATGCAAGGTTACAATTTTCTTCGTTATCACTGATTGACTGCTAGTTCTTGATTCTTATGAGCATTCTTGTTTTACTCAGGAATGTGTGTAATGGAATTATGAGTTTTTTCTTTTCTTAGTCACATACTGAAACATGAATTTTTTTGTGTTTTCTTTGTGGGTATTGTCAGTTGATAAATCACAAACAATCACTAGATTTGATCTTTCCATATTTTACTTGCAAAACCATGGCTATTTCTCAACAAACAAGGAACAGAACTCAAGCATATTGTGTAAGGTTAAGGTAATATTGATATGATATCCTGAACTTGATCATGTTACTGATTTTTTTTTAGTCTTTCTCAATTCATTTATGCCAATGAAGATAGCAAGAATTGACCAGAGATCCCCTTTTGCTGCTGCACAGGGAAAACCGCAGATGTGTTTCTCCTGTTTTTGCCGCACTATCAGGTGGAAATTCAATTCAAGTGATTCTTTAAATTTTCTTGGTAGCGTCGATGTTGAGATTTTCTTTTAACGCACTTAATATAGGCACGCAAAATGTTGGAGTATCTTCTTCTTCTTCTTCTTCTTCTCATAAGTTTGAAGAGTTCTTAGTAACGGCTTCAAGTGCCAATGAGTCTGGAGAACTAAGGGTATGAGCTGGCTGTTAATTTGATCTTCTTGGATGATAGGTTAGTTAATGTAGTTAATGACTTTGGCTAGATATTCCTTTTTTTTAATGTACGACTTTTGTGAACAGATCAGTGTGGAGGTATTTGGTACCAGGACTAGAACCATTTTTAACAATGTTTTTGACAAAATGGTTGCTGCAGCCCAGCCAATTCCAGGCTTCCGAAGGGCAAAAGGAGGTAAGTATTTAAATTTTTGCTTCTTTTAAACATTAAATTTTCTTGGTTGTCATGGCAAGCATAAAAGGATTTTCTCTGTCCCAACTCCTAATTACATGCTGATTGGAAGACTCTTTAAAATATGTGCGAGCTTATGTGATTCTGTAGTTTTCATAGTGTTTGATACAATAATAATGTAAGAGTATTGTGCACACCACCACTGATGTGGTCAGCACACTTGTAGAATAGTGGAGTGAAACGGGAGATTAACTTGTCATTTAGTGTGGAAGATGGCAGTATAATGCCTTTGGAATTTCTTTCTGTTAAGAATGATCAATTGCACTTCCATTGAAAATATAAGTTAACATCCTTTTCTAAATTCTGTTTGTTGATTTCAGATGACAACCTGAAGGCTTTTGTTCTTTTGCCAAAATCTATGCTTCTGAAGTCATATATCTTCACATAATTACCTTGAACAACCATTTCTCTTTGAGAAGTCTTTCCTAATATTATCTCTTTCCCTCCTTTTAAAGGAATTGCTGACATTTTTTTTGTGTTTCCAATTGCTTTGATTGGCTGCGTTGCTTATGTTGATGGCTATGGAACTACCAGGGAAGACACCAGATGTAAGTTTCTGTATCCTATTATGGACCCAGCTGTGATTAGAAATGAAACATGAAACTGCATATTTTGTTTGGCAGCCACTTTCTTGGTGTGCTAAGTTATTCACTGCTTCTTGATCTCCTGATGCATCCATGGCCTTTAGAAATAATCTATTATGCTTGGGTAAATTCAAATTGCAATGCTGTTACAAACAATATGCTCTCAGCTACTGTTGACAGCATTTGCTTTTTTTTCTTTTTTTCTTTCTATCAATCTATACTGCCATGAGTTTGGTCCCAAGCATTATCAGGCTTATACGTTACGCAACAATGAGTTCAAGCCTGTTACATTATTGTTAATGCATTCAAGTGGTTGGTTCTGCCAAAGTGTTGAAATCAGTTATTTTATGCAGCACATACTTCATTGCATAAGGGGTAGGGATTGGAAAGAGGGCTTATAGGATTGCGTCAGGACTGATACATGTTTGTCACTTATCAAAGTGAAAGAAAGGGAAGAACGAATGTAAATACTTGATGAGTTTGATAAAATTGCAGATTTTCAGTCTCTGCAGTGGACAGAGCTTTTGTTTACTTTTGTATGTAATGCAGAACACATGCCATGAGTTCTGATGTACAGGTTTCATGTTAACCGCGTACTGCAAAAGCAAATAATTACTTCCTAAGAATATGAATGTACATTCATTCAGCTTATATTGATAATCTGAATGTACATTCACATGTGCAGTATATAGCTGTGGCAATTTTCTAACTATTTATCATCTCTCTTGCAGATACCTAGAGACATTTTGTTAGCAATCCTTGGACCTTCTAAAGTCTACAAGGAAGTGATCAAGAAAGTAATAAATTCTACTGTAGCCGAGTTTATTGAAAAGGTAAATACGACCACATTCTGCAGTATGTTTCAAGAGTTTGTTGTATCGAGTTGATTTACAATTGATAAAGTTAAAATAGCACTGAAATTCATAGTTCTCTAGTTAATAGACATTTCTAATGCTTTGAAAAAATAGGTCCCTTAGAACATGTACCAACTAATATTACTTTCACCTTTGCCTAAACAAATGTTGTGAGTTAATCTTGTTGATTCTGCTAAACATTCCTTTGATATCTGGCAATTACATCAATAAACTGAGACCTTTCCGCACAGCACTGCAACCTAATTCTAGCATGTCATTGATTGATTCACCAGTGACCTTCACACTTTGGTAATACGGCCTCCAGTGAAACCAGCTTTTTGTTAAAAAAAAAAAAAAAAAAAGGAAATTGTGTGTTAATGGGTTTCTAGCAAATGACATCACTAAATTATGTTTATGTAGTACTTGTATTCATAGTTTCGTACTCGATTGATCAACTTTAAACTAATTATCTTTTGCATTGTATTAGTTTAAAGTTGATCCAATTTGCTCAAGAAATTCTTGCTGCTGTTAGTTTTTCTGATGTTCTTGAATCTTGAGTATGTGAGCATTAATTCTATTTTTGTCTTTTTAACCCTCTGCAGGAAGGTTTAAAAGTCAGTCTAGATCTAAGAGTCGAGCAGAGCTTTGAAGATCTTGAAGACTCATTTGAACCTGATGAAAAATTTAGCTTTGATGCAGTTATTCAGCTTCAAAGCAATGAATGAACAATGTTCTATGCTTTGGGAAATTGCCGATGGCTTATGTGTTTTAGGCTATTCTCATAGGTAACCATTTTGGGCTATTTTGGGCTTGTAGGTAACCATTCTCATAGGTATTTCTTTGTTAACGGTTTGATAATTGAGCAAATTACATTTTCCTCCCTAAAGTTAGATCTCATTGACACTTGTTTTCCTCTTGTTTAAAAGTGAAATTTTTGTCTCCCTTAACTTTTATTCAATTAATATTTTTGAAGATTTTTATTGGCGTTAGATCTTTTTTTCCATTAAGTGTTATATAAAAAAAAATTAAAATGCCCTTTTAAATAGTAAAAAACTATAATTAATTATAAAACACTAATAATATTGATAAAATATTTTAATCATTTATATTTAATAACATTAATATATACATATGTCACTTAAGTAAACATTGATACAAATACATTTATAACACACACAAAAAAAAAAATAATAATAACCATATGCAACATGGAAAATACTATGAGATGGATGAGCACATTCAAAATTGTTGTTATTTTATTAATTTGATATTTTTTGTGTGTTATTGTAATTGACTTAAAGGCTTGATTGTTAGTAATATTAGATTTGTTATAGATTTAAGTTATTTAGATGGTTCTAATGTAAGGAATTAATAAAATATATAATTGTTAGCATGTTTAATTTTATGTTATTAAATATAAATGACTCAAATATTTTGTGAATATCATAAATATATTAATTATAGTTTTATTGTTTGAAAGGACATTTAGTCTTTTTATATGACGTCTAATAGAAAAAATGGTCTAATTCTAATAGAGTTTTTAAATATTAACTAAACAAAAAAATTGAGAGAGACAAAAATTTAATTTTGAAGTAAGAGAAATATATATATATAGGTAAAACTTTAGGGGAAAAAAATGAAAGTTGCTCTTGATATTTTGGTGTCCCAACTATTAAGCATAGATAAATCATGCCAATTCATTTATAACTAGTCAAAAATTTGCGCTCTGTGTAAACTGTAAATATAATATGTATTTTAAAATAAATAATTATAATAAATTAAAAACTACAAATTAATCGAATATAAAGATAGAAGTTATTATTTTTTATTAAGAGCATATATTATTTTTAATATGCATACTAATAGTAATTATTGAATAAATAATATAAAATAAATATAGAAAATGGGAGAAAAAATTACATATTTTTTATTTTTAAGGTTACAAAAAGAAAACTATTTTTATTTGAGTATAATAGAATGTTTTAGTTAAAATAAAAAATATTACTTATTATGAAAATGAAGTGCAATGTTTTAAATGCAATTAAATTAGAGTATTTTATATTAAATAAAACATGTGTATTTTAATAAAAATATTTTTTAAATTTTTTGTAGAAAAATATTGTAAATTTTAATAATTCAACACATAAGGTTTTAGAAGTTAATGTTGAATTATAAAGAGAGACAGTTATAAAATTTTTGGCTTAATAAATTAAAAATAAACTACAACATATTAATTTTATTTCGTTTAATTTTTGTTATCATAAATTTTTCAGTTCTAATAAGATTAGTTTGTCAAATTATTATATTGTTATTATAGTATATATAGTAGTGATTTAGTTACATTTTTAAATTTTTTAAAAAAATAAAATTTTTAATGGTTTGAAAAATATTTGACTAATTTAAGGTAGAAAACTATGTAGTATATAAATATTTTTAGAATTTGAGTATTATTAAGATATGTATAATAGTGTTTTAGTAAAAAAAAATAATAGCAAATAAATATGGTAAATATTTTATTTTTAATGGTTTGATAAATTGAATTTTAAATTAAATACTCAAATATAAAAATAGATTTTTATCAAATTGTTAGTTTAATGACTTTAGAATTCAGCATTCAATATATATATAATATAGATTTGATAAATAGATCAATGCCAAGTGTACTAGAAATGGAAGAAAATTTATAACTTTATTTTAAGGGTTGAAGTGTAAATTATTCTACTTGCATATTAAATAAAAAAATTATATTAAATTAATATTTTTTTGAAAATACAACCAAACCTGCTTAATTTAAATTTAATCTTCAACTCAATTAAAATTAAAATAAAAGGACAGAACCAATTATTTTGACAACTAATTTTTAGTAGATAGAATTTCCATTGATATACATTATGCCAATTGCATATTAAATAAAAACAACATTCCACAATATTAAAATGTAACTTTATGAAAATACTAAAGTTGCTTGATAAAAATTTAAAATTTAATTTTAAACTCAATTGAAATTTAGCTTCAGTAACATAGTAGTTTAGTGACTATTGTTATTCAAAAATATTTATGAATATAGTGTTCACAACCGTTTTGCTTTTAAATTAATTTTCATTACAGTTAATATTGAATTAAAAAAAAGTATTTAGAGGTATAAACGAGGCAAATCAAATCTAACTTAGCTTAATTTTTCTAATTAATTTGGATTTAGTTTATTTATTACCAAGTTGTGTCCAAACCAATTTTACTACATCATTTATAATATATGAGTAAATAAATTTTAAAAAATATAAATATAAAATGAAATTTAATTATTATTATAAAATTATAATTTTGCTCTAATAACGTATCTAAATAAATTTTCATATTTATTAAAAATAAAAAATATATTATTTATTTAATATTAAACCATTATTACATTAAAAATATAATATAACTCACAAATTTTTATTTAAATTTATTCACGAAACTTTCAAACCGAACATTGCATAATTTAAATTTAATTTATTTATTAAATAAATTTCTTCCTATAAATTCCAACGAACTTTTATTAAATAAAATTTTTAGTAATTCATGTGCAGCTGTATCCAAAATTACAGCCCAGTCCATATCTTTATCTCTATTTATTTATTTTTTCCACGTAAAAAATTTATTCTAGCAGAAGAGTGAAAAAGCCAACGCAACGCAAGGTCTCTCTTGCAAGTCATTAACGCTGTATCGCTCAAAGCGCAAGAGTAACAGCTGCTGCCGCCAGGGATTGTAATTTGCATCGCCGGAGAATCTAAATCGAATCCTTCATCATGGTAATTAGGACATTCCCAGCTTCATTTTTTCTTCAATTGAATCGTATATTTACGTCCAATTTCACTGTAATCACCAATTGTAGCTTTTAATTAACCGATCTCAACTGCTGATTTTTAATGAATAGATGCAAAGCGACTGGCAATTTTTTCTTTAAATATTAGGGTTTCAGAAATTGTGATGTTATAATCTGGAATGTATTAGTTAATTTTGGGTTTTATGGTGTTTTTTTTAATAGGTTCTTCTACAGCCAGATCCGTTTCTTAATGAACTAACAGCCATGTTTGAGCAAAGTACAGAAACAGGCACTGTTTGGGTCACTCTTAAAAGATGTGAGTTTGTTTTTGTATTATGCTCCTTATGTGTTTAATTTTGTTGGGTTTTTTTTTATGTGGGTGATGATGATGATTGATTATATGTGGGATGTTAATTAATTGTTGTTTGCTTTTTTTTTTTTTTTGGTATAATCATAGCATCATTAAAGTCCAAGGTGCAAAGGAATAAAATGACTACTAATGGTGAACCTATTGAGTATAGGTGCCTCATTCGTGCAACTAATGGCAAAAAGAAAATCTCTACTTCGGTACGCTTTTGACTAGTGGTTGAGTACTCTGATACATTGGTTTAGAGATTATGTTTTTTTGAGATTGAGATGTTATATTTAGTGAAAAGGAAATTTTGGCTGAATGTAGGAGATAAGAGTGATATATTGTTTCTGGAATGGGAGTGAATGATATTCTTTTCGTGTTGCTTGCTATTGCATTCTCGGTGTTTCTAAAAGAGGTTTTGTTTTTGGGTTGTCCCTTTTCATTGTTAATTGATAGCCACCAAAATTTTTGTGTATTTACCACTTGAGTTTATATGGTGTAAAGGTATTTCACAGATGCTCTGCATTAAAAAATTCATTATCCTATTTTTGGAAGAGTATTTCTTTTGAATTTTATCATTGGACAAGTTATAAATCTGTTTAGTATCATATGTTGCTACTTACTGCAGTGCTACTATATGTATTTGGGTGTATTCTGTGAATGCATCTTTTTTAAATTAGGTATATTGGGTTTTCCATTCTTTAATCTTGTGGGTATGAGAAATGAGGTATGGGGTGATAAGAATCATTTGATTTGGAGTGCATTGTACATTGATAGGATAAGAATTAACTTCTATTGTATCAGTGAGGAATGGTTCTTGGAAATATAAGACCTTGGATTTTGTGTTATTCAAGGTGATTTCTGCCATTTTAGGACCAGATTGTTTTCTTTATAAAATGTTGACAGTTTTGAATGAAATTTTTAGATGTAAGGGCTAACTAATGAGTGATAATTGGACAAATGAATTTCTTTGCTTGCTAACACTTAAGATAGGATAATTTGGTGTTTTAGGAACCGACTTTGGACATGGTGATGTAAAAAAGGTTCTAAATTTTCTGTTTTACTGCCACATGGGGAGAAGACTTGGAAGCATTTAAAGATCTTATAGATATAATTTAGGGTTTCTTTGTGCAGTCACTACTTTAACAGGCTTAATTACTGGTAACATTCTGTATTTTCCATTTTGTTTTACTTTCTTAGCATATATTTCCTTATGTTGGCTGATGGTGTTTCTTTGTTTTTGTTGGTAAGGTTGGGGCAAAGGATCATCAACGCTTTCAAGCTTCCTATGCAACGATACTCAAGGCTCACATGACAGCTTTAAAGAAGAGGGAGAGAAAGGACAAGAAAAAAGCAGCAGGGACAGATAAGAAAGAAGCTGGCACAAAGAAACCAAAGAGAGCCTGAACCCCTAAAGCTTTTGAAGCCTCTTGTGTAAACTGGAATTTTGTCATTTGCTTTTAAGACACTCTTCAGTCACGATGTGAGGTTTCTAAATCTTTTATCTAGAAGGTACAAAAAGGTTTTACAATTTTGGGCATTTACTGAGATTGACTGATTTTTGTTTTGATTGCCCTTTTCTGGATATGATTAATACTTATAAATGAGAACGTTTTTAAAAAAGCAGCTGTTGATAATTTGATAAAAATAGTTGCTTTATTTTTGCCTTGATTATTTCTGAAGATATAATCAAAATGTCAATAGACAAGATTTTGCCAGCGCAAATATTATATGCACTGTGAATAGGCAGTGCTTGTTAAAGTCTCTCAAACTACTGCATTCAGTGTTTAGTTTCAAGTCTATTGATATTTGTCTCATTCTTCATATTGCCAAATAATTTTTTTTGTACATTTTAGCCATCTAATGAAATTGACACTGGTCCAAGATTAAATTGCTATGCTAGTTGTTTTAGTGAGTTCGAGGGAATTGCATGGAAACACTTTAATACATTATTATAATGCTGCTGCGATCTTGGAGCGAGCAATGCCATAATGCCTTCCCATCTCTGAGCACACTCTTGTGATAAATAATTGCTCTTCAAGGTACTAGGGCACATGAATGACAGTGATACTGCTGTCATCCAACCCTAAGTAGGAGACTATAGGAGTTCATACCTAGGAATGGAGCGCGAGGGAACTTTGGGATATCAAATTGTTTACAAATAACGTTTTATGCCTTGTTGACTGATCAGATATCTTTGACCGAATGTATTAATAAATTGAAAGGAACAAGTATCATTCTCAACTTAAGTTTTGCCAACATCGTTAAACGAGCGCTATAATCCCTGTCCGATTCAATATTCCAAAACTTATTAACAATCCACAAGAGGCATAAAAGTCACAAGCAACTTTTTCTAGGGTGTTGTTGGGGAGGGAAAAAAAAAACCTTTTCTAGTTTTCATACTTTTTGTTGATAAATGATGTAGATTTGAGTCCTAACTTGTGAATAGTGATAAAATGATGATAGTTTTCTGAAAAATTATTGTCAAATATTACTCTGATTTGGCATCTTACTCTTGTTGTAAAACTTATTTACTTGAAGGATAATGTTCCTGATCGCAAAGGCACGGTATCCCGCGGGGAGAAATCCTAAAAGTAACCCCTCTCAAACTGCCCCCTGAATTGGAAGAAAAAATGGATGAAATTTTTTTTTTTCTTTTTATAGAGATTTAGGCTGTAATTTTAGAGGAATTAAAGTTAATATTCATCACAACTCATGACGTCTATTATTATTGTCCATTACTTGAATGAGATCAACTCTGTTCAAGAAGAAAAGTACAAAACAACTTTGTTCCACAAATAAAAAGTACAAGCATGGGTTTTCAGACCAAGGAAAATTATATTGCTCAAACTAAAGGCTTATGTCTCTTGTGGAAAATAATGGAGTTGCTCAATTGAGAAAAAGATAGTAAATTGTAAACATGTGATTCCATCATCTGCTGTTTAATAGTAAAACCCTGAGATGTTTCATGCTTACCACCAAAAATCTGAACTCTACCCTGAGTTTATATTTTAAATGCTATACAAAACCACTGTGTCATAAACCAACGATCCTGGAATATAATATCACTTCTACTTCAAGGCTTAAACCATTTTTAGAAATACCATTAAGGAAATTACTCGTCTGCGTTCAATTGTGACAAAGACTGGAAAGTTTGCCTATACTTGGCAGGGCTGTCGTAAACAGTTGGGGTGTTGATAATTGCCCTCTCCAGCCAAATCTTGTCAACCACTGTTATCTCAGTAAGTTTCTCATAGAACCTTTTCCATTTGTACATCGCTCTCCTTAAACGAACACTCTTACTACCTCTTAAAAGATACTTTATGTAATCCTTTGCTAGACGAGTCAACTCCTCACCACTGATGATGTAAACATACTGCATTAAACAATTCAACAAAATATTTAATTAACATGGCAGAAGACATCATGTCTAGAGAAGTAAAGCAACCATAATGCACCAAAGTATTAGTGTAAGACAAGCACCATATCCAATGATATGTGGATCAACTTGTATGAAATTTTGTACGGTAGAACATACAAAACTATGCACTCAAAGAAGAAGAAATTAAGTTGTGTTTTCAAATGGAAAAAAATTAATATTGTTATAGAAAATATGACTTTGCCCAATTAAAAACTCAACAGCCCCATACATTATTTGATATGGCATCCCCCCCACTCTAGATTCCCAAATTTTTTGTTTCCTTTTTTCTCTTCCATTTGAGCAGTAAAGTGTCCACATCAATGGATACTAAAAATCAGATTTTAATAGTTTCCTTTCATCCAATGGCTTTTTTCCATAAAAAAAAAGGTCACTGCAGGGCACCAAGCAACACGTAAAAGAATTTTTAAGAAAAAAATATAATTCCTCTACAAGAACAAGCAAAGAGGCTAATCAAATGCAAACAAACAACTCCAGGCTTCATAGTGAAGACAACAGAAGCAAGAAACTGATGTAAACGAAAAAGTTGTTTTGGAACCTTTTTTATTTTTTCCCCTTTTGTTGCTATTCTCATCTTCTGACAAGCATAAAAATTCTATAAAACTTGCAATTGCAGATGGTGTAATATAGTGCTTGTATAACAGTACAAGCCATAACAGTAGAAAGAAGGTTTTATTACCAGAAAAATAAATCCAATGGTAGCTAAGACTACTTGAAGAGTCTCATTCATGATTCCTCCAGGGCCTTCATCCTCAGATCCTCCATCACCGCCCCCGCCGCCTCCACCACCACGAGGTGGATTTTTACCACTACCTCCATCATAAAATTCTTGGTTCTCAATCTGCTTCCGTAACACATCCTCTACTGATTGTCCCTTGAAATTTTCCACGACTTTGTCGAAAGACCATGAAAATGGCTGAAATTAAAATAAATAATGCATCAAATAACAAGAATGTGATTTACAATTTATAAGTAACAAAAAATAAAATAAAGTCATGTTCTTTTATTTATTATTATTATTACTATTTTTTCCAAGAAAGTTGAATGTGTTTGATCCCTTCACAATAATCATGATATATAATTCAGAGCCATATGTATCCACACACTAACCCATTCCTTAAGTCATTCCAAATGCAAATGCAAACTATTAATTCCAAATGCAAACTTAATATACATACATAAATTTGATGAATAAAAAAGAAAAACTATACAATTATTACCCTTAGCCATCATCATCACATGCAATGCACATAATGAACATAAAAATTAGGCAAAGAAAAGGAAAATAAAAAAAACCATTTACCTCCTTGTTCTTTTCAGGCTTGTCTTTGCTTCCAAACAAGCAAACAGTCCTTCCCTGCTGATATTTCGATACAGGTGCACATTGCCGGTGTTTCAATACAACTCCAAATTGAGGACACACTGAACTATTAGCGGCAAGTTTTAGCGATCCCGTAGCGATATTATTAACACCAAACGATAATCTGCATATTTTACCACGTTTTTGACCTGATTTTAAAGCTCTGGGCACACAAAGAGAAGGTCTCAATGGAGGACCCGTACGAACACAAGTCTCCATCTATCAGCAATGCATTAAATCTTCAAAAACCCTACAATTTTAACACTCCAGTTGTTAATTACTATTAAAATTAAAACCCTAATAACAATCAAGTTAACAATAATTACAAAAAAAATAATCATTAATACTAAAAAAAAATCGACGAAGCAGACAACGAATAAATTCGTTGAAAGCGTAGCCATAAAAAGGGTTAAGAAGGGAACGATGAAGAAGCGGAAGACAGTGAAAACTCACCGGCGATTCTCAGCCGTCGGATTATCCGCCGGTTGTCTCTGGTGTAGTGTAGTGTCTAAGCGGAGAAGAAGATGAGATAGCGAAGGGAAGAGCATATAGAATAGAACGATTAAAGAGTCGGTTAATTAGGTCCAATTGCTCGCGGGTCGGTGGCGAACTAAACCAGGCTATTCTAGCTAGTTTGAGTTGGACTTCCACAGCTATCTAATTGGGGTTATTTCGTAGGCTTTAGGTGCAAATTGTACCCTTTCGTTTTATTCTAATTTCACATTGGCTTTTTTGTTTTTTTAGTCAAATTGGAACTTTTATTTTGCAAATTTAGACTATATTTAACTTTTTATAAGTACAATCGAGTTGTGTAATTTTTGTAAGTAGAAACAAGTCCTATAGATTAATAAAAAAAATAAATTTAACAGTTAATTAACAAATAAAATTAATAATTTTTTTAAGGTTTAATCCATTTTTGTCCGTTTGCATTTTTTATTTTTTTTATGAATTTTCATTACATTTTTATTTCTATACATTGAGTTTCTACACTTTTATTTTGTCATACATTAATTTTAAATTAAAGACCTAATGTATAACAAAATAAAAATATAGAAATTCAATGTATAAAAAAAATAAAAATATAGGAAATTAATGTATATAAATAAAAGTATAGGGAGAAATCTAGAAAAAGTAAAAGTACAAAGACTAAAAGTGGGTTATGCCTTTTTTCTAAATATATATATATATAATCTAATTATAAAGTTTTAAAAAACCTATAAAATATTTTTTAAAATTTTCTCAAGTGATATGTATTTCAAATAAAATTGATAATTTTTTTTTAAAAATATATATATAATTTAATTTTAAAATTTTATAAACCCTTAATTTTTCTTAAATTTTTTAAAATTTTACAATTAAATGATATAAATCTCAAAAAAAAAAATAATTTTATTCATAAATATAAATAATAAATTAATAACTAACAAAAAATTTGATTTTAATGATTAAATTATAAATTTCATTTATTAGTTTAAACTCTTAAACTTATACAATAATTGATGAATAAATTTTTTTTATTCAAATGTTAAAATTAAATTTTTGGTCAATTATCAATTTATATTCAAAAAAAAATTTTTTTTTTTTTGAGATTTATATGATTTAATTTTAAAATTTTTAAAATTTAAGAAAAATTTTAAAAAAATTTATAGGTTTAAAAATTTTAAAACTTTATAATTAGGTTATGTATATATTTTTTAAAAAATTATTAATTTTATTTATTAATAATCATTAAAATTAATTTTTTATTAATTTAGAGAATTTAATTGTATTAAAAATAGTTATGAAACTTTATTATACTCATAAAAGATCTAATATGATATAAATTTACAAAGTATTAATTATACTTTTTTCATAAATGCAACAACAAAAATAATGCAAACTTTTATTAATTACACGCATGTCACTATCAACAAAATTATTTACGCGTCTGCCCCCTTAAAAGAAAATTGCAACCACGAAGAACCTCTGCTACTCACCGTCTCATCCTTTGCGGTGGTTATATTTTTCTCTTGAATCTAGATCTCTCCATCTTCTCCTATGAAAAATTAAAAAAAAAAAAAAAAAAGTAAAGATTTTGTTAAGGTCAAGGCTATGGGTATGTCTTCTTTCTCTTAGTCTATAAAAATGTCCAATATTTAAAGTACCAAAGCAAAAAGCTCACTCTAATCTTCCCTGTAAAAAAATTGAAGGGTTTTATTTGTCATTGATTTGTGAAATTTTTTATTTGTATTTGAAGAGAATTAGCGGCGGAATCTATATATAAAGAGAGGTGTACACCAGTGAATGATGGGTCGAGTTGGGCCAAGTACATGGCGATTTATGGGTCACCTGAAGATGATGAATGATGATATAGAGGAGGGTTTATTATCTGTTGATGAGAATAGAGAGGGTGATGCTGCTGCTTTTGGTGATGATATTGCTATTGCATGTCTCGCCACTGAGTTCAAGCGTGAGATCTTTGTGGTAGGTTTTTGCTATCTTGATACTCAGCAAAGCCATGAGAAAATGATCTCAGCTCACGTCTTTCTTGAGTCTGTGAAATGGAGTCTTCAAATGCTGCAAACATAGCATGGTTCTACATGATTGCAAATGAGCTTGCTACTTTGCTGATAGGATTAGGCGGCAATTAGCAGATATTTTTCTGTATTCCTATTTTTATTTTTTCGCATTCATACTATATCAAAAGCGACGCCAGTTTCCTAATCCTGGAGATGTATGAAGTTTCATTGACAACCTTGGATAATATATATATACGTATACTTGAGAAAGGAAATTTAATAAACTTAGATGACCCTCAGAGTAATATGGTTTTAATTAGTGATTTTTGTGATGTGATTTTATTCTGGCTGCCTTGGAACTTCAACTTTTGAGGCTTGAATATAGTACAATTTTTTTATACTATATGAATTTGATATTGAAATTTTTCCATCTTTTCTTAATCTTTTTCCCCCCAAAGAGCTCTTCAATTGTGTTCATGAGAACTTTCATGTAGTATGATAAATTGTACTTTTCAAAGTTGGGTCAAAAACCAGTGTTCATGTGATAGATTATTGTTTTTGACAAAGTCATGGTAAAGTTGATAAAATGCCTGAGATTATGTTTTATTCGGATGGATAATCTAAATTATTTTAAAATCTTATTTCACTATATTTTTTCAGTTGTTTATATATTCAACAATATTTATTTCTAAACAAAAATAACATACTACAACTTAAAAACAAGCATTATTATTAATAAATATATAAAACAAAATTATAAATTGATAAAAATATTTACAGAATTATTGTATTAGAAACGTAAAATAAACATAAAGTATTATAAATTGACAAAAATAAATATATAAAATTTTAGGATATTTGATACAATGAAAAATGCAATAACAATTTCATTTTTAAAAATTTTAAAGTGATTATAATACAAATATGAGAGCATTAAACTTGAAATATTTTTTCTTTATTTTTCATTTACTTTTAATTTATTTTTCATAAGTGAAACAATCTCTTAATAATATCATTATGTTTTTCTTTATCTTTAATTGAATATATTATCATCATCATTATTAATTATTTTATCATAGCTAGTCTCGTCTATGCTATATTAACGGTTTTATTTATTATTACTGAAATATAAATTTCAAAGACATAAAATTTAAAATACTTTTTTTTTGTATACTTTTAATTTATTTTTCGTATACTAAATATGTGCACTCACTTTATATTTATCCTGTTGTTTTTCTTTTAGTTCTTTCTTTTCAAAAGAACACAAGCATAGACTGTCGTGCTATTATGCTGAACCGGGTTTTTTTACTGCTTCTCATTTTGTTATTGCTTCGTAATTTCTTTTAACATACACTGTAATTAATGGAGGCCAGACTAACAAGAGGCTTATGCGGATCAACCTGCCTTAAAGGTGACATTCCAGCATGTTCTATGGGTAGGCTAGACAGTGGGCTTCTGCTACAGGCCCAACAAAATTACATTTGGTTTTAAGAGAAACATCTATGTATTCAATTTTGAAAATTTTTGGTTTATTTTTATATATTTTTAGTTTATTTACTGTATATAAAATAATATCTTACACTTTTTAACAATCTCATTATATTTGATTTTTTTTTATTATTATACAGAAAGTATTCTAAATTAATAAAAACATATATAAAATTATTGTATCAGAAACATAAAATAAATGAAAAGTATTCTAAATTTATAAAAAATATATATATATACATCGATACAATACAAAATGGAGTGACAAATTTAGTTTTAAAATTTGTAAAGTGATTGGAATAGAAATTCTGAAAGCATGAAACCTGTAATATTTTATTATTTTTCATTTACTTTTAGTTTATTTTCCATATATGAAACATTCTCTTAACAATCTCATTACATTTTTCCTTGTCTTTGATTGAATGAATTATCATCATTATTATTAATTGTGTAATGATGAAAAAAACCGCTAACACTTAAACCAATTCCTTCTAAACTTAGTTCCTCACTTCCCTTTTCAACCCAAGAAATAAGAAGAAGAAGAACCTAAGTCTATCACACAACCACACTCAATAAATTGAAATATAAAAGAGAATTAATGAGCTTTACAAATGCTAAGAATAAACTGAATGCTTAATCAAAGTGTGTAACTCTTCAAATGAAGTTTTCAAAGGTGTATTTATAAAAGGGGACTTAAAATCTAGCTATTGGAGACCATTAATTATATCCCCAAGCTCCACCATTCATTATTTAATAAAAATAAGCTTTTTGTAGTCGAAACACTATTCATGGTCGTGAGTCATGAAAGATATGACTGTTGGGGCTTCAATTAGTCATTAAAGGTTGTCAGGATTGCTTCTCACAATCGTGACTTTCTCCTCATAAGCCACTCATGACCTTGAGTAGTATAGAGTTTTTCACAACCAACTCTTAATTTGGTTCATGCCTATGACCCTCCTCACGACCGTGAGGGCATTGTGAGGGGCAATTTGACCTTCAAATGACCTTGTTTAGACTTCAAATCAAGACCTATTAATTTCACCCTTGAACCTAACTTACAAACACACTTAAATGTAAAAGTTAGCAACTAAAATTAATTGTTAAAGTCAAAACCAAGGTTGACTTAAGATTAATCATGACTACATATAATAATGACAGAAATGGAGTCCTGTCATTGCTACATATAATAATTGGATAATTACTATCATTTAGAAGTATTTTTAATGATGACAACTGTAACCATTATATCGTCATTTTCCCCTCACTATATGACACTTTATTAATAAAATTTACCATCATTATATATCTTTATAACAATGAAGTTTTCTATAAATTGTAATATAATCAATAAAAGTTCATTACAATAAGGACATATCCCATCACTAATAGAAGCATCCATTAATGTATCTATATAACATTAAGTTGTATATATCTAGCAAAGTATTTTGTACATGCAATCACATCCATATATTCATTCAACCAAAATATACATAATGGTAAATTTGTTAAAGCACACGAGTTCCATCTAAATGATCTGTCTAATATTTCCTAACATTTACTCATTTGAGTACAAAAATATTCAAGTTCTATGTGGTTTTCCTAAAAAAAATCTTAACAAGTCCTTAAATCCTTGCTTGAAATTCATTTGTCAAGGTTTTTTTCCTTCGCTTGTTTAATATTGACATAATTCATACAATATTTAGTTAGAATTCAAAAGGGTTAAAAGTAATGTTAAAGAGAAACATAGATGAGATGCAAAAGAAGTATTAACCATAAGACATTAAATTTGCATTTTCAAATCAATATCAGCCACTAACAATAGCAAAATGAAGATCATACATGCATTCCTCACCCAAATAATATGGTATCATCAAAATTTAGATCATATTGACAACAATATGCATGACATATTACTACTGCTTTGCACTTTTGCGACAAGTACAAATTAATAAGACACTGAAAATGGTTTTGAATTAAATGAACCTAGAAATTTTCTCTAATCCATAATCAATAATAAGACAGTAGCTCACAGGTAACAACATAGCACTTATAGTGTACTATGAGCAAATACATTTAAAAAATAGAATATATGAACCAAATCAGTCCATGAATAACTAATGAAATTACATTCAAGTCATGAAGAAGCATATTTATATTGTCCTAAGCTTAAGATAAACTAAGCCTAGAATCTAATATAACTCAATGAAAGACACAATTTTAAACCATCATAAAAAATTTTATTGAGTAGGAGATAAGAACACCATTATCTTAGAGATATAAAAACACCAATCAATAACAACAGTAAGATTAAACAAATGAGCCTGAAACATAATGGGAACATAGCAGCATACATTCGCAAGGAAGATAAAAATCAACAAAAAAAATTATATATTGTTATAGCAGTAGAAAACATAATGCTCTTAAATAAACACAACTAGTGAGCTTTCAAGTTTAGATAAACACAACTCAAGTTCTTTTTCAATAAAAGATAGGCAAAAAGACAAGCACTTCTCTCTTTACATAAACACCTCAATAAAACATTGACATTTCAATCAACCAATTTTTCATGATCGCCTCAAGAAAATAATGAATTTCAAAAGAAAATGTTGCTTGCTTGAGGAAAATCTAAACCTTAAATATAACCCAGTGTGGCAAGTTTCACTCATTAGACTTATCTAAATCTGGCTATGGAAAAATAGACAGGGAGAAGAAAAATCAAAACAATAAGAAAGTTGAATGCAAGAAAGCTTGAATTAAGTTGTACACAAAAGGCAAAGTGAAATAGAATAACACAATGCCAAAAAGTTAAGACATTACCTACAAATTATGAAGAATTAAAGAGGATGCACAACAATATTAACATAATCTCATGCACTACAATATTAACGTAATCTCACCTTAATTGGTGTTATCAATTAAAAAGGCTTCTCCCAACTAGATTTTCTCATCTTATTTTTGTAATAATACATGAACATCATGCAAAAGTAGTACATTCAGAGAAAAAAAAAAGATTTAGCTAAAAAAACATTGATAAGGTGACAAGTAAACTCTAAATACCAGTTCATACACATTTAGTTTATCCATTAAAAAGGTACTCCAAAGTAAAAAATTAGAAAAGATAACCAACACCTTAAATAGCCAGCACCTGTATGTTCTTTCCAATCAGTTGTAGTCTCTTCAGTGGACTTCAAGGGATGGACATCTGTTGCCTATGAATTTATAAATGGCCAATATTATGAAGAAATACAAAGTCAATAAATATTTCTCTTTAATGTATGCCGTTTTGAATGTCTATTTTTTTTTGTGAATATATTGTCCATCACTTGTTTTATTTGACATTTTTTTTTTCATTTTATTATTATCCTCTTTCGTTCGTAATATGATGCATAGAATATCTTAATAATAATAATAACAACAACACTTGGATGTAATTAGGATGAGATCTTCTTAACACATTTTGGTTTATTTTTTTCAGCTATGCAACCAAGGAGACACTATTTATTCGTGTATATTTTATGTAAACTAAAACATGAAAGAGAACCCCCATTTGCCCAAAACTAAAAATGCATGATCATTTTTTGTTATTAATCTAGTAGGAAAAAGAACTACCGAGCTACTAACCTAATCCATTTCCCTCCTATACTTCTTAAAATTCACCATAGAAGAAGCAGATATGTATAGGGAAAATTGCATCTTTGGTGTCTCAACTTTAAAATTCATAGCAAATTATTTTGGCATCTCAACTTTAAAATTCACAGTAAATTTAGTGCATCTGGTTGGATTTGCCCTACCAGAGTGGTGATTGGACTTTTTTAGGTCCCACTTATTGCCTTGTCACCTGCCATATATGAATAAAAATAATAAAAAATGAGTTAAAGATAAATATGCCCCTCACTTTCTAAATCAAAATCAAAAGTAACAACAAGCATGCAAGAACCAATTGAAAAAAAATTAAGGAAAAAAAAGCACATGGAATTATCATTGTTTACCTCTAGATTCAAGTTAACTATCAAAACATAAGAATTAAAAAAATCCCAAGTAATTAAGCCAAAATTGAAAAATTACATATCTCTGTTGTTAGCAAAATATGTGTGAATAACTAGAGATATATGATTGAACATGAATTTGTCGTCTTTGGTTCGATGCTTGAATTCTAGCACATGCACTTATAGCACTTGAAAAAATGATGTTGTCTTATTAGATCCCGCAATGTAGCATTTCTTCAAAAAGTTTAAGAGTTTCAGTAAACAAATCATGTTATGTGTACCTTACAATCATAGTTATCCATGAATCTTCTTAATATACCAAAAAGCAATATTACCACTTCCACAAGCATTTAAAACACTACCAATGTAACTTCACTTAGATTTACACTGTCCTCTACCATTTACAAAAAAGAGACCTAATATTTTGTTACTTATTTTCTTTGTAGCAAAACCAAATAATACCTTATTATATGTCATTAAACTTCTACTAGGCATTTTTGTGTAATTCGGGTTAATTTCCACCACTAATAATAAATTCACCTTGAGAACTACAACAAAGGTAACTAGAGTATAAACAATTGTACTAAAAATCACCCTAAGGTAGATTCCTAAAAAAGAGTGGTAGGGTCATAATGGTCTCACTTAAAAACCACACTCCTTAGATAGAATTTAACCAAGACAAGTAAGTTTAATAGCACAATAATTAACAATAACTACACCTGACAATAGTTATTAAATAAACATAAAAAGAACACCAAAATTTAACGAGGTGCAGCTAATTATGCCTACGTCATCAGACATTACCAAAATAATATTTCACTAATTAAGGAAATATTACCAAAAAGAGAGAAAGAATATAATTGCCTAAATATAAGAGAGGAGACAATTTTAGGATGAATAACTAAGGGAGAGAAGTTCTTTTATAACCAAAGAACTCCTCCTACATTTTGTAAAATCACGATGTGGGATTATTTTGCCAAAGAAACAACAAATCTCCACCTTAACAAAATTTCATATAATTCTCTCTCAAATCCAACTTTTAGTAGTATCTGCAAACTTCAGCTTTCAATTTGTAACAATATTGATCAAATCTAAATAATGTTTAAACTTGACCGAAGTTACCACTTTTACCATTATATTAGCAGGATTTTCAATAGTCCGAATCTTTTAGATTGTGACTCCACCTTCTTCCAAAATCTCCCGTACAAAGTGATATCGAACATTGATATGCTTCATTCTTGCATGATAAACCTGGTTCTTCGCTAAATGAATAGCACTTTGACTGTCATAATGCACTTTGATGTGCTTATGCTCCATTCCTAGTTTATCAAGCAACCTTTGAAGCCAAGTTTCCTCCTTTACAGTCTTTGTAACTGCCATATACTCTACCTCTGTAGTAGACAAAGCAACTGTTGACTGTAAGGTGGACTTTCAATTGACTGGTGCCTTTGCAAAAGTAAACACATAACCAGTAGTTGATCAATGCTTATACAAATCACTAGCATAGTCAGAATCATAATACCCAACTATGCACTGACCATCTTGCCTATCTTACTGAAATACCAAATCAATATCTATAGTGTTCAGAATATACCATAGAATCCATTTTACAACTTGTCAATGCTTATTTCTAGGATCATGCATGTACTCGCTCACAACCCAACTGCTTGAGAAACATTGGGTCTCGTACACACCATTGCATACATCAAGCTACCAACAACACTTGCATATGGTACTTTTGACATGTGTTCCCGTTCTACATCATTCTTTAGTGACATGGATGCACTAAGCTTGAAATGAGGAGCATGTGGCGTACTAACTAGTTTTTACTTCTCATTCATGCCAAAATGTTTTAGTACCTTCCTCAAATATTCTTTCTGAGACAAACAAAGCCTCTTTAATTCCATATCTCTGGATATTTCTAAATCTTCTTTACTTCATTAAGATCTTTTATCTCAAGCTCTCTGTTCAATTGAGTCTTTAATTTCTCAATTTCTATCTGATTTTTAAAAGCTATCAACATATCATCAACGTAAAGAAGAAGATATATATAGGATCCATTTTGTAGCTTGTGCAGATACACACAATGATCATATTTGCTTCTCTTGTACTTTTGCCCTATCATAAACTTGTCAAATTACTTGTACCAGTGCCTTAGAGATTGTTTCAATCTATGCAGCGATTTTTCCAATTTACAAACCATTTTTTCTCTACCAGTAACTTTGAATCCATTTGGCTAAGTCATGTAGATTTCCTCATCCAAGTCTCCATGTAAAAATATAGTTTCTACATCCATCTGAACTAGTTCCAAATCCAACTGTACTACCAAAGCTAATAAAATTCTGATGGAGGAATGCTTTACAACTGAAGAAAATGCTTCATTACAATCAATTTCCTCCATCTGTGCATAGCCTTTAGCCACTAAAATTTCTTTGTATTGAACATTATCCTTGTTAAGAAATCCATCTTTCTTTGCATATACCCATTTGCACCCAATTGTCTTCTTTTCCTTTAGAAGACTAGCTAGTTTCCATGTCTGATTCTTTTGAAGGGATTGTGTTTATTTATTTATAGTTGTCCTCCACTTTTCATGTTTTGAACTTTGGATTGCTTCATTATAAGTAGCAGGAATGTCATCAATGGAAATTGGTGATGCAGAAGAGACCATATCAACATAGCGAGCAAGTTGTCTAATGGTCCTTTTTCCCTTCCTTAGTGCAATTGATTCATGTTGTTGTAGAGGTTCTTAGGTCTGAACCTCTTCTTCATTTGACTCTTTTTTTACCATAAGAGAGTCATCATTAGTTTTTACATTAGTTAGGATAATTCTGTTGCTATCAAACTCCACCTATTTGGGAGTACCATCTGTCTACTACATCTTTTTATAAGTCACCTTTCTCAATATGGTAGATTCATTAAAGGTAACATCCATATTGAAGATTACTTTCTTTATTTCTAAACACTAAATATGATAGCCTTTCACACTAAATGTAATCCCTATAAAGATTGCCTTTTTTACTATTGGGTCCAACTTTGACTCCTTAACATGGTAATATGCAGTGGAACCAAACACATGTAAAAAATCATAATCTGTAGCAGGTTTTCCAAACCATTTCTCCAATGGCATTTTACCACTAATAGCAGTCAATGGTAAATGGTTAATAAGGTGATAAGTATAGACTACAGCCTCAGCCTAAAATTCTTTACCCAACCCAACATTGGACAATATACACCGAACCTTCTCCAATAATGTCCGGTTCATTCGCTCTGCCACCTTATTTTTATGGTGTTTATCTGAAGGTGAAGTGTCTGAAAATACCTTCATCTTCACAGACTTTTAAAAATGGATCATTTTTTAACTCTCCACAATTGCCTGTATGGAGAAGTTTGACTTTTTTGCCTATACACACCTATACTCTTCGGGAAAAATCATCAACAAAGGAAATATAATAGTGTTTTCCTCCCAATAAAGCATTCTTAAAAGGTCCCTACACATTTGAATGAACACAATCTAGAATTCTAAATTTTACCCTTATATTCTTCCTTTTGATGCAATGCTTACAAAAATCCAATTTGCAAGCCTGAACTCCTTTCAATAATCCTTGATCTATTAGCAATGTAAAGATTTTTCTCCAGCATGCCCCAAGAGCATATGCCATAACCTGGTTGCTTTTGACTCCTGGTCATTAGTAAAAGCTGCCACTGCTGCTGTCCTAACAATTGTACTACCCAGAAAGTAATACACATTCTTTCTTTTCTGAATCCATTTTATTATCAGAAGTGCACCAAAGATGATTCTCATTATCCCATCTTTCACCCTTACTTCAAAACCTTTTGAGTCAAAGGTTCCCACAAAAATGAGATTCCTCATCAAATTCGGCACATAATAAACAACTATTAAGGTTATGATTGATCCATCCTGATTGCTTAAGTGAATTGAACCAATCCTATATATGTTAAGAGGGGCATTATTTATTGTGTAGACAAATCCACCTTTTAGTTCTTTAAAGTTAAATAACCATTCTTGATTGGGAGTCATATGGTGACTACAAGTGGAATCTAGCAACCATGAACTCGAACAGCTGGTTGATGGTGTAACGGTAATTGAAAGATCTAAATTTGCATTATCACACTCAATTACATTTGAATTTGAGATAACATTTCCCTTTCCAGGTTTGTTTTTGTCCTTTAGCTTAGGATAATCTTGCTTTCAATGCCCTTTTTCTTGAGAAAAGGCATATTGATCTTTGCTCTTTTTGGACTTTGACTTTGATCTCCCTCTCCTTCCTTTATTTTGGCTCTATGAATAGCCTTTAACAATAAGAGCTTCTGCTTCAACACTTGTATTTTCTTACTTTTCTTTCTTTCACAATTCATAACTATACAAGGCTGCAGTTACTTCACTTAGAGACACAACAACCTTCCCATAAAGTAGTGTAGTTTCAAGATACTCAAACTCATTAAGAAGCAATCCCACTAACATTATAGCTAGATCTTCATCATTAAAAGTCACGTCCATATTCATCAAATCAGTTATTAGCTTATTAAAGCTAGTAATGTGATCATTCATTATGGTACTTGAAACATAGTTAAAGTGGAACAATCTCTTTTTCATGTAGAGCTTGTTCTGACTACTTTTCTTTAAGAATTTCTCCTCTAGTGCCTTCCATAATTTACTTGCAGAAGTTTCTTTAGAAAATATATACTTCCGCTCTCTAGAAAGACATGATCGAATTGTACCATATGCTTATTTATTGATCTATTTCCATTCTTTCTCCTCAACATCATCTAGTTTCTTACCTTCAATAACAATGTCTAGACCCTACTGAAAGATAGTATCTAGAACCTCACCTTGCCATATGCGGAAATAATCAGTGCCATAAAAAATCTAGCATTTATCATAACATTTCTTGCCAAAATTGAAGATGAAGAAGTTATTGATGCTTATATGGATACTTTTATGTCGTTTGCCATTTCTGCTACAAATTCTATTTGATAGTTATTGATGTGGAATGCCAATTAGTCCAAGGATATTTTTTCTGATATGGAAGATCAGCCTAAGCCCAAACCATATAGCATACTAAAATAAACCAAGATCTTGGATACCAATTATTATGGAATTCGGGTTAGTTTCCATCAATAATAAAAAATTCACCTTGAAAACTATTGCACAGGTGATTAGAGTGTAAAGGGTTGTACTAAAAATTACCCTAAGGTAGATTTCCAAGAAAGAGTAGTGGGATCATAATGGTCCCACTTAAAAACCACACTCCTCAGATAGAATTTTACTAAGACAAGTAATTTTAATAGCACAATAATTAACAATAAATATGCCCGATAATAACTATTAAATAGACATAAAAAGAACACTAAAATTTAATGAGGTTCAGCCAATTATGTCTACGTCCTAAAAAACTACCAAAATAATATTTCACTAATTGAGGAAATATTACAAAAGAGAGGGAAAGAATACAACTGCCTAAATATAGGAGAGGAGGCAATTTTAGGATAAATAACTAAGGGGGAGAAGTTCTTTTATAACCAAAGAACTCGTCCCATATTTTGCAAAATAAATGTGGGATTATTTTGCCAAAGAAATAATAGGCATATTATAAAAAACCTTAACTGCACTATCCAAATCACCTATTGTAGTATAAGAATTAATAAGCTTATCACACAAAATAGTTTCTCTATCAAAACCCACCTTTAGAATTTTTGCATGAAGCTTTTTGCAATCTAAAAAAGATGTAAAATTCAGATAGAAAAAAATCCAAAAGCCATAGATATGTTTGACCAATTTCTTAGGCATCTTAGCTTAATCCTATTGATTTTACCAATATTGTGATTATTATCAACTACAACAAATTGAATACCCCCATTTCTAATACTATTAAAAGTAGTCTTATTTCTATTATTATCCACCGTAAAGAAATAATCCTAAGTCATGTTCTTTGCCTTTGGCATGGGTGGGACTGTTTGCATCAAGTGTGGAGATAGTGAAACCAGAGTGACAAGTTGCAAAACCATTCCTAGTAATAACAACTGCCTTTATAAAATTTTTTTCCTTTTTTTGGCATCTTGACACCGATTCCTCATTGTCCTCTTTAGCCTAAGCATAACCCATTTATTTTTTTCTCAAAATGAAGCAAGCCAAAAGCAAAAACTCTGCTCCTTTTTCAATTTTTCTTAATGGGTGGTTTGGTTTGGTAGCTTAACACACTCATAACAGAAAAAAGAAAAAGATGAGGGCATTTTGGAGAAAAGAGTGATAACGGTGGAGAGCATGTTAATTGGGAAGATAGAGCCAAACTAGTACAAAGAGGCTTGTGCACTGCACAGGGACCAAAAGGGGCCAAAAATGAAAAGAAAATTTTAATGCAACAAGTTTAGCAAATTTAGGGGCATATTTGTCTTTAATTTTTTTTTATTTTTTTGTTCAGACATGGCAAGTGACAAGGCAATAAGTGGGACCCAAACAACCCAATCACCACTCTGGTAAGGCTAATTTGACCAGACGCACCAAATTAGCTGTGAATTTTAAAGTTGAGACACCAAAATAACAAAAAAAAAAAGTTAAGATGTCAAAATAGCAAAAATTAAAAAATTGAAATACTAAAAATGTAATTTTTCCATATATATATATATATATGGAATAATTCAAAAATCAAGCAAGAGTTGATTAATTCATTAACATTCATCATAAAAATAAAAATGGATACCCAATGTAATATTTTGAATTTGATTATCAACTAAATTAAATTATTTAGTACTGATTATAATTATTTTATTTGAATAGTGTATTACTTTTATTTTTACTTCAATGTTATTTTTATTTTGGGAGAGAAAATATTATGGGAGTATGTTGATATATATATAAACCTTTTTCTTTTTTCTTTTATCTTCTCTTTTCTTTCTTCTTCTTCTTCTTCTTCTTCTTCTTCTTCTTCTTCTTCTTCTTCTTCTTCTTCTCCTCCGTCACTGTCTAAACCCGCTGCCAGCACTATGCCTCCACCACTAGTAGTGCGCCAACCACCACCAGTAGCTCCATCTCGTCGAAAACAGCCCCTCCCTCCACCGGCAGTAGCCCCACTTTCATTTTTCCTTTTTTGCCTGTAATTTAGCCAGAGTTCTTTTAGCCTCCGGTGAAGATTCCAACGTCGGATCATCTTGATTCTAGTGTCTATAGGTTCCTCATCCTCTAAGCTTCAATAATCTACTCTCAGATCATCGATCCACCATATGGATCATTGTAGATTGAGGTAAATGTAAATTGTATATTTTTGGTATTTTGTTGATTTTTGAATTTTTGGTTGAGTTTAAGGCTTAATTTCCTTTAGTAATCTTGTTGTAGAGATCATTAGCTATGCAAGGGTAATTTTTTTTTAATTTTTTGAGATTATTTGAAAAATTCAAATTTTTCGGGTGTTAGTTAATGTTCACACCGTCCTGGGATACGAATTTTTTCTTATTTTTATTAAATTCTATATATTTTTTAGAGTTTATCTTGTGAAGGAAGTTTGTTAAAATTAGTTATAGATTTTAAATTATGAATTTTTAAAAGTTTATGTGAAATATGAATTTGTAGAGAAAAATTGTATAAATTGATTTTAATTGGGTTTTAGTAAATTTGTAGTTAAATTACTGTGTATAATGATAATTTTAATTTTAGAAAGCATAAAATAATTTTATTAGTTAAATTAATATTTTTATATATTTTTTAATTATAGATTAATTTTTCGGAAATAATATAATGTATGTAAATATTATAGTATTTAATTATTTGGTTGATTTAATTAATATTATTAATATTATACATTTTTATGAATTTTCAAAATTTTATAAATTATAATTCTTAAATATAGATATTATATGTTAAATAAGGAATTTTATTGGATTAAATAAAAAATTGGATTTTTTGTATATCATTATTTAAAAGAATTTGTTTAAAACCGAAATATGTTTTGATGAAATTTTGCTATGTATTTTTATGATTTGAATTAGTTTTGGTGGTAGTATTTTGGTGATCTCAGTTGGCGTAGTTTAGGAACTCGATCTGAGTGTAGAATTGTATTGTGAATAGAAATGTGTGTTCGTGCAGGAACGACTTTACTTTTAGTAGAGAGATATTTGTTTTAAAGATGAGATTTTGCCGAATTTTCGGTAGATTTCTCATAAAGCGTGACATCGACCTATGTCGAACTTCTAGTCTTAATTGACTTTGTGTCATTGGTTTCATCAGTTTCATGTTTTTCATAATTTCTAAGTATTTTTCATGAATTTATTTTATTTTATTTTATGAGCATATTTTAAATAAATATTATTTATTTTAGAGAATTCCGGAATACAAGCTGTAGCACCTGGGTAGCAAAGAACACGTCACTCGACATGCTGAACCTGTGAGTTAATTTTATGAAATATGTGTTGTGCTTGTTTTATTATATTTTCAAATAATTAAATATAATAAGGAAATGAATATATGATTAAATTATGAATATATTTATATTGCCATATATATGATCATTTATTTTATATTTGCAAATAGAAATTGAAAGCATGTTTAAGAGAAATTACTTTGTGATATTTTATTTGGTTATTATTTAATCATTTAATAATTCATTATTTAATGATTTATTATTTATTTATTTTGTTTATTTAATTATTTATAATTTAAATTGATTTGAAGATAATGGTAGAACGTACTATCTAGTGGGTGTCACTAGGACCACATGCACATGGTAAAATTGCAATTTATGTGTAATATGAAATAGGCTCAGTGGACCGTGTGCTATCGGGCAAGTATAAATGGTTAGAGCTTAGTGGATCTAGTGCTCTCAGGTAAAAAAAAAAGGATATAACTTGGTTGAGCTTGCTCTCTGGACATCAATATAGATTAAGTGAAATGACTATGGCAATAACTCCACTGAGCTTGCTCTCGGGACAAAGTCGAAAGACTATTAGATTAAAGGTTTAGGTGTTCTACTAGATTTTTCACAAAAATAATTATTCTACATATTTTCTTACAAGGATTTTATATTAAATTGATTTAAGAATTATAAATAGATTTTATTTAAATATTATTGTGAAAAATAAATGATTTTAAGATTATGATTATTTTATTTGCATTTATTTTGAAAAGAGGTTTTAATAAATGTTTTTATAAACCAGTATGCATCTTATAGAATTAATTCACTTAGTGAGATCTGATTCCCCTCAACCTATTTTTTTAGGACCTCACAGTCAGCTCCTTAATATTCCCTGTCTATGCTGAGTTCATTCTTCACTGGCTGCACTATATATGTTAGACTGATATATGTATTTTACAATTAAATTCTAAACACCATAGTAGTTATCTATGAACTTGTGTTATTTGTATCATGTATTAAAATGATGTTGTATTTGAAGAATATTATTATATGTATTTGATATTGTGCATCTATTATTGGTTTATCATTGGTTTATTGTTAAGTGCATTATTTTTATTTCACAAATTTTTTTTGAGGCTTCCTATGGGTTTTGGGTACTTTATATATCCCTATTCCTTAGTGCTAGTCACATACCTTTCGGTTTGGGTCTTGAAAAAGTTAGTATCAGAGCACATGTTTTTGTTCAGCTTTAGTGGTCTTTGAGTTATGTTTTTCTTGAACTACTGCAGTAATTAAGTTGATAATGTCAATTATTGTCCTTATTCCTAAAATTTTATGCTGTGTCTTTTCTGTGTTGTGTTTTGAATTCTCATTTATTTTTGTTCTTTCAGAATGAGAAGGAGAGCACGGGATGCTCCTGTTGTGGGTACAACATTTGATGAGGATGAGCAGTCCATTTAGGATGAGGTTCCTCCCCCTGCTCCTCAGCGTAGAGGTAGGGGTAAGGGTTGGGGTAGACCTAGAGTAGAAGTAGCTTAGATGCAAGAACAAGAGCAATATGTGGGATAAGGAGTTTTTGAGGTTAATCCTACAGCTTTTGTAGCTGGTATGGTAGGCATCAACCAAGGCTTGACAGCTCTGAATCAAGCCATGCCTTTGGTTTAATAGATGTTACTACAGAGGAATCAAGGGATGTCTGATGCAGACACAATGTTGTTATACTCCAAAGTAGGGAGAGTTTTTTTTAATGGCATGGGTGACGTATTGGACTTCTTTAATATTATTGAGGCTAGGACGCAGATAGGCTACATGGACTATCGAAGGATTATGGTGGTAGAGTTATCTGTTCAGGCCGCAGCTCAAGACTGGTTCATGCAGTCCATCTAGCCACGTATGACATTGATGTCTTGGTTAAAGTTTAAGGAGCAGTTTTTAAGGTAATTCTATATAGTATCAATGAGGGATAATTACAAATGGCAGCTACTACATATTAGTAAGGGTGATCGATCAGTTGTAGAGTATACTCACGAGTTCCTCATATTGGGTATGAGTTCCTCAAGTTGGGTTGTCATGTTATGGATGTGATGCATGATGACAGGAGAGCAATAAAGTTATTTATGACTAGTTTGGGTACAACTTACATCAGCATCCAAACTGATGACTGGAGATTGGATAGTGTTATTAAGGAAGCTCGACAGCTTGAGGGATGCCGTATTATGGATGGTACTATCTTTGACCCATATGCAAGTAGCAATAGTGGATTAATGTGGACATAGGGGATCTAACAACCAAAGTTTAAGATGGGTAGTATCGGTATACAGACTACAAGTACTTTACTGCAGGGCCATTGAGGTAGCTAGGTGCATAGGTCTGGTAGACATAGTAGGAGGAGTAGTAGACCTTTGAGGTTCATACCTGAAGCTAGCAATGGTAGTAGCGGTCAGAGCTCTGGGTATAGTGGTGTAGGCTTGGGTCCCAGTGCATGTCCTATTTGTGGTCGTATACATCATGGGTCATGTCATTTGCTAACCAAAGCATGCTTTAGGTGTGGGCAGGTTGGACATCTTACCAGAGCTTATCCTAACACTAGGTATCAATCTTCTTACACCTAAGGATCTTCATCGTCAGTTGCTTAGCCATTTCAGTAGGTGCATCAACCCTACCAGGCACTTATGTACCCTCAGGAGAGGCCGACTCAGTTTGTGGGCCAGTAAGGCTGAGGTTTAGGAGGTAGACATGGGGGTAGACCAAGTGGTAGAGGATTTACTTAGCCTTCCAGTTCCCAGCAAGCTGGTCGTGGGTAGGCCAGGGTGTTCTATCTAACTCCTCAAGATGCTTAGGCATCTAATACAGTGGTAGCAGGTATTCTCTTAGTATGTTCTTTTGAGGCTGGTGTTTTATTTAATCCTAGTACATCGCATTCCTTTGTTTCACCTGTCTTTGCTTCGAGGATGGAGTGGCAACCATCCAAATTGTTATGTCCTTTGTTTGTAGCGACTCCACTTAGTGATGAGTTAAAGAAAAACATCTTCTTTCTGTTTTATCCTATGTTGGTGGAAGGTAAAGAGTTGCTTGCAAATTTGGTATTATTGGACGTGATTAATTTTGATGTGATCTTGGGGATAGACTGTTTAACTGAACATTATGCTGCTTTGGATTTTCAAGCAAAATGGGTGATTTTGAGAATCCCTAATGATGAAGAGTTTCAATTTCGAGGCAATAAGTGTTCGATGCCTTAAAATCTTATTTATGTTATCACAACTAAGAAAATGATGAGAAGGGGATGTGTAGGCTATCTAGTTGTGGTCAGAGATATGAAGATGGACATAGAGGCAATTGAGAAGGTGCCTATGGTGTGCGAGTTTCCTTATGTGTTTCTGGAAGAATTACCAAAATTGCCACCAAACAGAGAAATAGAGTTCTGTATAAATGTTGTACTGAGTATAGATCATATCTCGATGCCACCTTATAGAATGACACTGGTAGAATTAAAGGAGCTTAAGGAACAATTGCAAGAATTACTTGGTAAGGGTTTTATCAGGCCTAGTTCGTCTCTTTAGGGTGCTCCTATGCTATTTGTGAAGAAGAAGGATGGTAACCTTCGCCTGTATATTGATTATAAATAGTTGAACAATGTCACAATCAAGAACAAGTATCCTCTTCCTAGAATTGATGACTTATTTAATCAGCTTCAGGGAGCTCAGTGCTTTTCTAAGATTGACTTAAGATCTGGGTATCATTAGTTAAGGATCAGAAGTGGAGATGTACCTAAGACTACATTTTTAACAAGATATGGCCACTATGAATTTTTAGGGATGTCCTTTAGGTTAACTAATGCCCTAACAACCTTTATAAACTTGATGAACTAGGTGTTTAGGCCATTCTTGGATCAATTTATGATATTCTTTATTAATGATATCTTGGTATATTCAAGGAGTGAAACCAAGCATATCATGAATTTGAGGATGATGCTTCAGACTTTGAGAGAGCATCAACTGTATGCCAAATTCTCTAAATATGAATTTTGCTTAGATCAAGTGGCATTTTTAAGCCACGTAGTGTCTAGAGATGACATATAAATAGATCCCAAGAAGATAGAAGCCATTACAAAATGGCCAAGGCTAATGACTGTGATAAAAGTTAGGAGTTTTTCGGGTTTAACTGGCTATTATAGGAGATTTATGAAGGATTTCTCTAAGATTGCAGTGCCTTTATCGAGTCTGACTTAGGAAAATGTCAAGTTTGTTTGGACTGACATATATGAAGAGCACTTCCAGTTGCTTAAGGACTTGTTGACTTCAGCTCTAGTATTGACTTTACCTTCAGGTGATGAACAGTATATAGTGTACTGTGATGCTTCCTGAGTATGACTAGGGTGTGTACTGATATAGAATGGGAGAGTGGTTGCTTATGCTTCACGGCAGTTAAAGAAGCACGAGCAGAACTACCCTACCCATGACTTTGAAATGGCAATTGTGGTATTTGCTTTGAAGATATAAAGGAATTATTTATATGGTGTGACTTGCGAGATATACATCAACCACAATAGCTTAAAGTATATCTTTCAATAGGGAGACTTGAATTTGAGACAGAGAAGATGGATGGACCTTTTAAAAGATTATGTTTACTTTATTCTTTACCATCTGGGTAAACCAAACGTGGTAGCTGGCGCAGTGAGTAGGAAGTCAATAAGTAGTTTTGCTCACATCAGCACCAAAAGGAGGCCAATGATTAAAAAACTGTATAGACTGATTGATCAGGGGTTGCAGTTGAAAGTGACCAAGAAGTGTCTTTTAACTTAATTCAGAGTACGATCAGTGTACTTGGATAGGGTTAAAGCAACCCAGAAAAGAGATCCATAGTTATAGAGGATTATGTTTAAAGTGCAATAAAGTCAATCTAGAGACTTTATTATTAATAGTGAGGGCACGTTACGTTTGGGCACAAGGTTGTGTGTACTTGATGAGGATGATTTAAGGAAGGAGATTATGGAGGAAGCCCATTTTTCTGCTTATAGCATTCATCTAGGTTCTACCAAGATGTATCATAATTTGAAAGATACATATTGGTGGAATGGGATGAAGAGAGACATTGCAGAATTTATGTCTAAGTGTCTCACTTGTCAACAGGTGAAGTTGGAACACCAGAAGCCTTTAGGATCGTCATAGCAGTTACCTATCCTAAAGTGGAAGTGGGATATGATTGCTATGGATTTTGTAAGTAGATTACCTCATACGTCAAGTGGCTATGATGCTATATAGGTGATAATTGACAGACTGACTAAGTCAGCTCACTTTTTGCTAATTAAAAAGACACACTCTATTGACAAGTTAGCGAGATTGTATATTAATCGAATTGTTTGTCTCCATGGAGTACCTGTTAGTATAGTGTTTGATAGAGAAGCCACTTTTACTTTAGTTTTTTGGCAAGAATTACATAAGGCTTTGGGTACAAGGTTAGACTTCAATACAGCTTTTCATCCTTAAACTGATGGTCAGTTTAAGAGGACCATTTAGACTTTGAAGGATATGCTTCGGATGTGCGTGATGGATTTTGGTGGCCATTGGAATGTACACTTGTCATTGATTATATTTCATATAACAACAATTATCATGTTAGTAGTGAAATGGCTCCGTATAAAGCACTATACAGAAGGAAGTACAGATTGCCTTTATGTTGGGAAGTTAGCAAAAGATAGTTGATAGGACTGGAGTTAGTGCAGGTGACTTCTGAGAAAGTTCCCATCATTCAGGAGAGGTTGAGGATAGCCTTCAATAGGCAGAAGAGCTATGCAGACCCTAAGAGGAAGGATGTATCATTCTTTATTGGAGACTTGGTGTTTCTTAAGGTCTCCCCAGTGAAGGGAGTGATGAGGTTTGATAAGAAGGGTAAGCTAGCTCCCAGATACATCAAATCCCTTTGAGATTTGATTGAGAGTTGGCAAAATGGCATACAGATTGGAATTACTGCCAGAGTTATCTTGAATTCATCCTGTGTTCCATGTATTTATGTTGAGGAAGTATATTTCTGATCCTTTGCATGTCCTTCAGCCTCAAACAATGGAGCTCAACAAGATTTGACATATGAAGAGTACCCAGTGGTGATAGTGGATTGCCAAGTTCGTCAACTTCGCACTAAGGAGATTCCGATGGTGAAGGTGTTGTGGAGCAACCATGCGATGGAGGACTGCACATGGAAGACAGAGGCAGGAATGCAAGTGGCGTATCCTTATCTTTTTCAGTAGTAAACATTTGTATTTCTTTTATTTATTTAAATTCGAAGATGATTTTTTTTTTAAGGTGGGGACATTGTAGTACTCTGAATTTTATTATCAACTAAATTATGATTATTTTATTTTAATAGTGTATTATTTTTATTATTTTTGTTTTTACTTCAATATTTTTATTATTTTGGGAGAGAAAATATTATGGGAGTGTGTTGATATATGTGTGTGTGTATATATATTTAAAAAAAACCTTTTTCTTCTTTCTTTTCTTTTCTTTTCTTTTCTCTTCTTCCCTGTCACTGTCCAAACCCGTTGCCCGTACTGCGCCTCCACCACTAGTAATGTGTTGACCACCAGCAGCAGCTCCAGCTCACTGGAAACGGCCCATCCCTCCATCGGCAACAGCCCCACTTCCATTTTTTCTGTTTTGCCCCTAATTTGGTCGAATTTCTTTTAGCCTTTGGTGAAGATTCCAATGTCGAATCTTCTTGATTATGGTGTCTATAGATTGCTCATCCTCCAAGCTTCAATAATCTATCCTCAGATTATCGATCCACCGTCCGGATCGTTGTAGATCGAGGTAAATGTAAATTGTGTATTTTTGGTATTTTGTTAATTTTTGGTTGAATTTTAGGCTTAATTTCCTTTAGTAATCTTGTTGTAGAGATTATTAGCTATATAAGGGTAATTTTTTGTTTATTTTTTGAGATTATTTGGAAAATTTGAAATTTTCGGGTGTCAGTTACTGTTCACACCGTCATGGGATACAAATTTTTTCTTATTTTTATTAAATTCTATATATTTTATAGAGTTTATCTTGTGAAGAAAGTTTGTTAAAATTAATTATAGATTTGAAATTATAAATTTTTAAAAGTTTATGTGAAATATGAATTTGTAGAGAAAAATTGTATAAATTGACTTTAATTGGGTTTTAGTAAATTTGTAGTTAAATTACTGTGTATAATGATAATTTTAATTTTAGAAGGCATAAAATAATTTTATTAGTTAAATAGGTATTTTTATATATTTTGTTAATTATAGATTAATTTTTCTGGAAATAATATAATGTATGTAAATATTATAGTATTTAATTATTTGGTTGATTTAATTAATATTAGTACTGATATACATTTTTATGAATTTCTGAAATTTTATAAATCATAATTCTATATCGATAATTAGGAACATAAAATTTCCTCACTATTAGTTAACCCTTTAACTAGGCATTTTTTGTATTCTCATTAAAACTATTAAAACTATGCTTTTAATGAGGGATTTTTATACCCTCATTAATTTTTTTTATCATTTAAGCTTATTTTCTTGTAGTGTTAATTTTCTAGCTAAACTAAAATGAACACAAAATTCTGAGCAATTTTGGAGGCTTAATTTTTAAATCTTTAATATTTTAGAGCAATTTTGAAAAACTAAAATTTTCAAACCGAATTGGAACATACTCACCCATATTCTAAATTGTTTTCTTCTTCTTTTTTAATGAGGTTTACTTATATTTTATCTAATACAAATCAAATTATATAATATAATTTTATAAGTTTTACAAAATTAAATTTAATAAGTAAATAATTGAAATCAAAATTAAAAAATTATATAAAATATTTAATTTTGAAGAAATATTAACGTTAAAAATATTAAAAATTATTTTATAATTGTTTGAATAAAAATTTTATAAAGAATGTAATAAATTATTATATTATAAGTCTATCAAATTTGTAAAATTAGATAATTATTTATTGAAAGAGTGTTGTATAATTGTTCAAATAAAAAAATTATTGAAATTGTAATAAAGTACTATGTTATGAAATAATTCTATCAAAATTATAAGATTAAATTCCTATATAAATAAAATAATATTCTTTTTATTTTTAAAAACTTATTTAAATTGAAGTCTATTAAGTAAAGAATTAAAATTAAATTAATTAAAATTTTTTATTTATCTTATATCCATAACTATATTTTAAAAAATATAAAATATAATTTATTTAAAACAAGTATTTATGTTATATAAGAAAAGTAGTACAATTATTATTTTTAGATATTTTTATTAAAATTTAATAAAAATGAGTTAAAATTAAATTAATTAATTTTTATCATTTAATTATTAGCTGAAATTAAAAATTACATTAATTACTTTTAAGTAAATAAAACTATTAATATTAAAAATATTGAGGAAACAATATGTCATTAGTCAAACAAAGAGTTTATTACAATTGCAATAAATTATAAGTTTAATAATGGGGTTATAATATTGGATTTTTATGTAAATACAATATAACTTTGGAAAAATGATATGTTCTATCTTCAACTTTAAGTTAATGATCAATTAAATTATACTTTGAAAGTTATTTTAATTTGCTCCTTCAATTTTATAAATTGTATAAATTCTATTCAATTTTATTTGAAGGATATAATTGTATTTTTAAAAATTACCTTTAGATCCCTATAAAATAAATTTGACACTAATTCAATTTTCTCTTTTTTAAGAAAATAAAATTTGAAAAATATTTTCAAGTTTTAATTTTACTATTTTTGAATTAAATTTCAAAATTAATTTTTACCATTTTACATAAAATTTTAACTTTTTATGTATCAATTAAATATAATAACAAAAAAAAAAAAGTTTTTGAATCAATGTACTATATAGACTAATATTAATAAAAATAAAAATCAATAAAGTAAGCACTTTTAACTATAACTATAAATAATAATAAATTTTTTTATTTTTTCACATTTTTAGAAAAACTAAATAATTTTTTGTTATATTCTTGACTAATATTTTTAATATCTCAAAATTCTCTCTTTTTTTTAAGCTAATATATATTTTTTATTTGGCCTCTACTAGAAAAATCTCTAAATAATGTGGTTGAGAGTTTATGAGTAAATTTTAAAATACATAAAATTTAAAAAAAATAGTGAAAAATTAAAAATTTATGAAATTTTTTTAAAATTTATATCAAGAGTGAAAAAATTAAAATTTAAAAATATTTTCCTACATTTTTATTTTTTGTTATAGAAAAAAGGATAAAAAATTTAATAAGTGCTAAATTTATTTTATAGGAATCTTAAAGTAATTTTTAAAAATATAATTATATCTTTTAAATAAAATTGAATAAAATTGATATAATTCATAAAATTGAAGAAACGAATTAAAATGATTTTTAAAATAAAATTTAATTAATAATTGACTTAAAGTTTTAGATATAACTAATGATTTTTCTTATAACATTTATTATTTTTTATTAACAAAATAACTAAAAAATTCTTATTCTTTGCCATCAACAAACCAACCAAACGGAGGAACTCAGTTCATTGTTCTTGCCGTTACCCATTTGCTTAATCATTAAAGCAGGTATGCATGTTGTTTACATTTGGACGCAAACGGGTTGAGGACGTCAAATACAAAGTTAATTTAACCTACACTGACTTATGTTAAGATTTCATCTGCATTATTTATAAGTCACTAGTTGAGAATCCGTGTGTGACGTAAATTTTAAATAATATATATATTTTAATATAATTATTAAATAATTTTAATAAATTTAAAATTATAAAATAATTAAATAAAAAAATAAAACTTTAAAAAGTTATTATAACAATTTTATTTAATAATTTTTTTATTAAAAGTATATATATATATATATAGAGAAAACAAAATAATTTCGAATGAAAAAGAAGAGTAGAATTTTAGTTGTAGTATAATTAAAGTGTTTTATATAGAATAAAACATACATATTCTAAAATGAGAATTTTTACAAAGACAAAAAGGTAACTAAATAAATAAAAAATAAAAAATATTACATTAGGTTTATTTTTTAATTTTTATTACCATTATTTTTAAATATAATAAAATTTATTTTGAGAATATTAAATTACTATTTGAGTATGTATAATAGTGTTTTAGTTACTTAAATTTTAAAAAATAAAATTTCTAATGGTTTAGGAAAAATAATCGAGTGATTTGACTGTCATGACCCAAATAAAAAATTATGACCGGCGCTAGAAAATAAGAATTCTTTAGAATCCATAGCTTGTAGCAAGTCTTTATAATAAAATCACATACAATAAATAGATAAAAATATGTCAGAATTAAAATTTAAATTGCTATAAAATAAATATTCAAATGTCTTTTCATAAAATAAAAATATCCATACAATATTCTAATATAAATCCCAACACTAAAATAACACATTACTGATACAATAACAATACTAATGCATTTTTCTAGAATACAATAAAAATCAAATATAAGATTTACATAAAATTGTCGGGACGGAAGAATATTAGCGTAAAGCACTACTAGTATAGTCTGACGAAAAAGAGTCTTCTGAAAAAAAAAAGGTTGAGAAGGAGTCAGACCACACTGAATGAATTATTATAATATATATACACATACCTCCTAATGTCATATGCAATCAAGCATCAATATATATATAAACATATACATGCATTTCACATAGATGCAAAAATCCACTTTTATATATAATAAATGCAGAAATCATTTATTTAGGTGAAGGATCAAATAGAACTCTAATAATATTTGCAACCTCAAACAAATATTTCACTAGCCATGCAAGCTTACTTAATTCCAAATAAATTCTCTTATTCCATTTTGGACAGTAGACTGGTCCCGAGACACTAAGTCAACCAAGCTCCAACAGTCTCACTGTCAATGTGATTGACCCCAAGACATCAGGTTAATCGAGCTCCCGCAATCACACTACTCAATCACTGAAATTCTCAATAATCGATCATTCAAATGATCTCATAAACTCAACCCTAAAATCTATCTCACCAATACGTATACAGTCATAGTGCAGCCCACTAGATAGCACATTCTATCGATATCCTTAATATAAATTTGTATATTTATGGAAAAATATAAATTGCACAATTTAAATATAATGACAATGATTTAAAAAGGACATACCATTTATATATTAAACATATACAATAATATACCAAAAATATACTAAATGTATATGCTGAGTATATATTAAAATATACTGAATATATAATAAAATAGGCTAACATATATATGTCACATATAAACAAATTATATACTAAAAACAAAATAAGTAAAATGTCACGTATACATCAAATATACTAAAAATATATTAATCATTTAATGAAATAATTCATGTTTAAACTCATATTAAAAACATGAATACTTATAATCATGAATCTATATACAATGTATATATAAAATAATAACTTATAGGTTGACACTCCTTGAGACAAACTTGACAAGTCTGGTTCGATAGGCTTCGGTCTCAATGTAACTAAAGAAAATCAATATAATATTATCAGAATAAATTCTAACTTATACTTCTAAGAATTCTAAAGAAAAACGATCTAAGAATTCAAAACTGAGTCAAACATAGAAACTCAAGATCGAGTCGATGTCACGTTTTACGAGAATTCTACTGAAAAATCAGCAAAGTCTCCTCTGTAAAATGGACATCTCTCTGCAGACAGTAGAGCTAATCCTGCAAGAAAAACACACTTTTAATAACGCAATATCTCAACACCTCGGATTGGGACCCTTAACTATACAATTCCCAACCGAGGTTCACAATTCACAATAAAAATAAATATTAAATAATAATATATTAAAATCATTAAAAATCCTTAAAATCAATAAAAATTCACAATATAATATATTTAAACATCAAAACATTAAATATAATTATTTTCATAATAATTAAATAAAAATCTCAATTAATTTATATAATATTAAAAAAAATCAAATTTTGCAATTATTCAACACAAAATAGTCAAATTTACATTTAATTACTCAAATCGTTTAAAAATATAATAAAAATAGTTAAAAACTCATTTAATCACAAAAATAGTAAATAATTTTTTATTTGAATACAATTTTCAAAAATTAGTATTAATTAGTCAAAAATAGTAAATAATTTGTAAAAATTATTTTAATACCCTATAAAATTGTAAAATCATTTAAAACATATTATAAACTATAATTTCAAAAAAAAAACACACAATTAACCTATAAATCCAATATTCACATAATACTAAAAATTATATAAAATTACCAAAAATTTTGTATCCGTACTAAAATTACTAACTTAAATTAATAACACTAATTTAATAAAATTTCCATTCAAAATAATTAAATAACTTAATTATCAAAAATTCATTTTTTTAATAATAAAATATTCAAAAATACCCATTATTCAAATTAATTTAAAAAATATATAAAAAATATTTTTGAGAATATTGAGCTACCTACAACAACATTAACAAAGCAAACTTTCATGAATCAAACCCAATAATTAAATAAAAATTCAAAACCCTAATGTCACCTAAACAAAAACTTGACGTAACTCAAAACCAAAAGGGATTAAGCTCAAACAGAGTTTAAAACTAGACTCACTAGTGTCAGAGCTTCTAATAGAGACCAAAATCAAGAGCTCTCGTCGCTGAAAAATTCACAAGCTTCAATGGAGTCCTCTCAATCTCTCCCATTTTTCGACAACTCCGACGGCTTCAGGTGGTGGTGGTCACTGTGGCAGCTTTAGTGGCATGAGGTGGTGCTGGTTTGTCAAGGGAAGCAGGGGAAAAAACACGAAGAGAAGAAAAGAAAATAAGGAAGGAAGAAAGAAAAAGAAAAGAGAAAAGAAAGGAATGGGGAGTTTGACCCGATTTTTGGCTTTGGACTATTTTTGTTAATATATATATATATATATATATATATATAAACTTTAACTTTACACTTGTCACCCACCCACACACACACACACACACACACACACACACACACATATATATATATATATATATACATATATATACTACACATGCACAATATATTAACAATAATATAGTAATAAAAATAACAATAATAATAATAACATATACATGCAATAATACTATTAATAATAATAGCAATAATAAATAACAATAATAATAAACCTAATTAAAATAACAATAACAATATTTATAATAGTACTATTAAAAATAATAGTAGTGATAATGACTCAAATATTCTTAAATAATAAAAAATCCCAAATAAATTATTTTATGTAAATAAAATATCTAGAAATAAATAAATGAATAATATACATAAATAATGATAATATATAAATAAAATTTAAAATTTTATTAACATTGCATATCCCAAAATAGTTTTATATTATTTAAAATATCAGGTCATTACAATCTTCCCTCCTTATATGAATTCATCCTCGAATTCAAATAAAAGAACAGAAACAAGAAATCATCGAGGAAAAAGATAAGGATAGGCAACCCACATCTCAGCTTCTGTCTCCTAAGTGTGCTCTTCCACATTGTTACTTCGCCACAACACCTTGACCACCAAAATATGCTTCGAACGCAACTGACAAAGTTGATAGTTAACCATTGTAACTAGTTCCTCCTCATATGTTAGGTTTTCGTCCACTTCAATACTATCAGGCTGTAACACATACGAAGGGTCCTAAATATACTTCCTCAGCATTGAGATATCGAACACTGGATGCACATGGGATAGATTTAGAGGCAAAGCCAATCGATATGCAATCATGCCCACTCTTTTCAAAATCTAAAATGGTTTAATATATCTCGGTGCTAACTTCCATTTCCTACCAAATCTTATCACACCCTTCATCGGAGACACTTTCAGAAACACATAGCCTCCAACCTGAAACTCTACTTCTCTGCATCTCGGATCTGCATAACTCTTCTGTCTGCTAGCTATGGTTTCTAATCTCCTTCTGATCACAGTAACTTTCTCCGCTGCATCCTAAATAATCTTATATCCAGTCAATACTCTGTCTTCAATCTCATCCTAACACAGAGAGGATCTACACTTCCTTCTATATAAGGCTTCATACGGTGCCATCTTAATACTGCTATGGTAGCTGTTGTTATAAGCAAACTCCATAAGCAATAAATGATCATCCTAGCTACCTCCAACATCCAATACACACATTCTCAATATATCTTCCAGTGTCTAGATTGTCCTCTCAGTTTAACCATTTATTTGAAGGTGAAAAGTAGTACTGAAATCAAGCCTAGTGCCTATTACTTCCTATAAATTTTGCTAAAATCGAGAGGTAAACACTAAACCTCTATTAGATATAATGGACACAGGTACTCTGTGAAGGCACACAATATGCTTAAAATATAGCTTCGCCAATTTAGCTACAGAATAAGTGGCTTTTACAGGAAAGAAATAAGCAGACTTGGTTAACTTGTCCATAATCACCCAGATGGAATCGTATCCATCCTTAGAACGAGGTAACCCTACCATAAAATTCATAGCAATTCTCTCCCACTTCAATTCAGGAATAGAAAGAGACTGAAGTTTTCCAGAAGGCTTCTAGTGTTCAGCTTTCACCTGCTGACATGTCAAGCACTTAAAAACATAATTAGCTACATCCTTTTTTAGTCCATCCCACCAATACAAATCTCTGATACTGTGGTACATCTTAGTGACACTTGGACATACACTGTAGGCTATAGAATGTGCTTCCTCAAAGATCTCTTCTCTCAAATTATCCATATTAGGAATGCACAACCTACCATTGATCCATAAAACACCATCATCATCAAATGTGAAATCAATAAACTTCCTTGCACGAACATTCTCTATAAGCTTAACTAGAATAGGATCTCGGCCCTGAGTTGCCTTAATCCTATCTCTCGGCACTGATCGGACTCTGAATTGAGCTAATAGTCCTCCTGATATACTAGTCTTTATCATCAGACCTTGATCCACTAACTCATACAACTCTTGGATCAAAGGTCTTCTCTCCATACTAATGTAAGCAAGACTACCTAAGGACTTCCTACTTAAGGCATCTGCTACCACATTAGCCTTACCTGGATGATAAAGAATCTCACAATCATAATCTTTCAAGAGCTCTAACTATCTCCTCTACCTTAGATTCAAATCTCTCTGCTGAAAAATGTACTTAAGGCTCTCATGATCTATGAAAATCTCATAAGTCACTCCGTATAGATAATATCTCTAAATCTTGAGAGCAAAGATCACTGTAGCCATCTTTAGGTCGTGAGTAGGATAATTTTATTCATGCTTCTTCAACTACCTTAAAGCATAAGCTATCAGCCTACCATTCCGCATCAACACACAACCTAGGCTAACTTTGGAGGCATCATAATACAAAGTGAACTTATTTTCTCCACTTGATAAGGTCAGAACTGGAGTTGTGGTTAACTTCTCCTTCAGCAGCTAAAAACTGTTCTTATAAGCATTTGACCATACAAACTTCATATTCTTTTGAGTCAAGCGAGTCATAGGAGTTGTAATTTTAGAGAAATCCTGCACAAATCTCCTATAGTTACCAACCAAACCTAGAAAACTATAAATCTCAATGATTGTCATCAATCTGGGCCACTCAGACACTACCTCAATTTTTTATGGATCAACATGAATATAGTCTTTAGACACTATGTGTCCAAGGAATGCAACACTCTCCAACCAGAAATCACACTTTGAGAATTTAGCATAAAACTGATGTTCTCTTAGTGTCTACAGTATTGTCCTCAAATGATACACTTACTCTTCCATACTCTTCAAATACACCAGTATATCATTAATGAAGACTACCATAAACTAATACACATATGGTCTGAATACCCTATTCATCATATCAATGAAAGTAGCTGGTGCATTAGTTAACCTGAATGACATCACTAAGAATTCATAATGTCCATATCGAGTATGGAATGTCGTTTTAGGAACATTGGCTTCACTGATCCATAACTGATGATAACCCAACCTTAAGTCAATCTTAGAAAAGAACTGTGCACTATGAAGTTGCTCAAACAGATAACCTATCCTTAGGAGAGGATCCTTATTCTTTATTGTCACCTTATTCAACTCTCTATAATCAATGCACAGTCTCAAGGTACCATCCTTCTTCTTTATAAATAGGACTGGTGCACCTCAAGGAGAAACACTGGGTCTAACAAAACCCTTATCTAACAAATCCTGCAATTGTTCCTTTAACTCCTTCAACTTTACAGGAGCCATTGTGTAGGGCGACATAGAATTAGGAGTTGTACCTGGAACCACATCTATACAGAATTTAATTTCTCAGTGAGGTGGTAAACCTGTCAACTCATAAGCTACAGGGACATCTAAAATAGAAGTATTCTCCACTGTAGTATCTTTGACCACTACTAAATATCCCTAACAACCCTTCCTCAGCATCTTCCTAGCCGTGATAGCGAAGATGAGATTCTGAAGTGCAGAACTCCTATCACCCACAAACTTAAATTCTTCTTCATTCAGAATTTTAAAAATTACCTCTTTACTCCGATAATCAACAACAACATAATACTGAGACAACCATCCATTCCAAAATTACACCAAAAGGACTAAATCCGTGAATAACTCTCTAAATTTCAGTTCTCAGCTCAGATACTAATATACTGAACTTAATCTTGCAACATGCAGTTCTACCAGTCTCCTCTTATACAATATCATATCTACTGCATGAAATGATAAATTGAAGAGTTCATGGGTATCCTTCTCAACTAACCGCTCTTCTCTTACTCTGTACAATACCACCACGTGTAAGTATCCCTCCTTGAAAATGGATAGAAGTATCTTAGAAATCACTCTTTAAACTCTAATTATGTCATAATAGTCATATAAAACTAATTTGATAGCATGCTCCAATCTTACACTGTAGTCAAAACTAATAACTTCACCATTAAAGAGTATAAAAATATTGTGTCCATATTAAACATCTTGTGATTCCTTCATCAAAGCATACTCAAAATAATTGTCATACTTGGTTAATTGTTATAAAGCCCTTATTAACCTTGGCTATCCAAGCCATAATTACTGCAAGTTTGAGTTCAAAACTGCTTGTACCTCTTATAATAACTTCTATGATCTTTAAGTTATAGCTGCTTCTGACTTACCCCTATACTAGATAGGTGTAGTAGGAGCTGAAACTAGAATCACAACTTCAACTTGAAAGGATTGCTTAGCATTACATATTGTCTCTGTGGTAGAAGCAGTTTGCGTTCACCTCACTTGAAAAGACGTGGAAATCAATAAGATTCAAAACATGGAATATACGCATAATTGACATATCCTGAGTTCTCTGCTAAAATAGAGGTTGCATCTATTGAACGATCGAAAGTACTGACACTACACCCTGCGAAACTTTTGGTGCATGGACAACATCATTAAAATTTTGAGCCACAAACTCCTTATTCTGTTGTTCCCAATGTCTACGACAACTACTTAGCCCTTAAGATTCACCTCTACCCTTACACGAAGCTGACTGCATAGGGGGTAGAACCTTATCCTTAAAGGACTCTCTGACATTAATCTCATTGATTGATAGAGTGATACACGCTTGCTATAAATGGAAAAGAACAAAAGCAAAATAGACAATTCAGATAATCAGACAATAAAAAATACTATAAAGGTTACATGAAATTTTAAAAAGCAACGAAAACATTTTCAAAGACATAATCGAACCTAATTTACTACAGTAGTTTCAAAGAAAACACAACTTTACTAAGTTAGGTCCATAACACTAAACCTAGACTCTGATATCAACTTTGTCATGACCTAAACCGAGTCATGACCAGCGCTAGGGAACTGAAATTCTTTCGAATCTGGAACCCGTAACAAGCCTTTATAATAAAATCACAAATAATAAATAGATAAAAATATGCCAGAATTAAAATTAAAATTGATATAAAATAAATATTCAAATGTCTTTTCATAAAATAAAAATATTCATACAGTATTCTAATACAAATCCCAACACAAAAATAACACACTACTGATACAATAACACTACTAATGCAGTTTTTTAGAATACAATAAAAGTTAGATATAAGATTTACATAAAATAGTCAGGGCGAAAGAAGACCAACGTAAATAACTACTAATACAGTATGACAAAGAAGACTCCCCTGAAAAAAATGGTTGAGAGGGGTTAGACCTCACTGAGTGAATTATTATAATATATATCCAAGCACCTCCTAATGTCATATGCAATCAAGCATCAGTATATATGTAAATATATACACGCATTTCACACAGATGCAAAAATCCACTTTTATATATAATAAATGCAGAAATCATTTATTTAGGTGAAGGATCAAATAGAACCCTAATAATATTCGCAACCTCAAACAAATATCTCACTAGCTATGTAGGCTTACTTAATTTCAAATAAATTATCTTATTCCATTTTGGACAGTAAACTGGCCTCGAGACACTAAGTCAATCGAGCTCCAACAGTCTCACTATTAGTGTGATTGGCCCCAAGACACTGGGTCAATCGAGCTCTCGCAATCACACTACTCAATCATTGAAATTCTCAATAATCGATCATTCAAATTTCATCTCAAATGATTTCATAAACTAAACCCGAAAATCTATCTCACCGGTACGTACACAGTCATAGTGTAGCCCACTAGGTAGCACGTTTTATCGATATCCTTCATATAAATTTGTATATTTATCGAAAAAATACTAAATTGCATAATTTAAATATAATGGTAATCAATTATAAAGGATATACCACTTATATACTAAATATATACCATAAATATACCAAAAATATACTAAATGTATATGTTGAGTATATGTCAAAATATACTAAATATATACTAAAACGGGCTAACATATAGATGTCACATATATATAAATTATATACTAAAAATAAACTAAGTAAAATGTCACGTATACATTAAATTTACCAAAAATATACTAAAAGTATATAAAAAATATACTAAATCATTTAATGAAATAATTTATGTTTAAACTCATATTAAAAATATGAATACTTATAATCGTGAATCTATATACAATGTATATATAAAATAATAACTTACAGGTTGATGCTCCTCGAGATAAACTCAACAGGCCTAGTCTGATAGGCTTCGGTCTCGGCGCAATTAAAGAAAATCAATATAATATTATTAGAATAAATTCTAACTTATACTGCTAAGAATTCTAAAGAAAGACTCGATCTAAGGATTCAAAACTCAGTCAAAAACAGAAACTCAGGATCGACCCAACGTCACGTTTTATGAGAATTCTACCAAAAAATTACCAGAACCTCCTCTGTAAAACAAATATCTCTCTACTGATAATACAACTAATCCTACAAGGAAAATACACTTCTAAAAATGCAATAGCTCAACACATCGGGTTGAGACCCCAAACTACACAATTCCCAACCGAGGTTTACAATTCACAATAAAAATAAATATTAAATAATAATATATTAAAATCATTAAAAATGCTTAAAATCAATAATAATTCATAATATAATATATTTAAACATCAAAATACTAAATATAATTATTTTCACAATAATTAAATAAAAATCTCAATTAATTTATATAATATTAAAAAAATCAAAATTTGCAATTATTCAACATAAAATAGTTAAATTTACATTAATTACTCAAATATTTTAAATATATAAGAAAAATAGTTAAAAACCCATTTAATCACAAAATAGTAAATAATTTTTTATTTAAATATAATTTTCAAAAATTAATATTAATTAGTTAAAAATAGTAAATAATTTGTAAAAAATATTTTAATATCCTATAAAATTCTAAAATCATTTAAAACATATTATTTAACTATAATTTCAATAAAAACACACAACTAACCTATAAATCCAATATTCACATAATATTAAAAATTATATAAAATTACCAAAAATTATTTTATCCATACTAAAATTAATAACTTAAATTAATAACACTAATTTAATCAAATTTCCATTCAAAATAATTAAATAACATAATTATCAAAAATCCATTTTTTAAATATTAAAATATTCAAAAATACCCATTATTCAAAATAATTAAAAAAAATATACAAAAAATATTTTTGAGAAGATTTAGCTACCTACAACAACGTTAACAAAGCAAAATTTCATGAATCAAACCCAATAATTAAATAAAAATTCAAAACCCCTAATGTCACCTAAACAAAAACTTGTTATAACTCAAAACCAAGAGGGATTAAACTCAAACAGAGCTTAGAACTAGATTCACCGGTGTCAGAGCTTCCAATAGAGACCAGAATCAAGAGCTCTCATCGCCAGAAACTTCACCGGCTTCAATGGAGTCCTCTCAATCTCTCCCGTTTTTCGGTAACTTCGGCGGCTTCAGGGGGTGGAGGATGACGTCTGGAGGTGGTGGTGGTTGTGGCGGCTCCAGTGGCGTGAGGTGGTGTTGGTTTGTCATGGGAAGTAGGGGAAAAAAACATGAAGAGAAGAAAAGAAAATAAGGAAGGAAGAAAGAAAAAGAAAAGAGAAAACAAAGGAATGGGGAGTTTGACCCGATTTTTGGCTTTTGACTATTTTTTTAAATATATATAAACCTTAACTTTATACTTGTCATGCACCCATATATATACTACACATGCACAATATATTAACAACAATATAGTAATAAAAATAACAATAATAATAATAACACATGCATGCAATAATACTATTAATAATAATAGCAATAATAAATAACAATAATAATAACCCTAATTAAAATAACAATAACAATAACAACATTATTAATACTATTATTAAAAATAATAGTAGTGATAATGACTCAAATATTCTTAAATAATAAAAACTTACAAATAAATTATTTTACATAAATAAAATATCTAGAAATAAATAAATGAATAATATACATAAATAATGATAATATATAAATAAAATTTAAATTTTTATTAATATTGCATATCTTAAAATAATTTTATATTATTTAAAATATTGGGTCATTACATTGATATAAAAAAAATACTATAATATATAAATTTTTAGAATTTGAGTAGTATTAGAATATGTATGATAGTGTTTTAGTTAAAAAATAATACCAAAAAATTATAATAAATATTTTATTTTTAATGAAAATTAGGATTTTTAAAAATTTGACACAATAAATGTTAAGGTGAATACTCAAATATGAAGATAAACATTTATCAAATTTTTAGTTTAATCACTTTAAGGCTAAGCACTTAATATATATATATATATATATATATAGATTTATCTCTTTATATTTTTCCAATATGGAATATACTTATATTTTCCATGACGTTCATTTTCACAACTTTATGTATTATAAATTTATGGGAGCGTTTGGTCAGTATTTTGAAATAGGAAGAAATGGGAAAGAAAATGAAAATTAAAGAAAATATTTGGTTCACTATGGGATAAAAATAAGAATCAATATCATTTATTATTTAAAATATTTTTATAATTATTTTTATATATAAAAATTAACATTATAATTATTTTATACATTAAAAATTAATATTATAATTATTTATTATAAAATATTTTATTCATTAGAATATTTAAAAAATTATTATAAAAATTATTTATTTTTGTGTATATATATTTTTATTAATTTATATATTTTGTTTATAAATTTTAAAAATATAAGATAATATTAAATATTTGACCAATTTATGAGTTGATTTGATTTTTAAGGGAATTAAAATTCACTCGTTAAAAATATAAGGGGAATAATGATTCGCATTAATGAAAAAATCACATTCTTATTTGCATTCTCAATTTTAACCAACCAAATATTAAGAATTGTTTATTTCAATTATTATTCTTGCCTTTAATTTTTACCAAATAAATTGAACTTTTTAAGTGGATAGAGTAAACACATTATCAGGCATTATGCTGCTTTGGTTCCCCAGACATAGTCCTTTTACAATTTGTCACATTTTGTATTATTTTTAGAGGTTGTTTGAAACCAGTAATACTACATTGGTTCAGATAGTGGATAGATGAGAAATATCATTTAACCAAGGGAATTTTTTACTATTGAATATTCACATAACACTAGATATGATATGACATTATTCTCAAAAAAAAAAAAAAAACGATGGCTCCTTAGTGCATAATTTATTTTTCCTTTACTTATGGCTATCAGGAACTTCAGCTAATCAACTCCACTTAATTTCCGAACCTGTAAAGTGTAAAATGATTGATTGATTAGAGTGCTGTTTGTCCATCAGATTACTGAAACTGTTCATGGTATATTACTTTGACAGATTGTAAACGTATTGTTTGCGAGAGTATTTTGTTTTGTTTTTTCAGTTCATAGAATGACGAAATGTTTACCATGCTTAAGCAACTTTGCTGGTGCTGCTGCTGTTTTCGTCTTCGCTGTCGCTGCTGCTACTGCTGCTGCTACTGCTGCTGCTGCTGCTTCTGTTGTTTAGTTCAAGTCCTACTTTTAATTCAAAATCCGGTGAATTTTCTTTCTGTTCCTTTTTCTTGGACCCATCTTTTTTCTTCTTTGTCTTGGACTCATCTTTTTTCTTCTTTTTCTTGGACTCATCTTTTTTCTTTTCATCGTTGGCCTTCTTCTCCTTCTGTTTTTCTTTATTCTTCTCTTCTGGCTTCTCCTTTGGCCCGCTGCCTCTGCCTGATTCTACTCGAGCATTATTTATTGGAATGCTTGGAGACTGAAATTCACTTCTCCATAGTGGAATGGCTGGAAACTCAATTTCACCTCGCCTGATATTCATAGAAGTTTGAGAGAGACCACCAATCGTGCTTAGGCCAGCTAACCCAAGGGCCGCTCCTGCCACTACATGCCATGGAATCAGTGGCAACAACATCAGCTTCTTTTGATCAGTCGTTGTATGGCTGACATTTGACTCATGGTGCACCTGCGGCTTCTTGTCATTGCATTGGTTGCGATTACGTAAGGATTCTGCTGCGATCTGATGGTTGTTGTCCTGGCCATACCTCTTGCCGCGCTTGTCATGGGCGTGGACTCTGCCATTGTTCGCCATAGTGTTATTGAGGCAGGAAATTAGTAGAAAAATGGTATTTCTAGCGAGTGTTGACAACTCTTGGTTGTTGATCGCCTGCAACTACAAGCCACCATGAACACACATACTTAAACGGAGGAAGTGAACCTGATTCCTTAAATTTTACATCATTCTTTGAATCTGCTTTTAGATGGACAAGATTTATATTCCTTTTATCTTATCAGAATTATTTAGGAAAGAATAAATTAGATGGACAAGATTTATATTGCTTTTATCTTATCAGAATTATTAAGGAAAGAATAAATGCCACATTTGTCACACGATCTTCCACAACCAAGATAAGTATGACAACAGTTTAAAGAGCTTCTGTAGAACTATGATCGCTTGGAAACAAATTGGTATTTCTAAGCGAGTGTTGACAACTCTTGGTTGTTGATCGCCTGCAACTACAAGCCACCATGAACACACATACTTAAACGGAGGAAGTGAACCTGATTCCTTAAATTTTACATCATTCTTTGAATCTGCTTTTAGATGGACAAGATTTATATTGCTTTTATATTATCAGAATTATTAAGGAAAGAATAAAAGCCACATTTGTCACACCCATCTTCTACGACCAAGATAAGTATGACAACAGTCTAAAGAGCTTTGTAGAACTACCATCGCTTGGAAACAAATTCTATTTAAAAGCATACGGACTAAAAAAATATCATTATAAGCTTACTATATACAAGGTAAAGAGTAACTATTTATCAACTGTACAATAGGCTTTAAGACTTCTCTAATCAAAATTATCCAAAACCGCTAGAGTTTATTGGCTCAACCTCCACTAGAGCTGGTAACTGAGGTGCACATAAGAATGTTGTACAAGGATCTATTAATTCACAAAAAAAAGAAAGTTTGAAAATAAATAAATGGAGGAAATGAGTACTACTTAATGGGAAGATAAGAGTATAATAAAGAAGAACATTCAATGAGTTATTATATTACATATTAAGAATTAAACTATTTCATATAAAACAAATTTAAATTACTTCAAATGACTTAAATCATAATAAATACATCGAAAACAACAATGAGTTCATCAAGCAGACTTTACAGCAAATCAATTCACAAACCCATTCTTGTTATATTTATCTTTTTTTTTTCTCAATATTTTTTTCTAATGTCTTTATCTTTTTTTTTTCTTTACTTTTTTTCTTAACATTTTTTTTGTCTTCATTTTATTTTCAATGTTTTTTTTTCTCAATATTTTTTCTCTTAAGACTTTTTTTTCAAATAAATAATTATGAACTAAACATTTTCAATTGTTGTTAAACTAAACAATAAATATCTTCAACTATTGTAACAACAATAAATATACAAAAAATTCACCTTTTATATTCTTAAAGAATAAAGATTTTATGTTTTTTACTTTAATTTGTTTATTAAAATGTTTTCAACTTCTTTTTTTTTTTAATTATTTGATACTTATTGATTATCAATATGTAACAAGTTTACAATTCTCATAATGTATTTGTAACATCAACAAAAAAAAAAGCAAAAAAAAAAAACAAAAATCAACAAATTGAAACAACAACAAAAACTAAAATCAACAATTTAAACAACAAAACAACAAAAATAAACAAAATTTTATGTTGTTGATTGTTGTTTTTCTTTTACTATTTTTTAAATTATTTTTTCATTTTATTAATAACAAAAATAAGGTCATAAATAAAATTTTTACTTTTTTAGTATTAATGATAAAAAATAATAATTCTTTTATATATCTCGTAATTTTTATTTTTTTATTGTTATTTTTTTATTTTTAACAAAAATCAACCGTTATAAATAAAGAGAAATAACAAAAACAATTAAAACCTACAACTGAAAACAACAACAAGCAAGAAAAGCAACAAAAAATTGTAGTTGTTGATTTTTGTTGTTGTTTGTTGTTTTTTCAGTTTTTTCATCATTAATAATAAAATTAAAACCATAAATATAATTTTTACTTTTATTAGTATCAGTAATAAAAATAATAATTTATTTGATATATTTCATAATTTTTTGCTATATTTTATTGAAAAAATAATTATTGAATACTATGGGTAATTTTTACTTTAATTAGTTTAATTTCTAAATTATAAATAATTATGAAAAAATAATTATTAAATACTATGGGTACTTTTTTGTTTAATTAACTTAATTTTTATATTCTAAATAACAATAAGTTTCAAAATTTTAAAAAATTGTTATTTAGAATATAAAATTAAATTATTTAAAGTATACAAATTAAATAAATACATACAAACAATTAACTTAAATTAAATATGCATTAAAAAATAATAAATAGATAAAAAAATAAAAAAAAGGAAAAAAGAAAAACATAGAATTCGCCGAAAATATATGCAAGTTTTCAAAAGTGGACCAAATTATTGATATAACTGAAAAGGAAGAAAGGACAAGTGAAAAAAAAAAAAAAGCACATGCCACTAACTAAATAAAGGTCATTCACCACGCCATGGAATGAAATTCCCCATTTTATTACAATAGAGTTGGTTTGAAGAAAGGAATTTTTTTCATAAATACCTCAAAACAGAAGTAAAATAATAAAACTACTCTAAATTTTCTAAATTTACTCACGTGTCCCCTTTGAAAAATGTATTTACGTGACTACACCTATTTATTAACGTAAAAAATGTAACTCTTCCATCATATTCTTCCTTGTTCATCTTCTTGCTCTTGGATTCTTTATTTTCATGTATAAATTGATTCTGTTTCTTGCGTTTGTAGATCATATTTTTCTTTGAGTTGGTTTCATTTTGTTTCGATTTTGTCAAAGATTGATTTCTCATTAGAATTATCTGAATCGTTGTTGATTTCTTCTTTATGCTGTCACTGGCTTCTGTTGTCTAGTGATGCTGACTTCTGTTGTTCGGTGATGCTAGTTTCTACTTTTTGTTGTTTTGTCTTGCTGCTATTCGATTGTATGTTGTTGTCTCTGTTAGGTCTTGGTTGCTTCGATGTGGTGCTCCCTTTTCATTATGCTACAGAGTTTGGTTTATTTAGCTTTATCTTCTCTTCGTTCTTTGGTGTTGATTAAGGAATATGAGTTTTTATTTAGCTTTCTTGTAGAGTTGGGGCTTTTGTTCTCCTTCAATTTGTGGTTTCATATTTAGCAAGGGATTTTTGAATTTCGGTTGGTTTTGGGTACATTGGGTTTTAGTTTAATCAGGGGCCTAATGCTCTTTTGTGTGTGGTTACATTGTTTTTTTTTTTTTTTTTGTCTTGGTTCAGGGTTTTAGTTGGTGACACGGTATTGTGCTCTTTGTTTGATTAAAGCCATAATAAAACGCAACAATCTCAAAATCATTCATACCCTTAGGAATGGATGATTGGCAATAGCCTATGCTAGCGCAATCACACATAAAAAACTAAAAAAATACTACAAATCTCTTACACTTTTATTTAACTCATTATATTTTTTGTTATCATTAATTAAATATATTATTATTATTATTATTATTATTATTATTATTATTATTATTATTATGTAACTCGCTTGACAGGCTACTTGACTGTCCTGTTGAATAGAGTCGGGGCTTGCTCCTTTCATTTCACATGGATACCTATTTAAAGTAATATGGAATATTACCCTCATTGACAACGTACCTATTTTAGAGATTCCTCATATATTTACTAGATCTTGGCTAACTTAGACTGATATTTGAACTTGATTTGATCATTCGCTCCTCATTCTTGATTATTATTATTATTATTATTATTATTATTATTATTATATTATTATTATTATAATAATAATAATAATAATAATAATAATAATAATAATATATAAAATAGTATCGCAAACCCAATATAAACCAAAAAACAATAGAAATAAAAAAAAATGCTATAACAACATGCTTAACACTCTGTTCACCAATAACACCATATTGGTTAGAAACAGATATCAAATCATTCTTTTCAACAACCTATTCAAACAAAAAAAGTCACCCATAAACAAAATACAAAAAAAAAAAAAAAACCATATATCTCTACTCAAATAACAAGCAACTTTTATAGCATAATCAATAACAATGAAAAGATGAACAACATCATTAAATACAATCTCTTCACCCTAAAAATAAAACAACACATCAAAAATAAAATAAGAAATCAAAACGAAATAAAAAAGATACTAAATTAACATAACAAGAAAAGGACACACCAAAAGCAACATAATATTGCAAGATGGAACCAAAAATCTCATATGCATTTTTCAAAAAGAAAAAAGTAAAATTAGAAAAAATGAATCAAAAACCAAAAATTAACCAAAAGGATACCAAAAAAATGAATCAGAAACCAAAAGTAAACTAAAAGGATACAAAAAATGAATCTTTGTGATTATTATTTAATTTAACTTGATTAATTTATGTGTGGATTTGACTAAATTATCTCTTATATATTATGTACTAAATATGTAATATTGCAGGACAGAACCAAAAATCTTATATACATTATTCAAAACAAAAAAAAAAGAACTAAAATCAGAAAATGAATTAGAAACCAAAAATTAATTAAAAAGATATAAAAAAATGAATCAAAAACCAACAATAAACCAAAAGGATACAAAAATGAATCAGAAGCCAAAAATAAAAAATAAAACCAATATAAATTAATATAATAACAAAAAGCCAAATTAGAATCTTTCAACATTTCATCACCATCAACACCATCTTTAACAGACCTATCTTTAATATTGGAATTAAAACTAAAATTGTCACGGCCCAAACCCAAAGACACTTGACCAGCACTAAGGAATGAGAAAGTGTATAGCTTTCGAAACCCGTAGTAAGCCTTAGAAAATTTTCACAAATAAAATCAATCAACTTAATAGTAAAATCATAATTCATAACAAATCCACCATAGTCAAATACATATATCTCACAATAAATAAAATCCATAAGACAGATTATACAAAACCATATACTACTGCGGTGTTTAGAATTTAACACACAATACAAATGTTAAATAAACTTACATAGAATAGCCAGAGAAGAAGAAACCTGAAGCAGAGGATGACTAATAACAAGTTGACTATAAGGTCTTAAAAAAATAAGTTGAGAGGAATTAGACCTTACTGAGTAAATCAATTTTATAAAATACATGATGGTTTTAAAACATTTATTAAAACCCCTTTTTAAGATAAAATAAAATAAAATAAATATAAATATTAAAAGTCCATTACTTTCCTCAATTATCTTTATGTAAAATCTTTTCCAAAATTCACAAATTCTTTTTTATATAAAATTCTCATATGAAATCATATAAATTAATTGTTTTTGTGGAAAACATGGTAGAACACCTAAACCATCAATTTTAATATTCTTTTGGCTCTCTTTAATGCAAGTGACTGTCGTCCCAAGAGCAAACTCAACCGAGTTATAGCAGCAATCCAATCACTTATTCCTTTATTGATGTCCCGAGAGGAAGCTCAACCGAATTACATCTCATTTCCGACCTAAGAGCACTAGCTCCATTGAGCTCAATCCATACTCTACCCGAGAGTACACACTCCATTGAGCCAATCCACATATTCTTATATACTTGAGATATTAACCAGTGCGCACGTGGTCATAGTGATACCCACTAGGTAGAACGTTCTACCATTTCCTCCAAGTAAATTTAAATCATAAATAAATAAAATAAATAAATAAAGCATAATAAAATAAATTCCACTAAAGGATCCTTTCAAATATTATTCATGATAACAAAAGAAATAATCATACATGTATATGTTTCCATAATAAATTCATATAATCAACTTCAATATTTTTTTAACCACATGAAAATTTAATTAAAATATCTTCAACACACATTCTATAAAATTAACTCACAGATTGAGTGTGTTGGGCGACGCGTTCTTGCTGCCCCATTACTACAGCTCTCGCTTCAGAGTTCTCTAAAATAGATAATATTTATTTAAAATATGCTTATATAATTTAACAAATAAATTCATAAAAATTCTTAAAAATTATTAAAATTATGGAATTCATAAAATAAATAGACTTAAAATCCTAACCTTATATATTCTAGATTTCTAAAGAAGTGACTCGAACTAAGACATAATACTATTCAAACTCAAAAACTTACAAAGACCGATGTCACGTTTTATGAGAAATTTATCAAAAAGTCGACAGAGTCTCTTTTGTAAAACGGACATCTATTTACTAAAAGTATAGTTATTCCTATATAAAACAACACTTCTATAATCTTCACAACTCAATTACTCGAGTTGGGCCCTTGAACTACATTTATGCCTAACCGAGAACCAACACATATACACATATAGAAATAGCATAATTTTATCAAATTTATTAATATATTACAAAATAAAATTTAGTTAAACCATTACAATTAGTTCATTTAAATAATTAAAATATAAAGAAAATATAGTTCCCAACAAGTAATAAAATCAATAATAGCAATTCTTGTTTAATATCACTAAAATCAACTATTTAAAAAAATTAAATTCATAGAGGTTCCTTTAAACCTCCTTAATCAAAGATCATTATTAAATGTACATAAACTACTTAAATAATCCAAATATATAATAAAAATATTAAGGAACTTATTTTAAGCTTTTAAATAATAATAGTAAAGATTTTTCTGAAATTATTTCCGATTAACTAAAAATTACCATTTACCTATAAAAACTATTTCTTGCCTTTATTGCTTAAAATTAGTATTAAACATGTTAAAAAAATCTTAAATTCAATCAAAATTCAAATAAATAATAAAATATAAATTTTCTCTAAAAATACATATTAAACATAATTTTTAAAAATTATATCTTAAATTCTACAAGAAATTTCACAAAACTTCTTTTACAAAATTTAATTTACATAATTTATAGAATTTATTAAAAATATAAAAATACCTGGATTCGGAATAGTAACTCAAAATAATAACCGAACCTCGGAATAGTAACTTGAAATCAAACAATTCTAGAAATTTATTAAAATTCAAGAAATGTGTAAAATGGACTTGTTAATATCCTAAATGTGATTTTTTTTAGGCTAAAGGAATTATCTCCAATGATTAAACTAATTTAAATGGAAATTAACTAATTTCCACTACAATCCTTCTGAGATTTATTTTTCAAAATCTGTGAAGAATTTGACTAAACTCTTTATATAGAAATTGATAATCATAATTTATACTATTTTTAAAAAATAGTTTCATGCATTTATATTGGAGGTCGACACTATTCATTCAACAATGTTCAGGTGGAACCTACCGGATCCTCATTGAAAACAAAACACCAGACGAACAAACTATACCAAAATATTCCTAATAATTAGTAGAACACAATAATAGCCTCAAATGCAACAAAAACAACATAGAATTTACAAATCAAAAGGAGTAAAGGAAATTAACAAAAAAATTCATAAAATATTCTACCGACATATCAGGTGCAAGATTAGTACCTATAGACTTCTGACGATGAGAGGAACGTAATGGAGCCAACCTATCACCTGAAACCCACTAGAACAGTGCCAAAATGTCTGAAGAAGGCCAACTATTCTTCACCTTTCTAGGTGACTTCTGGATAGTTTCTTACAAAATAAAAATTATAACGGGGGGGGGGGGGGGGGGGGGGAGAAGGATGAGATGAATCTACCATTCAAATTTGAGGGCAATCAGAGTTCAATTGGATATTAAACGAAAAAGAAAAAGAAAAAAATTGGTATTAAAATGAAAATTTCCACCAAAATGAGCCTCTCCCCCATTTTTCTCTCTTCTGCAGGTGACTCTCTCCTTTTATAAAGGGACACTCTACGTGTCCTTCATTATGTGGTTCTCTTCTTTTTTTTTTTTCGAAACATATATCCAAACATATATATATATATATATATAGCACCAATAATAATAATAATAACAATAATGATATCAAAATAAAATAACAATATTAATAATAATAATGACAATAATAATAATAATTATTATTATATTAACAATAAGACCTCAATAATAATAATGGTATTAATAAGTGAAATAGTAAATATAATAATAATAGAATAATACTAATAAGGAAAATAACAATAATAATAATAAGAAATGAGATAACAATATTAATAATAATATCAAGAAAATAATAATATTGATATCCAAAAATTTGGGTTATTACAAATATCATTAGACAATTTCTTATTACTTTTAAAATAAAAACACAAGATAAAGTATCAGAAACTAAAGCGATATAAAAATAATAAAAAAAAAATATACCTTAACAAAATCTTTTAACTCATCACCACCACCAATAGTTTTAACAAACTCTGAATCATAAACATCATTTTCACAACTAGCAGCATCTCCCAAATCAGAACTAGAGGCATAAAAAATACATCAACATTTTCCTGCACTTTTAAAACAAGATTAGAAACTAAAAGTAAACCAAAAAGTAACAAATTAAATACATGTTACCTAATAAAAGAAATCCTTTAACTGATCACCATCACCAACAGTATCAACAAACTCTAAATCATAAGCACTATTTTCAAATCAACAACATCTCGTAAATCAGAATTAAAAGTACTAAAAGCACATCCATATTTAATTGCACTTTTAGAATAAGATCAGAAACTAAAAGTAAATAAAAAAGCAACAAATTAAATACATGCTACCTAATAAAAAAAAATCTTTTAACTCATCACCACTACTAACAGTATCAACAAACTTTGAAACATAAGCACAATTTTCAAACCGGCAACATCTCCTAAATCAAAACAAGAAGTACTAAAAGCACATCCACATTTTCTTACATTTTTAAAACAAGATCAGAAACTAAAAATAAACTAAAAAACAACAAATTAAATACATGCTAACTAATAAAAGAATGGAGATGTGAGGTATCAATTCTTATACCTCTCGCATGCTAAACAAGTGTTCTATCATCTAAGCTACACTGATCTTCATCTTTCATTTACTGACATATTATTAAATTATTTATGATTTGTTTCGGGATTGATTATTCAATTTGAAGTTATAAGAAATTATTTTGTATTTTACAAATACATTAGACTACTTGAAATCTTAAAAATGTTAAAATTATATTTTTAATGCTTGAAATATATTGATAAAATTGATTCAGTGTTAGAATCATTAAAAATTTAAATTATAAGAATCATTAGAAATATAAATTATGACTTTATTTTCTTTACCCAAAGTTCTATTATCACTTTTTAGAAATAATCATGTTAGTTCAATTATAATGAATGTTACATCTTTTACACATTAAGAACTTAAATAATCAATTATGTATAGAAAATTTATTACATGTGAGTCGCTTGTATTTTGATTATCATATTCTGTGTATTCTTATAACCCACTTGAAGAATTTATGAAATAAAATTTTAAAAAATATATTGGCTAATGTTTCACTAATAAAAAACACGAGAGGAAAAATTAAGGAAAATAATTTTTTTTAAAAAGAGAGAAATAACAAATAAACAGAAAATAAAAATAAAAAGAAAGGAAGTATAAAAATAAAAAATAAAAAAGAGAAAAATAAGATAAAAAATTTATAAAAAAAGAGGAAAAGGAAAAAAGAAAGTGAAAATAAAAATAAAAAAGAATAAAAGAAAAAAAGAAATAAAGAAGAAAAATATAAGAAAAAATGATAAAATAAAAATTTATAAAAAGGTAAAAAAAGAGAAAAATAAAAATAAAAATAAATTTTTTTAAGAAATTAATAAAAAAAGAAAAAAGTGGAGAAATGAAAAAGAAAAATATAGATATTTTTTAAAATACAAAAGGTACTGTTATAATTATGGTAAAGCAGATTTGTAAAAAATGAAAAGTTAAGGTATTTTTATTGAAAATATGTAAAAATAAGGTATTTTTTTGTAAATGTGTCTTGAAGAAAAGCTAAATGGGCCTCTTTAGGCCGATTCTCTTTACCTCCGCTTCCTTTTTCTTCTTCTTCCTGCCACCGGTGTATCTGGAGTATATTCTAGGCCATGGATTTCGAGGAAAATTACGAGATTGGCCGCACCGCTGATTTCATTCATGGCCGGAAGTTTACCAGAGTCGCTTTACAGGTGCAAAAACAATTCACATCCACATCACCATGTGCATGTCTGTATATATATATATATATATAGCTGGTTGTTAAACCCTAGCAAAACCTCCCATGCTAATTTTGACCTAATTGCATGTTATTTATGTGAATATTAGTTTCCAGATGAGTTATTGAAGGCTTCAGTGAGAGTAGTGAGTGCACTGAGGAAAAAGCTTGAATCAATTAAAGAATCTGTAACTGAAGGAAATGGTGGAGATAGGAAGGAGATTGGATTGTTTGTAATGGCGGATACTACGTACGGTGGTTGTTGTGTTGATGAAGTCGGAGCTTCACATGTTGATGCTGATTGTGTCATACATTATGGACACACATGCCTCAGCCCGTGAGTACATTCTTGCATGTATTAGCTCTATGCTTGAATTTGTCATTTTGAATTTCTTATTTAATGTAAATTCTTTTGGCAGGACATCGAAACTTTCCGCGTTCTTTGTGTTCGGAAAGGCTTCGATTAATATATCAAGTTGTGCTAAGAGTTTATCGGATTATGCGGTGACCAACAGCAAGCCTATTGTGGTATACTAAATATTTTCAAAATTTGCATCTTTACTTATGGACTATTTCATGTCTTGGTGATGTGTGCCAATTAGATACGGTTGTTTACAGAAGGTGTTAATTGATTTTTATCTTATGAGCAGTTGTTTTGGGTAGAGGTCTTATAACAAATTATATCATGCCTCTTGGCTATGCATTAAACAAGAAATCTTGCAAGCCAATCCTGCCTAGGATGGATGGTTTATCATCCAGGCACAGGGATTGGCACCAGGTTGAGGTTGGGGGTTCGAATCCCCGCTCCCCTTCCAACCTCCCAAACATATGGTTGTCCAAAAAAAAAAAAGAAATTTTGCACAACGGCTTCTTCATGTGGAACATATTTTTTATTTCTGTGATAGCTCTTTTATGTTTCTTTCTTGATTTAGGTCCTATATGGACTGGAATATGCGCATGCAATCTCTCATATTAGAGAAGAATTGATTACAGCAGGATCAATGCAATCCGGGCCCAAGAGTTCAGAAGTCCGTTTTGCTGATGTTATGTGCTTGGCGATAAATCCCTCCAACAATTTAAAAAGTTCTGATGGGGTCACTACTATTGGTGATGACATTGCTATTAATGATGTTGGTGATGCAGCTAATTATAGACATAGGATTGGAGGGCTGATCTGGGACTTACCTCATGGACACAGGATGGAGGACTATTTGCTTGTGTGGATTGGTTCTGACAATTCAGCATTTGCAAATGTTGTGCTGACATTTAATGGCTGTGATATAGGTACAAGTATTGCACTGTGTTGTTTGAAATCTGTTGCAACACTTTGCTTAGATATTCAGTGTGTGTATGCTAACTAAATCAATATTTATGCATGTGGCTTTACCCAACTTTGGCTGGAAAACTCACACTGTTGAGGATATTTTCTCTAATCTATATGTGTGATATGCAGCCATTGCTTTTTCTTAGCCTAAACAATTGACTTCCTGATTGTTTGATGTCTATGTATTCAAGGATATCCGGATCTCATCTAGTCCTGGTTGTCTTCTGCCTATATTTCTAACCTTTTGCTTGTTAATGCAAACTGTGATTTATCTAGGTTATCTTGGTTCTCCCTAATATGGTTGTGAGAACATTGAAATATTTTTGTGTTAACTGGTACATTCCTGTCGATAATGGAAAATTATTCAATTCTAAATCTATAGCTGCCAAATGAATTACCATAGGTAGGCATGCGCATATAAATTAATATCTAGAATACAAAAATCATAACTCTCCCTGGATGATTCTGAATTTGATTTGCTGTTGCCTCTTTTAGTCAGGTATGATGCAAAAGAAAATTGTTTGGTGACAGATTTATCTCAACAAAGAAGGATTCTGAAGCGTAGGTATTGCTATACAGTAGAACAATTCTTTTTACCTTTTATCTCTCTCTCCCACTAATGTGAGATCTGTTTGATCTCTTGTATCCTGAAGTTTTGATACATTGTCTTCGTTCTGTGGGTAGGATCTCCATTAATTTTATGTGTGCTGCGTATTATTTTTCTTTGCATGATTTTCTTGTAGGTATTTCCTGGTGGAGAAGGCAAAGGATGCAAACATCGTTGGAATTTTGGTGGGAACTCTTGGTGTAGGTATGATCCTTTTTTTTTTTTTTATGTTTATAATTTATGATTTATATTTTTATGATTTAGTTGCTACTAAATATAACGTACTGGTAATACTGTTACTGCTACTAGCCTACTATTTCTTTTCTCTGTTTTTATTTCTTTTTGTTGGTACTGCTGCTGTTGCTGCTGCTTCTGCTTCATTTGTTCATTTATCTATTTTCCGCTTGGGGGAGGAGAGCTGTCAGCAGTGTAATTTTTTTGGCATTTCCTATTTTTTAGCTTCTCACCCTCTAGAAGGTTGCTTTCACTTGTGGAGATCAGGCTTCACTTTTGTGGGGGCCCAAAATTACTTAAGATGTCAATAGTTTAGATTTTTAGGGGAATTAACCAATTCAATGAAATTTAATTAAAAATTAAAGAAATGTACATGTAATAACAGTTAAATTTAGGATTAGGAATTCAGCCAATAAAATTTGACTAAAAAGTAGGTGATATTTGCTTATATGTCATGAACTATTCAGTGTTCTTTTGGTGAGCAGCGGCCCCAAGGAAGCTCTGCCTCTGGTTGCTTTGTGCATGCTTTCAAACATGGTGCAATTTATTCCTGAGCAGGTTGTGCTGCACATATTTCTCATGATTTTTTCCTGGTCAGATATTGGATATTCACTTTTCCTCTGCTCTGCTTGTGTGCATTCCACATAAAAAAGTACATGGAGTACAATTTGAATGAACTGCAATTTTTGTGCTGTACTTTTCATTACTTCTTTTGCTGCTTTCCCTTCTCTCCCTTCTCTCACCACTATCTCCTTTCTGACATGCATACAACACAATTTTTTATTCTTATGATTGGCTGATACATTCATGTATGAATAGATCTCATTGTTGGACAGAACATTATATAGTAAATTTTGTGATTTTTCTCAGCATGAATATATTTTTCTTTGACTGTATTCGGGATCTTTGATTGGTCATTAATATTCTATTCATCATGGGATAATGGAACTTTAGACAATGCAGTGGTCATTTTGCTTTTTGATTAGAAATTAGGATTATGTTTGGAGATGATAATTATTTATGCATAAGCATGTCTAGTCCATTAGAGGATCAATCATTGAGGTGTTATTCTGGTTTTGTATATGTTAATTGTTTGGGATGTGTGTTGCTATACCTATGTATCTGCATCACTTTGTTTCTGAATTCTGATGATTCATTTATCAACATGGTGACAATCAATTGTCTAATTTTGTTCATTTTGTTGCAGCTGGTTACCTTGATATGATTCATAAGATGAAAGACTTAGTCACTAGTGCTGGTAAAAAGGCTTACACTCTTGTCATGGGAAGACCAAATCCTGCAAAACTTGCCAATTTTCCTGAGGTAGGTGCCTAGATTCATGTATGTCACAATAATTGCCTTCTGATTAGAAAGCTTAGTCTTTATAATCTTATTGTAACAATTTGCTATTTGTGACAGTGTGATATTTTTATCTATGTATCCTGCGCCCAAACTGCTCTCTTGGATAGTAAAGAGTTCCTAGCTCCAGTTATTACTCCATTTGAAGCCATGATAGCTTTCAACAGGTTTGCATATATTTACAGTTGCCATCCAAATGTTCAATTCCTAGCTATAACTATTCTATTATACGCAATGGAGTACTGGTAGTTATGAAGTGTGAAGCTGTTATTGAAATAATATAACTTTGGGAAGTTAGTAAGTTCATTTCACATCACATTTATAACTTAGTTAACTTATCAATCTTGCGTAATTACATAATGATGACACTTTTTCCTTTTTTTCCTTTTGAAGTTTCAAATCAAATGTGTAATTAAAAATTCTTTGCAACTCGGGAGTTTCTATGAAATTTGGCATGGCCTTAACCTGGATATAGGTTGCTTTGTTATTTCATTTAAGTTTGTGAAAGCTTAAAATAGCTAGTTCAATCATTGATTGTTATCTATGCTTCTCCTATTTGATGTTATGCATGAAACTAGGTTTGCGTAACTTGGCATGAGCCAGGACCACCGATACAACTAGTTTACTAGACAAGTGAAAACTAGACAACATACTGAGAGATGTTATTTTCTTTTTGGATCTGCTTGCATGCTCTGTCAAAATTGCAAAATTTTAAAGTAATTTTCTTGTATCAGTTCAAGATTCAGTTGTTTATCTTCTGAATTGAATAGCTGCAACCAGCCCAAAATGCGGAGCATTTTTCCACTGCTTTTTAAATAATTGAAATTTTAAACTTCATCCTGATGTTGCAAATGTATCACAAAGCAATAGTGTGAAGATGTCATAATGTATCACCTGTCTGCTTTGTTAGAGTGAGCATGTTATTTTGGTTGCTTCATGACATCTATGCTCTGTTTTCACTTGGAGAAATATCACTGTCAGCCACATTCTACTTCATTTGGGGGATTGTAACTGAGGTTACTTTACAATGTCTATTTCTTATCCCCTGAAAGATTTTATTCCTACGGCTTGTTACTAGTGCTTCTCTGTATTAATTCTCCATATTTGTCACTTCCCGTCATTTTATCTGGACATGTTAGTGTCAACTCCCCATTGCTTGAATTGTGGAACCTTCAGTATTGGCTTGTTCTATGCTTCCTCAAACATCTAGTGCCACAACCAGGCCACTGAGAATGAAATTCTTCCTTATATTGGCTAAGCATGCATTCTACATTATGAAAGTGGAGATGATTGGAGAGTAAATTGAAACACTTCTGCCGTGGAATCCAAATAGGAGTATGATGTCGTCCTGTTTTTATGTTTAAATACATAGATTCATTATTTCTGGAATTTTGGGTGTAATTATTATTATTATTATTATTATTGCTGAATGCTTACAATTTGGAATTTTGTTATTTGTAGGGGAAGCCAATGGACAGGAACTTATCTGATGGAATTTCGGGATTTGATTGATTCATCTCCTGTGGAAGCAAATAACAAACCTGAAGAAGCAAGGTTTTCATTCATGCAAGGCAGATATGTAGAAGATTTTGATTTCCAAGGTGATTTCACTCATTGTAGTTTATTTGTTGCTGCTGAATACAATGGAATTTTGTTGTTGGGTTTGGAAATTTTTTTTTTTCTGGAAATGTTGGGGATGCGTGGTTGATTGGATAGCCATGTTTCCTTTAAAGTTTGTTGTCTTTTCTGAAAGATCAAAAGATAACTTCTGGTAGCCAAACAATATAATTCACAGATCCATGATCAGATTTATTTGGACGAGATTTATACATGTGTGTAAAATAAGTTGTGTGTAAAATAAGCTAACCAGTTGGCCAACTTATTTTACAAGTATATGTACAGATCTTTCATACAAACTAAGTCCACATGCGATAATAGTTCTATTAAGACAAGTCTTGACGTGCAGAGAACATCAAAGAAGATGATGGTGGCCTTGCGTTAGCAAATGTTACTGAGAAGGCCCTGCAATTGAATGCAAGAAATTCTACCTCACTTGCCAAAGGAACTATAATATCTGGAGCTGAATTCTTTGCTAATAGATCTTACCAGGGTCTGGAAATGCATAATGGCAATTCCATGCCAGAGCCATATTTTATTGGCAGGACTGGAAAAGCATCAGGTTATGAACATGAGAAAACCAAGCCTGATGAGCTATGATCAATTATGGAAAACATAGGGAGCTGGGAAAAGAAGACATGGTACAGCTACTGGAATGTGGAAGTCACAAAAAGCTCAGCAGGCAAGAGATTCCATATGTGCAGACAAGAATCAAAGGTTTGTTCCTCTGTGACTAATGCCTAATTTCACAGCTTGTATTGCTGCAAATTGTGGCCAAGATTAAATATGTTGAGAATAGGATCGAATAGTTTCCTCTTTTGGCGTGTGCTTGTAAATTTGAGGAATTATAATCGACTAGGTAGAGAGAGGTACAAGTTTTGGTGTAGTTTTTGATTAAAAAGAAAAGAAAATGAATAGGATCGTTTCCTCCCTCTGATCTGTTGTAACTCTTGAATTTACGAGGTACATTCTTGTTTTAAAGTTGGAATATGCTATATTTTTAATTATTAATCTAGAACTCAAGGCAGGCATTCTACAATCTTAACTTGTAATACAATTGAACTTTTGTGGGGTTGATATATTGTGTAAACTTCTTGACAATTGATGATTGGCCGGTGCAAAGTTAAACATGGAAGGTGTTTGGTATGAGTTATTTGTCCAAGTTTTAAACCGAATTCAGCCGAAGTCTTTTTTTTTTTGGGTTTGTTACACCATTGTAACCATAACTTTGTACTATGTTTTGTTTTGATATGAAAATTTTAATTTTTTTCTTTTCAGTCTTAAAAATTTTATTTTTGTATTGAAGTATCTTGAATATATCTGATAAAATTTAATATACATAATCGTCGGAATAAATATATTTTTAGTATATTTATTTTGTAAGCATTCCATTAAATAGTCTAATCATCTTGTTAGTTTCATAAAATAAAATTTACTTGTGGGCTACATAAAATAAAGTTTTAGCAAATTTTACTTTATGGAGCATATAAAGTGATTAGGTCACTTAATGAGATATTTACATAGTGAATATACTATAAATATATTTATTTCAACTGCTATTTATATTAATTTGATTAGATATGTTTAAAATATTTTAATTCGAAATAAAAATAGAATTTTTTAAGCCAAAAGAAAATTGAAAATTTAATATCAAAGTGAAGCATAACCTAAAATTATGATAAAATCTTTTTTGATTTTGATCCTATGATGGTGGACAAGTATTTTTTAGTGTGCGATTGTGATATATTGCAGAAAAAATTTAATTTGTTAAAATAAAGCCACGAAAATTTAGTGAAATATATTTGAAATGTTTTTTCTCTCATGCTCTTACAATTCACTTAATTAATTTTTTAAATGAACTTTTCTTTTTTCTTCCATAAAAAACTTCTCTTCTTTCTTCTTCTCTATTCAGCAAAATTAAAATTAAAATTATTTTATTTTGCAGCAAAATTTAAATTAGATTAATTTTATCTTACAATTTTTTTTTCATTTTGTCATTTTTTTTACAAACCAAACACTTATTTTTGAAACAAAATCTAAAATTGTTGCGTGTTTAAAAAAAAAAATAATCAACTAAGAATTTTTATAAACATAAGCAAATTGAGAAAAAAAAAAAAATCAAATTTCATTCAAACTATATATATATATAATAATTTTCACATCACCACTGCCAACATACCCTCCCTACCGCTAGCGCTTTCAACTTACATCACCACCACACTTGTTGCTACCACCATCCATACAACACCACTGTCACCATTATTCACACAACAACAAAATGATCATATATATATATATATATATATAACATTCAAATCTAACCAAAAAAAAAAATCAATTAACGAAATCCACTGATTTCATTAGAAATCATATTTCTCACAAGTATAAAATCAAATATTTGTTTTCTTTTATTATCATCGTTGCCATTAGCACAAAACCGCCTGTCGTCGCCGCAACTTCCCCAACACTGCTTGCTGTCACCGTCATTGTCGATTAGCATTGCCTGCTGCCACTGCTTGCTCAGTTTCATCGGCGCCACCATCAGCTCATGAAATTGATGTCTTTGACTACGGGTTTTTGTCATCCCACAATAATATCCATAGATTTAGATCTTGATCATCATAGTATAGATCTTCATTTCACATCATAGATCTTGATTTTTAAATATAGATCTTCATTTTCACACCATATAGATCTTGATTATCAAACCATGATAGGCATAAATCTTCTTGATTTTATTTTTATCTTTGTTCTTGTTTCTCTTTGTTGCATTTGATTTTATTAGTGTTGTATGGATATGGTAATAGTGATGTTGGTGTAGTTGTTGTAGTTCAAAAAATTGAAAATAAAGTTGAAAAAAATCAAATATAAAAAAAGAACAAGATGAAGATAGAGTTGGGAAAAAAAGGGAAAATGTCCAAATATCCTACTGAAGTATTATCCTAAGTATAGATATGCCATTAAGATTTTTTAGGGTTTTAATATACCAAGAAACAAATAATGTTTCAGTTTCTATTGAACGTTAATTACTGTATATGTGGAAATTAGTATCCACAACTTATGAGTTGTTCTACTTATATAAAAATTGGATCCCACTCTTATACTTCCACTTCACCAAAAATTTAAAATTCCTAAATAAAAAAAGTGAAATCCCTACATCAAAAAAATCCACCTAGCGGGCGCTAGAAATCAGTAGCGCTTTATCAAGGTTAGGGCAGTTTTCGAGTTCCAGGAAGCTCCGGGTTTAGAGGACGGTGAGTTGGTATGCTCCTTCTGAGGGATGGGTGAAAGTTAACTTTGATGGGGCTAAGAATTGTCACTCCTTGGAAGCTTCTGTGGATGGCCTCATCTGGGACAAGAATGGCAATTGGATTAGGGGCTTCATGTCCAAACTGGGTAGGTGTTTGGTAGTTGCAGCGGAGTGATGGGCATTTGGGAAGGTTTAACTTTAGCATGGAGCTTGGGTTATCGCAAAGAATTGGACTGAAGAGAAAGAGGAAGAGCAAGTCTTCGATGATATAGTTCTAGCAAATCCCGCATCGATGAGCGATAGCTTTTTGAATGATCTGTCAACAGCATTTCCTTACCAAACAAAAAGTGAACTCTTCAGTTATTATTTTAATGTATTCATACTTCGGAAGCGTTCTGAGCAAAATAGGTTTGACCCTCTAAACATTGACAATGATAATAATGAGTGGCAAAGAAGTGAAGATGGAGTGGTAGAGGAAGATGAAGACTCTGCAGTGGAATCTCTCTATGGACGAGATACTCGTGCTTACTATAAGGACCATGTTGATGATTGCAATGAACATTTTGAAGATGAGGATGAAATTAATGTCTCCAAAGAGAGTGTAGATGATGATGTTCACAAGGTTGCAACTGATGAGGAGTATGTGGGAGACTTAGATGATGTTTCAGCTGTGCATGCTGATATTTCCACTGTTGGTTATGGCAGTGATACAAACTTTAAGCTAATTAAACAAATTCCCAATAACAATGGAAATGGTTATGATGTGGAAGATGATTCATGCATATCATATGAGTGTCAGCTAGAAAATATTGATTTTGCTGGTCCATTTGATATGGCAACAGAAAGAGGGCATCTCAATACGGAGTGATGCAATTCCAGGGACACTGCTGATGGCTGCTAGGAGGATGCTAAGCTTGGACATCACTGTCATGCATGAAAAAATCAATTTTGTTATGTCCACAAGCTTGCCTTTTCCTGAAAAGAGGATGGACATTGTGATGGCTAGAAGATGATGTCAATCACAGTGGAGATGTGATTGTTATCAAACATTTTAATTACACTTTGCATAGGTAGGCTGCATTAAATATCAAGGATCTAATTTACCTTCTTTAGTTTGTATGCATTTTTTTTTTAGGGTTAAAGAAGGTGAGGAAAAGTTTTAATATTTCACTGTCGTCCATTCAGAGTTCTAACAGCTTAAGCCTTGCCTCTGGAACCAAGTGTAATAGTCCAAAACTCACCTCATTTGTTGTGTTTCGTGCGAGTGTTGTTTCTTGGTGAATTGGAAGAGATTTTGGAAGTTATAAACATGGTGGAGTTTCAGAAAGGTCATTGTTCCATTTTCAAATGGAGCTTATGAGTTGGTGTTTTGCTGTTTGGTAAGTGGGTGTTGTGGCTTTGGCTCCATAATTGATGGGTGTGTGCCTTGATCTGCCATGATTATAAATTTGGAGGATTTTACGTTTTTTGTTGTTGTTTTAATTTAAGGATTTCATCTTTTTAATTTGGAAATTTTAAATTTTTAGTGAAATGAAGGTGTAAGAGTGAGATTCACATTTTATGTTAAGTATAACAACTCATGAATTGTGGATTTCAGTTGTCATATAGATAACATTTAGTGTTCAAAAGAAATTACTTATCGTTATTGATATATTAAAATCTTAAAAAATATTAATAGTATATATGCACTTTAGGTAAAACTTCAGTGCGTATTTGATCTTTTTCTAAAAAAAATGATAGAAGATGATAAAAGTTAGAGATTTGTTTCTTGAAAAAAAAAACATTAAAGTGGTTGATGGAAATAATTAAGAGCAGAGAAAATTAGTGGTGATACCATTACATGGTGCCACATGTCTCAATCATTACATTTTTAAACAGTAGATTTTTTTTCCATTCAAGATGATATATATGCGACACATCATCCTCGCCAGCGGAAAAATAGCTCTGGGTACTACTGTGGGATCAAATCAAAAGTTGGAAGGTAATAATAATAACAATAAATGTAAAATTTGAAAATTTTTTAAAAATTAATCGATATATATAATAGTTATTAAATATACAAACATCAACGAACAAACCCATAAAACATGTATAATCTGGCATTCTGATTGCATTAAAATTGCTATTTTATTTTGGGATCTTTATTAAAATACCTAAAAAACTCACCTCAACCACTAAAATACTTCAACTTTTCATTTATTACTCCCTACCTTAAAAAAAAAAAAAAAAACCGCATGCCTCCATATTAACGTCAAAGATAGAAAAAAAGGTCTCTGCTCCATAGAAGCCACATCAACGGAGAACCACCACCAACAATAAATCAACCAGTCTGATTATCACTTAACTAATTTTTAAATCACAAATCATGATGATTTTCTTACTGAGCTCTACTTTATTTGCCAATTATATGATGCTCTTTAGTCGAAATCCTTTATGATTGATTAGGATCTCATTCTTGTAAAGCAAGAGAGGGATGATCCAATATACAACAACACTGATCTCATGATCATCATCCATGAAGGATGATTTGGAAGGTTGGAAGCAAATGCAAGTTAACAGATAAGTGGAAGATGAGTTATTTTTAAATCTTTGCTAGGGTTGTTACTTAAGGAACCAATTACACACACCAGAATATGAGCGGAAGCATAGTGTGAGCACGAAACTAGTTAGGATAAATTTTAAAATTTTTTTCTAGTGTGTAACCCTTACATAAAGGAAAGAATTTCAAAACTACTAAGATCACAACACATTTAATTTACACAACTAATTACTTGCATGCTTGATAGACAACATAAATTAAAAATTTACAAAACAACCAAAACACAAAGCATGACAAGAGACCTACATTTAGAGTTTAGTAACTCTTACAAACTCTAAATATTGGTAACACACTCAATAGACTTTAGAAAATGGTTGCTGCAAATCTACATGCTCCTAACTCCCCAAGTGTGAAGTCTCTAGCTCGAAACACACTAGAAGCACCGGAATGATTCCAGGCCTTTGAAGAATCTCTACTTGTAAGTTCCTCTTTTGTGGTGGCCCGAAAGCTTGCTAAAACTCCTCTCCTTGCTTGGATGATGTAGGACTTCTTGCCTCCTTTAGATGGATGTAACTTTCAATTGCACAACTCTTGCACAAGGATAATGACAATGGACTTATGAAGAAATATATCTCTTGTAACTCTCATTTACACTCGCACAACACTTAGAAGAAAGAAGAAGAAGAAAAAAACTCAACTTTTGAGCTCCTACTCTTATTTTCTCTTTTAGAGTTTAAATGTCTCTCTAATGTGAAATGGTAAGTCTTGAGTAAAGAAACTCCACTAACTTTATGTATGTATGTAAAAGACTAATTTTCATATGTAAAGATTCTCCATTAACTCAAGTTGAGTTTATAATAAACCATCTCATGCACGTGCTTACTTTTTCACTTTAAGTGTAAAATAGGCAATCTCATGCATATAGAGATTGCCTACTAACTTAAGGTGTATGCTTATGACACATCTCCATGGTGTCAACCATACAATCATATTGCTTGTAAAGCTATGCTTATGTGGCTACCATGTCACATGCTTAGGTGACACTTCCTTTAGTAAGTGGGCTTATATTTGGGCTCAATTAATTACATGGGCTTAATCTAACACTTATAAGGCCCACCTTACTAATGCACGTCTTTTTTCAAGCCCATATATATCAAGCATAAGCTACATGTCTTTGGTCCATCACATGGCCTAAGTTCAAAGTAGTAAAGGTGGCAAATATCAATTTGATCCTTAAACTTAATATCAAATATTAAATTAAGTCCAAATTAATATTCAATAGTCCTAACCTTTGAAATATATTTTAGGATATGCTAGATCTCACACAAGTAAAAATCCAATCCAATTCAATTTAATTAATTAATTAAACATTGTAATTAATAATCAAATTAATAATTATCATTATCGGTGCAACTCTTACATGTGTGACTTAGTTCAAGTACAAATGGCAGTGAAAATAAATAATATTAACTCTTAAAATTATTGGAAACTCTTTCTAAGCTAAATGTGAAAATCCCAATTAATCACATTTAGTTTCCATAACACGTGAGTAACCCCCAACATAGATGTCATGATTACCTAATTGGAAATGAATTCTATGCATAAATTCACAAGAATTATAGAACATAATTACTGTTCACTTAATGTCCCTTCATTACAAGATTCTAACATCGGCTAGAGTCACGATTAGTCGAATTCTATTGCCTCAATCATATGACCTCATCTTCAGTTTAATTCATGATAAAACATGACTTTTACAAGAAATAATTTCTAGTATCGAAACTCTTTTTGCGTAAGTGAATTTTGATTAGGCCAGGTACTTATTCATTGAGAATAACCTAGATAGCATAGGATCTTATCTTGGTTCACTTCAGGTAATAAATTCCATCTTGGCCGATCATTCATCCCTACATATAAGTTACTAGAGCCATCACACGCCATATACCCATGCGTGGCTAGTACATGTATGTAAGTGGTAACAAACTTTAACCAACCATATGTGGATGATCATGTTGTCTCAAGTTAAAGGACCATATGCATCATTATGTCCAAGACAAAGATTGTTAACAAAAGTGAATTTCCATGCAATCACTTGTCTTACATCACAGTTTGATCCGCCCATCATATGAGTATCCACGTGTCTATCTAATATCTTATATAAAGTATAATGAGACTCACTACCTCCTAATATCAATATCACATATCGATCAAGAAAAATAGATAGAAGTGATAGTTTACAGATTAACAATACCCAAATATTAATCCAATGATTATGGATATTTTATAGCATATGTATTAAAAGAATTCGTCACTCATATTATCAACCCTTGATAATAAAATCTTTTAACATAATATTAAAGAGTAAATACTCAAATAAATAAACACTTTATTACAATGAATATTTTATTGCTATAAGAATAAAAATACAATGTCATTAATATAACAAAAAATGACATTAGAGCATATCTATACTAATAGTTACACAGTCAGGTTATAAGTATGAAGGTAGCTTGACAGTTTGTGTGTCTGTAAATGTACAAATTTTGAACATTTCTTGCCAGTATTTATTGATGGATTGATTACTTCATGGTTAGCCTATACTTTCATCTCGGAGTAATCATTTTGTTTTATTTCAGAAATGATACCATGTGCTGTTGTAGTCCATATATTATGCTACTATTGGAATTCCAACTGTTTATAACTTGCGAATATCGCTTATTGTTCTTCCTTGAATTCTTAAACTACTGATTTTTTTAGAATAATCAAGCTAAATACAAAGTACTTTTCTAGAATAATCATGCTAAATACAAAGTACTTCAACCCCTTCAGGTTTTGATTTGAGGCGCCAACGATACGGTATGTACAATAAGACAAATGTAATGAAAGAAATTAGAATTAGGATCAGAGTTGCATTAACTGGAATCTGATTTCCAGAGTCTTGTATGATATTCAACCGTAGGACATGAACACAGAAAAGAAATTCAAGTGAACTGTTGAGATTTTAAATGTTTGCTCTCAATTCATGTATGCTAGTCTCTTCTGTATCATTAAAACATTAAATAGAACTTAAGCAGGCTTGATTTGTTTTCATTTCTATGGCCATTGATGCAACGTAAAATGTCAAAAAATTTATGAAATAAAATTCTAAAGAATATATATTAGTTAATGCTCCATTAATATAAAAAGATTAAAAAAAGAAAAAATGAGAAAATAAAAATTTTGAAAAAAATATGAGAAAAAAGAGATAAAAAAATAAAGAGAAAATAAAATAAAAAAGAAAGGAAGGAGTAAAAAATAAAAATAAAAAAATAATAAAAAAAAGAAATAAAAAATAATAAAGAGAAAATAAAATTAAAAAAGGATGGAGGAAACAATAAATATGAAAAAAGAAAAAAGGAAAAATAAAAATTAAAAAAACAGAAAAATGAATAAAGAACAAAAAAGAACAAAAATAAAAAACGAAAAAAGGAAAAATAAAGTAAAAAGGAAGAAAGGGGTATGCCTGTAAATATAATAGGTACTTGAGTTGTAATACTCTATATTTTAATTTAAATAAAGTAAATTTTAAATTTTGCAGTATTAAAAAATAATTTTAAATTATACTATATAATTGTTAATTATCTAGCTATTTTATTATGTTAGGGTTGTGTTATTATTATTTCAAGAAATTATATTTTTTATAGTATTAAATCTTATATAACTATTGTATAAGTATGATTATTCTATATTACCCTTGTTATTTTCAAGTTTATTATATGTAAGATATATATTTAGGATTTATATTAAATATATGTTTATTATAATATTATGTGCATGTGTATATATATGTATATATATATATTATGTGCATATATATATATATATATATATATATATATATATATATATATATATATATATATATATATATATATATATATATATATACATGATTGTAAACACTCACACACACCATTTCTCCTCCATTTCCCCGTCGACCTCCTGACCGTCATCCTCATTGTGCCTCTCGACCTTTTGCCGGACAGCCACCCTTCTCTGGCATCCCTTCTCCCCTTGGCTGCTTTCCCTTTCCTCTTTTCTTCCCCTTCCGGTGACTCTCCTTCTCTGTTCAAGCTTTTCCATCCCTGTCAGCACTAGATCAGCACCGTTCGTTGCTCCCTTAGCCTGCCTTGCCTCCTCAGGAGACGGTCGACGCTTGGCCTCTCCGCTACAACCATTTGCAGCTAGTTGCTCTGGGTTGTTTTTAGATTATTCACAATTTGTTTAGGTTGATTTAAGTGTTAAACTTTAATTATTTCAAGTTAATTGGTTAATTTTGTTAGTTAGTCTTTTAAATCTAATTTTGGTATATTATTTTGATTTTTTTGATTTTATAAAATTTTATTTTATTTGATTTTTATTTGAATTTAATTAGTAAATTGGAGTAATTATTGTTATTTATTTTTAGTATATTGATTTTATTTAAGATTATGGAAAATTATTGTGTTAGTTGTGAATTTTGGATATTTTATTAATTTTCGAAAATTAATTGTTAAAAAATTATGCAATTCTGATGATTGGTATTATCATTAAATGTTATTAATTTTAGAATTTAATTTATAGTTTTTGTGATTTTATACTATTTTTATAATTATTTTAAGTTTATGTCAAATGTGGATAATTAGGTTAAATTTATATTTTGGAGGAAATTATTAGTTAATTATATGTTTTTATTGATATTAAGAAATTTTATGTTGAGAAAATAATTTTTATGTATTTATATAATTTTTATAGAATTTTTGAGTAATCTGGATATATTATGTGTATTTTTCTATTATATGGGTAAATATGTAATTTTATGCTAAATATAGTTAAATATATATTTTAGTTGGTTTTATTAATATTTAAGAGATTTAGAGAATTTTTTATAAATTAATTGGTATTTTTTATTAAGTAATATTAATTTTAAATATTGTTTCCAAATATTGTATATATGTATAATATATTATTTTGGTAACAAAAATATATATATGGTTATATTTAACATATTTGGTATAATGGTTTTAATTAAGGTATTTGTTGATAGTTATATTAATTAAGGATTATATATGCATATTTAAAAAAAAATAATGTATATTATTGGAAATCATGGGTTTTTATATATTTATATCTGATTAAATTTAATTAAGTGCTATGTTATATTTTAAGTATGATTTTAATGCTTATTTATGAAAGTAATATTTTCATGAATTTTATTAGTTAGAATTAAGTTGTGATGTTTTGATAAGTTGTGAACTCGGTTAGATTAATACTGTATTGGAAAGCCGACTCGAGTGTAGATTGTGTGTGAATTTTTAGAAGTGTTTTATGTGCAGGAATCTCTCTACCTATGGTAGAGAGATGTCCGTTTTACAGAGGAGATTTTGTCGAAATTTCAATAGATTTTCTCGTAAAACGTGACATCTTTCGTAAATTTCTAGCGTTAATTAGGGTTGTTCCCTATCTATCGAGTTTTATCCGATCTTCCTCGAGTTAGTTTAGAATTTCGCTATTTCTGTTGATTTTCGATTTTAATTCCATAGACATGTTTTTAAAATAGGTATTATTTTTTTCCTTGAGAATACCGAAGCGAGAGCTTTTGGATCAAGGTAGACGCGTGATCGTTAGCCTTCTCGCTCGTCCTGTAAGTTGATAAATTGATATGTGTGTGTGTTTTATTTAAAGATGCGTGCACTCATATTTTTAGTATTTGTTATATGATTTATATTTAATTTAAATGCTGCTATTTAAGATTTAAGTGCGTTTTATTTATTTAAAAGTAGTTTTGAGAAATTTTAATAGAACGGGCTATTTGGTGGGTTTCACCAAGACCATGTGCACATGGTAGAGATTGAGAGATAGATCCGATGTATGTATGACTTGTGGATATAAACTGGGACGAGTGCCTCGGTGGAAGCCTTTGCTCTCGGGGACTGCTAGTGATTGGAAAGTTAATAATAAATTGGGATGGGTGCCTTGGTGGATGCCTTAGCTCTCGAGGACCACCAGTGCCATGTATTTAGATTAAGTGGATGATTGCGGATTGGTGTCTCGATTGATACCTTTGCTCTCGGGAACCGGTAGTTTATGTGGATTAAGTAGGTCCAGTTGGCTATTTAGAAATTTGGGTGTAGGGTTTTACCGAGATTTTTTTTCAAAAGCTATATATATATGATATAAATTATTTTCACTACAGGTATACGATTTCAAAACTTTTTTTTAAACCGTACAACTCTTTTGATTAACTTACTCAGTGAGGTTTAATTTCCCTTAATCTATTTTTTTCAGGAGCTTGGAAGTTCGACCTTAGACCGCCTCTATGTCGGATTTCTTCATCATCGACTATATTATGTAGGTCATTATGAGTTGTATTGTAGTAGTAATCTCTAGAATACTATAGTAGTGCTTGTACTATGATTTGTATAACTTAAGTATACTTATGTATTGCATTTCAATGAACTACGCTTATATATAATATTTTAAAATTGATTTATGATATTTGAAGATGGAGAATATTTTATGTTGCGCACAATTATGTTTATTTTTATAAAAATCATGTGTTCTTTTATGAAATAAAGTTTTAAATTTGAATGTTTTATTTTTTTTCCTTTAAGGTTTACTATGAGTTTCTGAGACCTTATACCTACTTAATCCCCAGTATCGGTCACGTGTACTCGGGTTCGAGTCGTAACACTAGTAAATAAAAAGGTAAAATTAATAAATAATAAAAATTTAGAATATTTTAGTTAATAAAATAGAAAAAGTGCTTTTTTTTTTAGATATCTTTTGTTTTCTTCTAATATGTCCGCCGGGGTGTAGAAATGTAAAATCTAGACATTACCTCCTGTTTAAGGCTTCATATCTATTTGTTAGACCCTGAGTTTGAGTTCTTTCAATAAAATAAGAAATAGTGACTAAATTATTAAAGTAGATCAATTAGGAAAATAATAATTTTTGAAAATAACTATAACAACTTAAGACCAAAAATAACAATCTATAAGAAAAAAGAGCGAACAATGAATAGTCAAAAAAAAAAAAATATATATATATATATATATATAAGGATTATTACAGAAAGTTCAGCAGCCATATCTTTTTTTTTTTTTGGTCAGAACAGCAGCCTTATCTTTTAATTTGTTCCAACTGTTGTTATGCTAGTCCGACATTAATGCCGGATTGCGTGGAAGAAATTCTAAGCTCATTTTTGTCTCTAACGAAGTAAATTTTTCAATGTTCCTTAAACAGAAAACAAAGGATTTAGTCTTAGGATGCCTTCGGCTGTATCGTTCTAGTTACGAAATTGGTTCCATTTTATCTGTTTTTTTTTTTTTTTTTTTTTTGTAAAAAAAAAAAAAAAAACAAAGGATTTAGTCCAAAAGCATATGCTTGGTTACTTCTAAAATCTAAACTTTTAAACTTTACATTTTATTGTATATTTTTTTAAAACTAAAAATTCAAAATTTATATTTTACGATATCTATAAAAAAATTAGTTATTGAACTATTTTTTATATTTTTTAACATTTAATTTTCAATGTTCATTAACCACAATCAAGAAGGATAGATTAATTAATTAATTTGGCTCCAAGTCTTTAATGCTTATCAAAAGGATAAAACTAACCTGTTTAAAAAAAAAAAAAAACAAAGGATAAAAATAAACTCCTAACCATTCAAATTTTCATCTTTCAAAACTTCTGCAGTTTCATGTACTACGATTTAGACTTTTTATGCAATAAATGTTTGCATTGAATAATACTATACAATGGATTTTAGTTTGAATTGTTTGGATCAACCATACATTCTTTCATTGAATCCGTGCTTTAAAATCTCTTTTATTGTCGCAATTGAGAAAAGTATAATATAAATAAGGATAAAGTTATATGGGGTTATTAGCACTTTATACAGTGTGTTGTTAATAGAGATATTTTATAAAAATGCTTCTAACATAATTTCAAAATTACAAATATAATACATAGATAAATAAATTAGTTATAAGATATGAGTTTTTAAATTAAAGAACAACAAGTTCACTCATTTTGGTTTAGATTTTTGAATTTCATCATTTTGTTTAGTTGTCCAATTAGTGTATTATTGAGCAAATGAGAGAAAAATGGTAATTTTAAATTCCTAGTTTCACTATTCTAATACAACTATTATTGGATTTAGTTCTAAAGCATAGATATTAGTATAAAAAATTATAATATTTATTGTGAATTTACATTTTGAGTAGATTGTAAATAATATATATATATCGATGAAAAGTTGTATAAATCTAATTCTAATTTTAATTGACGTTATCAATTTTTAATTTATTCATATTTTATTATTAATTTTTATTTTAATTTGATTTTAATTTGTAATTTCCAAAAAATAAATTTAAAATTTTAATTAACTAATTTTTTAATAAATATTATCCATTTTAGGTGGATTAGACGTTTTGGATGTATCTGTCTTCACTTGTAACTCCATTAGCTATAACCCACGAATTCAATGGTCCAAACCCATTGATTAATTACTATGGGATGCTAACTAATGCATGCATGTGGCCAAAGTGAATAGGGGACCTTACAAACATTAATCCTAAGTTGTATCTATCTCGATGATTTGGAATAAGTACAGGCACACATGTGCATATATATGACTTAAGTTAATGGGTGAGATGGACTGCTTGCTTGCTTGAGTTGCATGTAAATAGCAAAAAGAATCAAACAAAAATCTCTACGAGTGGCTATTCTTCTTGTAGTAGGTTGTTTTCAATGAGTCAAGAAAACTATAGGAAGGGAAAGATCTAGTGCCTAGTGAGGTGCCCCCTTTTGGAGTTCATGGTTGCATAGACAATAAATTTTTGGTGGATTCACCAATTTTGCAAGGCGCATGCTTATCATTAATGCAAAATTTTCAACGCATAGGACAATTTATAGTTAAATGTATAAAGTAAATATTTTATAAAAAAAATCTGAAATGATTTGTCGAGGTTGTGAAACTTGTGATCCTTATTAAAAGAGAAATTATTTCAGAAATGATACCATGTGCTGTTGTAGTCCATATATTATGCTACTATTGGAATTTCAACTGTTTTTAACTTGCTAATATCGCTAATTGTTCTTCCTTGAATTCTTAAACTACTGATTTTTCTAGAATAATCAAGCTAAATACAAAGTACTTCAACCCCTTCAGGTTTTGATTTGAGGTGCCAATGATACGGTATGTACAATAAGACAAATGTAAGGAAAGAAATTAGAGGATCAGGGTTGCATTAACTGGAATCTGATTTCCAGAGTATTCAACTGTAGGACATAAACACAGTTAGAAAAGAAATTCAAGTGAACTGTTGAGATTTTAAATGTTTGCTCTCGATTCATGTATGCTAGTCTATTCTGTATCATTAAAACATTAAATAGAACTTAAGCAGGCTTGATTTGTTTGCATTTCTATGGCCATTGATGCAGATGACTCTTGAATGCTCTATGGAACTATACAACTGCAGCATCCTTTTTTCCTGTAGCAGTTCCTCACCTATGGAGGGCAAGCAGCTTGTCGTTGCAGATGGCTGGAGTCCTAAACATGTTACAACTTTTTGCTCTCTGAAATCTAAAAAAATGAAGTTGGTTTGGCACTGTATTCTTTAGTACTACATTTGCACCCCACATTTAGGTTCATGGTGCTGTAGTTTAGTTTCATCATTTACTTGCTTTATTCGGAATCAAGCAAAGATGTCCACTGGAGAATCTGCGTCCTTCCTAAAATTCATCATTTCTCTCAACACATAAAAACAATTGAAGCAAAAGCACTAGAGATCTTATATTTGAGGGAGCTTAGCAATTGGCATAGCTTTTAAACAGTTGTATAATAATAAATTGGCAATTAATTCTTGGGATTTTTTTAAAAAAGGCTCTTTTTTTTTTTTTAATTTTATTAACCAAAATAGTTCAAGTTTTCAAATTTTCAAATTTTGATTTGAGCAATTGCCTCTTATATATTATGTAATAAATAAATAATAATGCAGGATATAATAAAAAATTTTATATATATTCCTTAAAACCAAAAAAACTAAAAAAATGAATTGGAAACAAAAAAAATAAACCAAAAGGATTAAAAAAAATAAATCAGAAAACAAAAATAAACAAAAAATAGATTCAATGAAAATCAAAATAATAACTCTTCTTCAACTATGACATATTTGGATATGAAATAAAGATTGCATAAATACAATAAACATACAAAAAGAAATTTTATGGTACAACTATATTGCCATTAATAAAATAAAAAAGTATAAAAAAAAGATACTAAATTAAAATAAAAATGTATCGTAAATGAAAAAATTCAAAACGATACCAAATTTTAAATGTAATAGAAAACGACAGTATCCTCTTAAAACTCAACAACACCAAAAATCTTAAAAATATATTCATTTCTTTCAAATTTTTCTATTACAATAATTACAACTTGTTTAACTAAAGCAAATGATTAGCATTAAGTTATACTGTATTTCTTGCATACTTTTAGTTTATTTTTAGTTTCCTATACAATAACAAAAGGAGACTTTAAGATATGGGCAAGTTTGTGCTCCTTTTTCCATGGAGGAAGATTGATAAAATCATTTTCTACATCATGCGAATACAAAACTAAATTAGAAATCAAAATGCAACAAAAAATAAATTACAAAAAACTAATAAGAATATATACCAGATCAACATCCGTCAAATTCTGTCCACCAAGACCATTAGAATGAGTAGGAATAGAAACGTAATCAACATTTTCAACATTCTATTCAATAAAAAAAAATACAAATAAACAAAACATATAAAAAATGAAAAAGTGTTTCATAAAACAATGCATGCTACCCCTCTTTTAACAAACCCATAAAAATTTAATTTAATGATACTACTAGATTTTTAACTATTTTATTTATAGGATTATATAATGTTGTATTTATTTTGGTTTATTGAAATTAAAAAAAATTAACATGAAAATAATGGTAAATTTATTTAAAAAATAAAGTGAAAAAAAAGAGGGAAAAATATAAAATAAAAAAGAGATTGTATTTCAACATAAAATGTCAAAAAATTTATGAAATAAAATTGTAAAAAATATATATTGGCTAATGCTCCACTAATATAACAAGATGAAAAAAAAGAAAAAAAGAAAAAAAAAATTTTAAAAAAATGAGAAAAAAGAGAAAAAATAAAGAGAAAATAAAATAAAAAAGAAAGGAAGGATAAAAGAATAAAAAAAATAATAAGAAAAAAATAAAGGTAGGAGGAAAGAATAAAAATAAAAAAAATAATAAGGAAAAAAAGAGAAATAAAAAATAATAAAGAGAAAATAAAAATAAAAAAAGATGGAGGAAAAAATAAATATGAAAGAAGGAGAAAGGAAAAATAATTTTTTTTTTAAGAAAAGAGAAAAATGAATAAAGAAAAAAAAATAAGAAAAAAGGGAAAAATAAAGTAAAAAAGTAGAAAGGGGCATACTTATAAATATAACAGACACTCATGTAAATAAAAAGGATAAAATTAATAAATAATAAAATTTTGGAGTATTTTAGTTAATAAAATAAAAAAAGTGCCTTTTTTTTTTTTTTAAATCTCTTTTGTTTTCTTTTATTTTGTCCGCTGGAGTAGAAATGTAAAATAGCCGAATACCCTTTTTCACCCATGAAGTTTACCATTTTAACCCATTTCACCCATCAACTTTAAAATAATCAATTTCACGTTTGAACTTTTATTTTTGACCGATCTCACTCATAGTTAGACAATTTATAATTCTATTGAACACATTATTTGACAAGCTGGACAAAGTAAGTGAGCCCAATTGTTTTAAGGTGCGTTGATAGGTGGTAGAAGGCTTACGTGTTAATATCTTTGACTGAGAATGAATTTCAACAACTATAAAATAGAACTTTCTCTTTCACTAAAAACATCACTTCTTTTCTTTTTCTTACATTTCCTACAATCTTTTAACTCTCTTTGATCTTACCAATTTCTCTTTTTCTTTCATTTAACATTATTTTTTGTTGAGTTATACACTGAGTTTGGAGCATGCAAATGGAGGAGGCACAGTTCATGACTCCAATGTGCCACTGTGGCGAATTAGCTGCGACGAGGACCTCCTGGGCAAGCACCAATCCTGGTCGGAGATTCTTTGGGTGTATAAACTATAGGGTAAGTACAATTTATGTGTTTTATTGGTGCAATGGTAGTGTAAGGCAATATTTGGGTAATTAGGGTATTATTAATTTGTGTATTGTGTTGTTGAAATGACAAAATATTGGAGCATGCAATTACTTCTTATGGTTTGATCCTCCAGTTCCTGATCAATCGAGGCATGTGATATCGGGGTTGCTAAAATGTAAAGACCATTTATTTTAAATTATTAAAAATTATTTTGAAATATGCAGTGTTAATAATATTTTAAAATTTTATATATTATTTGTGCATAGTATTTATTTATTTTGTTTCAAATATTCTATTACATAAAGAAATTTATTTGAAAGTTACTATTATTTTAAAATATTAATGTTGTTGTTATTATTATTATTATTTGTTATTATTATTATCATCACTAATAATATTGTTTTTATTATTAGTATTATTATATTATGCATGTGTGTGTATATATATATATATATATATATAAGCATAGGATACAAAAATTTTTGGGTCCCTTTCCTTTTTCTTCCCTTATCTTCTTTCTTTTTTTTTTCTTCTTTCTTCTTCCCCTACTTTCCTGTCACTACGTAGACCACCCACCACCATCACCTCACCTCCTTCTCCTCTCCCTTCCGCCACCTGTACCATGCCAGCCCGACACCAGAAATGGCCAAAACAGCAGCAATAGTAGTGGAGCTCAACTCGTCATTGGTAGCTTTTTCGGTGTCCAAAGCTCGCGTTCCCAGGCTTGTTTGGATCCTCTAGCTCCGAGCAAGCAAATTTTAAGCTCGATTTAAGCTTAAAACGTGTAGATTGTAAGTTTTATTGAATTATTGTTTAGGTCAACTTTTAGTTTCTATTTTTAGCTTGATTTCTTGTAATTTAGGCTTAGTGTCTTTAGAAAAGTTGTTGTGTGTAGCTTAATCTATGCAAATATATTTTTGTTCAATTTTTTGAAATTAATTTGATTTTTGAGATTTGAATTTTTTGACGAGTCACTATTCCAGTGATCCTTGCTGAAAAATCTTTTTATTTTTAATAAATTTTTTGGATTATGTGAAATATAGTTTGTGAAAATTATGTCGCGATTATTTATTATGAATTTTTGAAAGTTTATGTGAAAAATTAATTTTTGGAAAAGTTAATATAAATTGGTGAATTTGGTGTTTTAATTGAAATTATGGTTAATTAGTATGTTTTAAATAATTTTGGGATAATAAATAGTATTAAGCTAAATTTTATGAATTATTTACTATTTTTAACTAATTAATAATAATTTTCAAAAATATATTCAAATAATAATTTATTTACTATTTTTGTGGTCAAATGACTTTTTAACTATTTTTATTACATATTTGAACTATTTAAATAATTAATTGTGAATTTTACTATTTTATTTCAAATAATTGAAAAAAATTGGATTTTTATTAATTGTAATACCCTATGTTTTAAACTAAATAAAGTAATTTTATATTTAAATCTTTAATAAATAATTTTAGGTTATATTATATAAATGATAATTATTTTTTTCTATCTAATGGAGGTATATATATAATATATATATACATATATATATGTTAATATTATATTTAGGATTAAATATTATTTTAAATGTGTATATTAAAGTAATTTGTGTATATATGTATGTATATGTAGTATATGTATATATGCATATATATATATATGTACTAATATTTATCTATACACATACATGCATAACTATATATTAATATATATATATATATATATATTATATTAATGGTTATTAATATGTATATATATAATATAAGTTCATGTAGTGTATGTATATATATATATATATATATATACACTAACACTTACCTAGACACACATATATGTACAATAAAATATTAATATATATATATTAGTAGTTTATAATATATATATATATATATATGGGAAGAGAAGGACCAACCAAAGCTCAACCCCCCCCCCCCTCGCCGCGCGACATCCTCGATCGCCACCGTCACTGCGCCTCCCCCATCTCCGACCACCGCCTACTGCCTTCTCCTCCTTCTCCCTCACCTCTGGTCGCCTGTAGAGCTGCCGGAATCTCTGAAACGGGGAGAAGCTGAGAGTAGCTCCTAGAATCGGCCAAGCTCCGTCTGGCCACCATTTCACTCCATTCCGGTGTCAATTCCCTCCTCTTGCACCGGTGAGACCCATTCCAAGTTTAGTTTAAGCTTTGGTCATGAATTGGTTGAGTTTTGGTTGATTGTTAGTTTTGAGCTCTAGGGTTTTGGAATTTTTTTAGCTCGATCTAGCTTGATTCATGCAAACTCCCTTTACAAATGTCATTCCTAGTAGCTCAATCTACCTCTATGAATTTTTGTATAATTTTTGGAATTTATTTTGATTTTTGGTGAATTTTTAAATATTTTAATATTATTTTAGGAATTTTCGTAAATTAATTATAAAAATAATAAATAATAATAATTTTTTGGTATTTTTTTATGTTATTATGAGTTGATATTAATTTTAGAGTAAAGAAAATAATTTTTTTAGAATATTATTCAAATTTTAGGAATTTTTATAGTTTATGTCAAAAAAAAATTTAATATTAGGTTAAATTAAATTTTAGAAGAAATTAGAAGTCATTTACATGTTTTAATTATATTAAGAATTTAACATTGAGAAAATAAGTTTTAGATGATTAAATAATTTTAAGGATTTTTTTTAATACTAAATTGTAAATTATGTGCTTAGGGGTAAAATTGTAATTTTATGCTAATGATAGTTAATTATATATTTTAGTTAGTTTTATCAATATTTAAGGGGTTTGGAGAATTTATATAAATTAATTGATATTTTTACCTAAGTAGTGTAAATTTTAAATATTAAATCCCAAATATTATATATATATATATATAATACATTATAATGATTTTAATTTAGGCTTTACTTATATCTTGATAATGAAACGCAAGTTTAGTTGTTTAATTTTTTTCAAATAATTAAGATTTTATATATGTTTATTTATTTTTAGTATATGTGTATGTAAAATATATATTTTGAGAAATGAATATTATTAATTCTCGATATTTTATTGAGTTGTGATCTCGGTCAGGGCAAAATGTAATTTTGGGAGCTCGACTCGAGTGTGAATGTTTGTGGATATTAGAAGTGCATTTTCTATGTAGGTCTGGCTCTACCTTTGGTAGAGAGATGTCCGTTTTATAGAGAAGATTCTGTCAAAATTTCGATAGATTTTTCTCGTAAAACGTGATATCCGTAAAATTCTAACGTAAGTTAGGTTATATCCTGTCTAGCGAGTCTTGCCCGGTTTTCCTTGAGTCAGCCTGGAATTTCATTTTTTGGTTGACTGTTGATTTCGATTCCATAGTCATATTTTAAAAGTCGATTGTTATTTCCTTTTAGAGCAATTCGGAGCAGAAGCTGTGAGACCGAGGCAGACGCGTGGTCGTCAGCCTTCGCATTCATCTTATAAGTCAATAGAATGATCTGTGCGTGTGTTTATTTAAAGAATGCATGCGCTCATATTTTATTATATTGATTATATGATTTATTTACCTTAATGTTGTTATTTAATATTTAAACGCATTTCATTTATTTAAAAATCGATTTTGAGAAATTTTGGTAGAACGGGCTACCTGGTGGGCTTCACCAGGACTATATGCACATTGTAGAGATTGAGAGATGGATCCAAAATATATATGATTGGTGAATGTTAAACTGGGATGGGTGCCTCAGTGGAAGCCTATGCTCTCAGGGACCGCCAGTGATTGTAAGTTTAATAATGGACTGGGATGGGTGCCTTGGTCAATGCCTTTGTTCTCGGGGACCGCCAGTGCCATATATTTGGATTAAGTGGATGACTACGGCTTGGTGTCTCGATTGATGCCTTTGCTCTCGGGGACCGGTAGTCGAGTTGGAATAAGTGGGCCCAGTTGGCCATTTAGATTTTTGGGTTTAGGGTTCTACCGAGATTTTTCAAAAGCTATATCTATACATTATAAATTATTTTCACTACAAATATATATAGTTTTCAAAAGGGTTTCAAACCGTACAGCTCTTTTTATTGACTTACTTAGTGAGGTCTGATTCCCCTCAATTTTTTTTCAGGAGCTTGGGAGTTCGACCTCAGACTACCTCCACGCCGGGTTTCTTCTTCACCGGCTATTTTATGTAGGTCATTGTAAGTTATACTGTGTGTTAATCTAGGTTTCTACGGTAGTATATGTACTAAGGATTTGTATGGTTTAAATATAATCATGTAATTTATTTGTGTAAACCACGCTTATGTATAAGATTTAAATTCGATTTATAATATGAGACATTGAAGCACATTTTATTTAAGTAGTTGAATTTGTGTATTTGAGAAAAATCAGTTTGATAATGTGTTCCATTTTAAAATAAAGTTTTAAATTGTAAGGAGTTGTTTATCTTTTCTTTTAGGCTTACTACGGGTTTCGGGGGCCTTATGCCTACCCATTCCCTAGTTCCGGTCACGTGCCCTCGGGTTCGGGTCGTAACATTAATATTATATAATTTATTTGAGATTTTATTAACTAATTTTAAAATAATTAGCTTTAATGTTTTTGTCACGACCCGAACCCAGGGGCACGTGATTGACACTAGGGAATGGGAAAGCATAAAGATACCGAAACCCACAGTAAGCCTTAAAAGAAAATTGCGGAATATTTAACTTTGAAACCTTACAAAAATTAATAAAATCACAATGCACATTATCAAACTGATTTTTCTCAATATAATTTAAACCATAATATCAGTGCATTGAATAAAATAAACATCGGTTATACAAATAGTATCTCAGTACATAAATTATAAATACATGAAATTCTAAATAAAGTATGCAGTTATACAATTTCCTCTACTGCGATACACGAAAGTAAATACAACAAAACTAAATAGACCTACGTATAATAGCCAGTGACGAAGCTACATGGGGAAGAGAAGTAGGCCTAACAGTAAACTCCCAAACTCCTGGAAAAGAATTAATTGAGGGGAGTCAAAACTCACTGAGTAAGTTAATAAAGAAATGAATGCGATTTGAAAACCTCATTAAAATAAATTTTATGGAAATATAATATAATATAATTTTATTTCAACCATTTGGTATACATATAATAAATCCATTTTTAAAAGAGAAGAAATAAATATTTAAATGTCTTTTTAAATTGTTTCAATATAAAAATTTGGTAGAACCCGATTTATAAATTTTTAACAATCATATGATTCACTTATATCCAAGATTGTCGAATCCTGAGAGCAATGTATCACTAGGATACACAGCCGCAGTCATATCTCTTAATCCAATATCACTGACGGTATCCGAGAGCAAACCATCACCAGACCATCGGCCCCAGTGATTTAATAAATATAAACTAAAATTTATACTGGCGGTGTCCGAGGGCAAAGCATCACTAGACCTTTGACCCTAGTATTTATTAAATAAGCAAATATTATACTATTGGCGATGTCCGAGAATAAAACATCACCAGATCTTCGGCCCCAGTAATATAATTAAATAAACACATATTTTACCGGTGTGCACACGGTCTTAATAAAACCCATCAGGTAGCCCGTTCTACCATGGTTTATTTAAAAATAAAAGAAAATATATAAATAAAAAAATGAAAATTACAATAAATAAAATAGATAAATAAATAAAATAAAATAAATCAACTATAAATTAAATCATGCAAGATCATATGAATAATGCTGACTAGAGTCTCATAAAATTAAATTCATAAGAATTTAATATAATTTAAATTAAAAATTCAACACTTAAATCAAATATTAACTTACAAGATAAATGTGCTCCTTTAGTACGTCGTGTCCAACCTTGACTAGTAGACACGACTGGAGGGGCAGCTAAAAGACAGAAAAAGAAAATGACAATCAGAAAATAGAAACTTAACTTCTAGAGTTTCTAAGGAAGACTCGATTCGAACTCAGAATAAAAATTTTAGAATTAACCCGGTGTCACGTTTTACGAGAAATCTATTGAAAATTTGACAGAGTTTTTTTTGTAAAACAGACATCCCTCTACCGAAGTAGAGTCAATCCTGCAAATAAACACACTTCAAAATTTACAGTGGCATAACACCTCGGGTTGGGACCCCAAACTATACAATTCCCATCCAAGGTTCACCAAAAATACAAATAAGTAAATGCTAAATATTAATTTAGTAAATCACCAAAAATAATAAAAAAATAATAATAAATCATAATATAATTTATTTAATTTTTAAAACACTAAATAAAATTATTTTCTACCATAATTTAATAAAATTTCAAATAATAATATAATATTAATAACAATCCAACTTTCCAAATATTCAACATAAAATAGACAAATTCAAACTAGAATTGCCCATCTAGATTATATATACTATAATATTAATTAAAAACTCATTCAAACCACAAAACAATAAATAACTTAATTTTGAATAAATTTTCAAAAATAGTTAGTATTAATTAACTAAAAATAATAAATAATTTATAAAAATTATTTTAATACCACATTTTATCTCAAAATTAACTAAAACATAGTATTTAATTATAATATCAACAAAAACACACAATTTACCTATTATATCAAAATTTACATAATATAATATTTTCTAAAAAAAATTTAGATAAATTATCAAAAATTATTTTATCACTACTAAAATTACGAACATAATATACTAACACTAATTAACTCAAATATTCAACCAAAAATAATTAATTAACCATATTAACAAAATATAAATAAAACTTAAAATACCTAAATAAATATACTAAAATTCCATAAATATTAATTTAGACATAAAAATCAATTTAATTAATCTAAATTAATTTTTATATACTCTTAAGCAAAATTAACTCCAATAACTTAGATCAACTAATATATATATATAGATCAACCAAGAATTACCCAAATAATTAAAATAAATTTTGTAAAAAAAAAATTAAACAAATAACTCATAATTAACAAAAATCACAAATCAACCTAAAACTAACCAAAATCAACTAACAAACAACTAAATCTAACTAAAACTAACCTAAAGCTAACTAATTACTAACTCACTAACTTACTTCAAACTCAACTCAGGACAGGGAAGGGGCTGCTGCTGCAAGCCTGAGCTGCTGAATTTTCAGGTGACAGCAGGTTGTGGCGATGGTTGTGTTGGTTGTCACGGCAGAAGGGATGGAGGCTATTGCTGTAGTCGTTCCTGCTGCTGCTGCTACCTTCTTCATATGCGCTGCAGAGATGACATCAAAGGAAGAAGAAGCAAATGGAGAAGGAATGGGGTGGTTATGGCTGCATCTGACAGGTTGGGAGGCTGCTGGTTCGGGCACATAGTAGCAGGGAAAGGAAAATGGCGTGAAAGAAGAAGAAAGAAAGAAGGAGGAAGAGGAAATAGGGGTTGACCCGTATGGATAGTTTTGACCAATCCTTGGTCTGAAATATGCATATGTATATATATCTTCTTTTTTAAGTAGTTAAAGGAGTGGTAGGTATTATATATATATATATATATATATATATGTATATACAACATCAATAATAATACTAACACTAGTTAAAATAACTCTACAAATAATAATAATAATAATAATAATAATAATAATAATAATAATAATAATAATAATAATAATAATAATAATAATAATAATAATAATAAAAATAAACAATGTCATTTTTGAATAATAAAATAATACAAATTCGGAAATTACTTTTATTAAAATAAATTATAGAGTATTACAGTTTTTGTTATTTAAATATATTATATTGTGGTTTATTATTGATATTTATGGATTTTAATGATTTTTATTATCTTAATATTAAATATTGATTTTATTGCGAATTGTGATCCTTGGTTGGGAAATTATATAATTCGGGGTCCCAACCCGAGATGTTGTGCATTTGTAGTTTTAGAAGTGTGTTTGCTTGCAGGATCGGCTCTACTTTCAGTAGAGAGATGTCCATTTTATAGAGGAGACTCTGCTAACTTTTCGGTAGAATTCTCATAAAACATGACGTCGAGTCGATCCTGAGTTTTTGAATTTTGGTCGAGTCATGTTCTAGATCAAGTCTTTCTTTAGAATTCCTAGAAGTATAAATTAGGAGTTCGATTATGATATTGTTATTATTATTTATTTTTTTAGTTGTACCAAAATCGAGATCTATCGGACCAAGCCCGTCGAGTCTGTTTAGAAGAGCGCAAACCTATGAGTTATTATTCTATATATACATTGCATATAGGATACATGATTATAAGCATTCATGTTTCCATAATGTGTTTAAACATGAATTATTTTATTAAATGATTTAGAATATTTTTGGTATACTTTTAGTATGTTTTCGGTATATTTTGATATATATGCGACGTATTTGTTTGGTGTATCCTTAATATATATTTGGTATATTTTTGTTATACTTATGGTATATTTTGGTATATATGTGAAATATTTTTAGTACATGCTTGGTATATATTTGGGATATAATTGATATATTTCTTTATAAAATGGATGCCATTATGTTTTAATTATGCATTTATTATTTTCCAACATCTATACGATTTATGTGAAGGACATCAGTAGAATGTGCTATCTAGTGGGCTGCACTAGGATTATATACGCACCAGTGTGTTAGACTTAGGATTTGACATTATGAGATTTATTTGATGAGAAATTTGATTGATTGATTATTGAAAATGACAGTAAGTGAGTAGTTTGACTGTGGGAGCTCGGTTAATCTAGTGTCTTGGGGCCAATCACACTGACAGTGAGATTGCAGGAGCTCGATTGACTTAGTGTCTTAGGGCCAGTTTACTGTCCAAAAATGGAATAAGAGACTTACTTTGGAATTAAGTTAGCCTGCATGGCTAGCAAGTTTTATGATTGAGGTTGTGGATAATTTAGGGTTCTGTTTAATCCTTCACTTAAATAAACTTTTTCTGCATTTATTATATATAAAAGCGGATTTTAACATCTATGTGAAATGTCTGTATGTGTGTATGTGTGTATATACATATGTTACCACCATACCAGGTCATCATCAACTAGTAAAAAGTCCTTCATTTGAGTAGGTGAAAATCCTCCACAAGCGTAGTCAACTCTAACATCAAATATTCCTTTGCCTGTATTATGTCTGGCATGCTGAGATGACATAACACTTCCCATCCCACTTGTCTGTCCACTAGTTTGCTCACTATAAACACCAAGATTTGGCTAACTTAGAATCTGGTCCCTTTGTACTCCAGTTGTCTGCCACATTTACATTATCATTTATAAAAAAAAAATTATGATCAAAGTAAATAAATTTCATATACATAAATACCTGAAACTTAGCCTGTCTAGCACTTTTTCTTAGACATCCTTGCTTGTTGTGACCATGAGTGTTGCAAATTGAACCAGTTATATAAACTCATTTCCTTGTAAATTTTCCATATTTTGGTTCTTTTTTGTCTCTATTCCTTTTTTTTTTAGCTGACCTAGTTTTAATGATTTCAGGGGGTTGAATGGTAGGGTAGTCTGAATCGGTCCATAAGCTCATGCCCCTAACTGGTTGCATCACTGTGCCATAGCATTTCATAAAAGTCTCTTTGGTCTACCATTTGCTTACATATGCTTTAAGATTTAATTTCCTATTAAAAATTGCACATATTACATGTGTGCAGGGAAAGCCCTTTAGTTCCTAGTACCTATAAGTGCAGGTCTGTTTATGCAAATCCACTATATGCCTATAATTACCTTCAACTACCTCAAAACCATGCTCACTATTGAAAATTATGCTACATTCACAAGCCAACTCCTTGTTCTTGTCTAACCTAGCCTGAATAGTTGGGGCAATGTTAGTGTCCTAACTTTGACCAAACTCTCTCATATCCCTTATCCGCTCTATACTTTTGACTCTAATTTCATCAATTAACGTTAAAATCATCTTGAATCTTGCTTCTAAGATCCACCCGTTGAAGGTTTCAGTCATATTATTTTCAACTGCATCACACTTGGTCGTTGTTCTAATAAATGCCATGCACCATTGTTTATGGGGATAGCGTAACAATTCCTCAATGATGCCTGACCCAAATTGAGACAACTCCTTTAGCTTGTCTTTGAACTGAGCTTTAAATGTAGAGTATGCACACTCCCAAAATAACTTCTTTTTGTCTTCTCCCTTCCATTTCTTTCTCCAAGAATATAGAACATGTTGAGCACACATTCTGTGCTCACATTCAGGTAGCACATCATTTACATCTCCCATTAAACTGTACCAAATAAACCAAAACATACACAAAAATAACTTAGTAATTTTGGCCAAATTAAGGCATTATTAAAACAACTTTCTAATAGCATGCAATAAAAATATTAAGTACCTTCTTCATGTCTGTGACTATCACCAAGCCTACACCATCTTGCAACTCAAGATCCTCTTTCAAAACTTCAATAAACCACTTCCATGTCCTATTGTTTTCAATTTCAATAATGGGCCGCCTAAGCAATTGGGTACATCTGATTGTTTGTATCTTTGGAAACCATTGCCAATAGTTGTCCTTAGGTTGCACCTTTTAAGAAGCAACCATCTAAGCCTAATATTTTTCTACAGCCTTCCTTAAATCCCACTTTCATTACATTAAAATAAACATAGAAGCTTTTAAACACCTGCTGTCCAGGTACATATCCTCTATCACACTTCATAAAACACGTTGAACCCGAATTTGACCTCTTAATTTCATCAAAATAGTCATATAATTTCACAAACTCAATTCTAGGGTCACCCATTGTAGTAGCTATAACTTTGTTTTTTGCTCTTTTACAAATAGTTTTACTAAATAAGATATGCAACTCATTTTTCACTAAGTCAGTAAGTTCTCTAGTCTTAATGTCAGGCTGAGATAGTATGTGTTATTTGTAATGCTTAGCAATGTAATTACTATTACAATGAATTATCTTATTATACTTATGACAAGTGTGCCTAGGTTCATATGTTTTAATCATAAAATTTTGAGACTTTCTGTCAAAACTAGCATAAATTTGCCATAAACAACCCTTTACTCTACACCTTGCCCTCACCTTGTCTAGTTCATTTGGTTTAACATTCAACTTAATACCTTTTGCAATAGCATACTTATAAACTGCATCTTTAAATTTCTTAACATTTATGAATATCATACCTAATTCCCATGTAGGCATTGTAAGTGAAAGATCAAATTGAGACGATTACGAAGGTCTTTTTGGTGAGTCATCTGCACCTTCATCATTTGAGAATGTAGTGTCACTTCTATGTTCATCTAAATCATAAAGAACTTCATCAACCCTTACTCTGCCTCCATTTTTGTTTCCCATATCTTGTTTAAATCTGGCATCAGTACTAGTTTCCCCTAAGTGTATTTCTTCAATACCTCTATGCGTAGGTTGTGCTCCTTAAGTTCTCTTTAAATTTTTGATATTCTCTCTGACAACTCAGAGTTCATCATCCATATCAGGATAATGATCATTATTAGACTCACTTAACTCACCCCTTTCACCATTATGCTCATCTTTTTCTTCCTCAAATCCCTCAAATTGAGCTTTTATGTCATTATCACTCCCCTCATCTCCCTCATCATCACCACTGCTCAAGTTACCTACCAAGCAATCTGACTCTTCATTAACCACTTCAACTTGGTCACAATCACCATTGATGCTAATATAGGTTTATCTATTATATGACTGATATAGAAATCCACATCATCTCCATCTTAAAATTTTTTTAAAACCTCTAGTATAACAGTATCTATATCTAGTAATATAAACTCCCCTACTTTTTTCTTAAAATAAACCCCATCCATATCTGTATATCCAAAGTCCCTAATATACTATAATAACTCTGGTATACTTAACCTATCATAATCTATTTCAATATCAATTATATCCCCACCCACGTATTTTAACCCTTATTCTCTCATAAAAGACCTCCCATGATGCCACTTCACCTTAATGTTTCTATTCTCCATCTTGTAGTCAAACTTGTTTTTATTAATAATTAGTAAGAAATAAAATAAGCCAAAGCTTTTGCTAGTAACAAGACAACCACCATGGACCACATGCAATAAAAAATACAACCACCATGGACCATATGCTTTATTGCAACTACCATTGAGGAAATGCACCTCTGTTTACTCTAAAAAAACAATAAAACCAAATAAAGCTCTACATGCATGACTCAGCAACCAAGGGTAACAATGTACCTTTATAAGCTTGACTTGTTGCCTTAGCAGTAACTCAAAAAGGCCAAGCTTTTGTCTTATCTAGCTGAATGATTCCAATAGTATACTTGCTATCTTTTTGATTCTCTTTAAAAGCCCCCTCGTAAAAGCCAATAGGTAAAGGAAGCTTTTGTCACGACCCGAACCCGAGGGCACGTGACCGGCACTAGGGAATGGGTAGGCATAAGGCTCCCGAAACCTGTAGTAAGCCTAAAAGAAAGAATAAACAACACCTTACAATTTAAAACTTTATTTTAAAATAGAACATATTATCAAACTGATTTTTCTTAAAAATAAACAAATTCAAGTGCTAAATAAAACATGCTTCAATGTCATATATTATAAATCAAACTTAAATCTTTATACATAAGCGTGGTTCGTACAAATAACTACACAATATACTTAAAACATACAACTCTTAGTACATATACTACTGCAGTAGCCTAGATTAACACACAGTACAACTTACAATGACCTACATAAAATAGCCGGTGAAGAAGAAACCCGGCGTGGAGGTAGTCTGAGGTCGAACTCCCAAGCTCTTGAAAAAAATAAATTGAGGGGAATCAGACCTCACTGAGTAAGTCAATAAAAGAGCTGTACGGTTTGAAAACCTTTTTGAAAACTATATATATTTATAGTGAAAACTAATTTATAATGTATAGGTATAGCTTTTGAAAAATCTCGATAGAACCCTAAACCCACAAATCTACATGGCCAACTGGGCCCACTTATTCCAACTAGACTACCGGTCCCCGAGAGCAAAGGCATCAACCGAGGCACCAAGTCGTAGTCATTCACTTAATCCCAATATATGGCACTGGCGGTCCCCGAGAGCAAAGGCATCGACCGAGGCACCCATCCCAGTCCATTATTAACCTTACAATCACTGGCGGTCCCCGAGAGCAAAGGCTTCCACTGAGGCACCCGTCCCAGTTTAACATTCACCAATCCCATATATATATCGGATCCATCTCTCAATCTCTACCATGTGCACATAGTCTTAGTGAAGCCCATTAGGTAGTCCGTTCTACCAAAATTTCTCAAAATCGATTTTAAATAAAATGCATTTAAATCATAAATAATAGCATTAAATTAAATAAATCATGTAATCAATATGATAAAATATAAGCGCATGCATTCTTTAAATAAACATACGCACAGATCGTTCTATTGACTTATAAGATGAATGAGAAGGCTGACGACCACGCGTCTACCTCAGTCTCACGGCTTCTGCTCCGATATGCTCTAAAAGAAAAATAACAAATTGATTTTTAAAATATGACTATGGAATCGAAATCAACAATCAACAAAATAATGAAATTCCAGGTTGACTCGAGGAAAACCGGACAAGACTCGATAGATAAGATAACCTAACTAACTATAGAAATTTTACGAATATCACGTTTTACGAGAAAATATACCGAAATTTCGGCAGAGTCTCCTTTGTAAAATGGACATCTCTCTACCAAAGGCAGAGCCAGACCTGCCACAAACATCCACACTCGAGTCGGGCTCCCAAAACTACATTTAGCCCCGACCGAGATCACAACTCAACAAAATATCAAGAATTAATAGTATTTATTTCTCAAAATACATATTTTACATACACGTATACTAAAAATAAATAAAATATATAAAATCTCAATTATTCAAAAATTAAACGACTAAATTTTGTATTTCATTATTAAAATATAATTAAAGCCTAAATTAAAACCATTATAATGTATTATATATATATATATATTTGGAATTAATATTCAAAATTAACACTACTTAATTAAAAATATCAAGTAATTTATACAAATTGTCTAAACCCCTTAATTATTAATAAAACTAACTAAAATATATATTTAACTATAATTAGCGTAAAATTACATTTTTTATCCCTAAATACATAAATTACATAATGTATTATTAGTACTAAAAATAATTCCTTAAAATTATTTAATCACCCCAAAAATTTATTTTCTCAAAATTAATCTTCCTAATATAATTAAAACATATAATCAACCAATAATTTTCTTCCAAAAATATAATTTAACCTAAAAATCACATTTGGCATAAACTCAAAAATATTTATAAAAATAGTATAAAAATCTCAAAAATTATAATTTGAGTTCTAAAATTATTAACATTCACTAACAACTTTAATTATTAAAATTTTATAATTTTTCACAATAATTTTCGAAATTAACATAATTACCCATTAAATACCTAAAATTTATATAAACCTCTAATTAACACCAAAATTCTAAAACCTTAAATAAAATTAATATACCAAAAACAATTAACTATAATTACTCTAATTTTACTAATTAAACCAAATAAAATCCAATAAATCAACTAAGAAAATTAAATAAAATTATGCAAAAATTCTGTAAATTAAGGAAAATTAAGAAAAAATGTTTAAAAATTCAAATTGAAGCAATTAAGTAGTATATTTCAGCATATACCTAAGAACAACCTAAAATCAACATCTATTTTCGATCAACAACCAGAAAACAACCTGAGATCAACCTAAGAACAACACAGAGCAACTCACCTTCAACCTCCAATTTCGGCGCTGGAGGTGAGTTGCAGTGGCGGCTCTTGGCTTGGACAGACACCTAAGGGGATGAAGGAAGTTGGGGAAGCTTGGGTGGCGCTGGATCAAACTCCAACAGTGAGGAGGAAGCTTGGCCGAAGGTGGAAGAGAAGAAACAACGACAACAGCACCACCTGAAGCTCCTTCTCACGACGGCAATGGCTTCTCAGGGGGTGGCAGGGAGAACGGCGCAGTGAGGAAGAAGAGAGAGATGGTGAGGGATGGAGAGGGAGAGGTTGCAGGGGTTGGGAAGCTTCTTTGTTTTGTTTTTTTGTTTTCTTGCTTCTTCTCTTTTTTTTTTGTCGTTTTCGGTTTTGGTCCTTCTTTCTACTTTTATATATATATATATATATATATATATATATATATATATATATATATATGTATGTATGTTTGTATGTATGTATATACATAGTAACACATAATTAGCCATAAAATTAATATAGTTTAAAATAATAATAATAATAATAATAATAATAATAATAATAATAATAATAATAATAAACAATGAAATTTTAGACAATAAACAAATAATACTCACATATATAATCATTTCATAAATTAATAACCCTAAAAATATTATTAACAATTGTATAATATAATGCAAAGGTAATTATTCATAACACGGTTTAGAAATCACTTTATTTAAATAAAAATAAAAATATAGGGTATTACAGCTTTTTTACCAGTAAGAATCGATTATTCACGTCGTAGGTCAGGCTACTATCATAGCTTCGACCTTTGGGGGGATTCTTGGTAAATTAGAGATTTCGTTTTTGATAATAAGAAAATTTGGGAATTTGGGTTTTGTTTATTTGGGTTTATTTACTTGGACAACAAAAGTACCATGTCATCGCGCGTGCATTTCACACGTTTGCTCATGTCTGACCATGGATGAGATCGGTCAAAAATAAAAGTTCATACATAAAATTAGTTATTTTTGAAGTTGATGGACGAAATGAGCTAAAATGGTAAAGTTCATAGGTGGAAAAGGGTATTCGAACAATGTAAAATCTAGACATTACCTCCTATTTAAGGTTTCATATCTATTTGCTACATCTTGAATTTGAGTTCTTTCAATAAATTAAGAAACAGTGACTAAATTAACAAAGTAGATCAATTAATTTTAGAAAATAACTACAACAACTTAAGACAAAAAAGAACATTCTATAAGAAAAAAAAAGCAAACAACGAATAGTCAATATCATATATATATATATATATATATATATATATATATATATATATATATATATATATATATATAAGGATTATTACAGAAAGTTCAGCAGCCATATCTTTTTTTTTTTTTTGGTCAGAACAGCAGCCATATCTTTTAATTTGTTCCAACTGTTGTTATGCTAGTCCGACATTAATGCCGGATTACGAGGAAGAATTTCTAAGTTCATTTTTGTCTCTAACAAAGTAAAATTTTCAAAGTTCCTTAAACAAAAAAACAAAGGATTTATTCCAAAAGCATATGCTTGGTTACTTCTAAAATCTAAACTTTCAAACTTTACACTTTATTATATATATATTTTTTAAAACTAAAAATTCAAAATTTATAAAAAATTAGTTATTGAACTATTTTATATTTTCTCTCATCTTGTTCATTTTTTAACATTTAATTTTCAATGTTCATTAACCACAATCAAGTCGGATAGATTAATTAATCAATTTGGCTCCAAGTCTTTAGTGCTTATCAAAAGGATAAAAATAACCTGTTAAAAAAAAAAGGAAAAAATTAAACTCCTGACCATTCATACTTTCATCATTTAAAACTTTTGTAGTTTCATGCACTACGTTTGAGACTTTTTATGCAATTAATGTTTGCATGGAATACTACTATTCAGTGGATTTTAGTTTGAATTGCTTGGATCAACCATACATTCTGTCATTGAATCCGTGTTTTAAAATCTCTTTTATTGTTGAAATGGAGAAAAGTATAATATAAATAAGGATGAAGTTTTATGTGGTTATTAGCACCATCTACAGTGTATCATTAATAGCGATATTTTATAAAAATGCTTCTAACATAATTTCAAAATTACAAATATAATACATAAATAAATAAATTAGTTATAAGATATGATTTTTTAAATTAGGGAACAACAAGTTCACTTATTTTGGTTTAGAATTTTGAATTTCATCATTTTATTTAATTGTCCAATTAGTGTATTATTAAGCAAATGAGAGACAAAAGGTAATTTTTAAAATATTTTTGTGTCCTTATCTTTCCATAGACGCGGTAGTCGGCATCCTATAAATAAATATATTTGAACATAACATATATTGTTAAAAAAAAATTCATTGTCAAATTATAAGTATATATATCCATTTTATTTATCAACAACTTAGCCACTTACGTAGCAGAATCTAAAGTCAAATTCATTAATTAGAGCAATGAAATATCAAACTAATCGATTAGTTTTACCAAACAAAATATGGGATAAGATATAAGATTAATGAGTTTCTACCTAAAAACATTGACAGCAAGCAAAGGCGAATTTTGACATATTATTTCTGGAAGAAAAGAATGAAGGGAAGCTTAGAGGGTAACTATCATGTAATTATATTTGTAGAAATAACCTAATAGATGTAACTTACTATGTAGACATATTAAAAGTAATGACATTGAACAATCCAAGCTTGCTCTTTTTTTTCTTGACCTTCCCTTAAATAATGAAAGAGTTGATTTTTTTAACGGTTTGCCTTTGATCGTATCTGTTTGAGCGGAATTTGTACTATCTTATCATCTATATTTTATAGTAAATTGCATATATGAAAGTTATACATATGTAAATTTAAATATATATGTTGTTGGAGTCAAATTATAAATTCTTTATTGATAGCATTAAAAATTTATAAATTCAACCAACAATAGTAAATATTAATTGGTACGAATTTGTTCTCATTTAAGTCATGTCTTGTGATTTTTGAGTAATCGTGTATGCATTTATATTAAATTAGTTGTTGGAAAAACTTTTGTCACATTTGTGATTTTACTTGAACTGAATCGAATTAATAAAAATTCAGTAAATTCTAAATATCAGTAGTTTAGAAAAAAAAATTATAGATTCAAACTCAAAGGATTGGCTCCCTAGTTGTGTGTAAAACTCCACTGAATTCCTAAGTGAAGATGTTTGAGAAGGAGAATTTTTGTAGTCAAATTCTGATAAGGTTAAGTTTTCTCAAACTAACATCAGCCATGAAACCCGAATGAAATTAGTTTCATGTCCAATATGATGTACATACATTGTGATTACATAAAAAAAATCATGAATTTAATTTCCCACCATTATAGGTAAAATCCGTTCAACAAAACTATATATCTCGTCAATGTCGTACATGTGCAAGATAACTTATGAGTTAAATATTGTACCAGGATCCTGATTTTAAACAAGAAAAAAAAATTATCCATTTCAAGTTCATGAACAAGCCACGTGGTGCCAGACATCCGTAGTCTACACGCATTTTGTTCAGCTTCCTGCCAGAAATCTGCGTATCCAAATTGAATTTTCTCCTTGTACAGTTACATCTCCGTATCACTATAAATATGGCTCACACTCAACCTCATATCCTCACTCAAAATTTTCTCTATAACCTGCTTCAATTAAACACAATGGCGACCCTTAACATCAGAAAATGCGTACTACTTCTAGCCATAGTTGTAGCTGCAGGAGGAATAACCACAAATGTAGTGGCTCAGAATTGTGGTTGTGCTCCAAACTTGTGCTGTAGCCAATACGGCTACTGCGGAACCGGTGAAGCGTACTGTGGCCAAGGGTGCAAAGGAGGGCCTTGCAATGCGAAACCAACTCCTAGCACACCCAGCAGCGGTGGCGTTTCTGTGGCTCAAGTTGTGACTCCTGATTTCTTTAATAGTATCATCAATCAAGCTGCTGCAAATTGTGCTGGGAAGAGATTCTATACAAGAGATGCATTTCTTAAAGCTCTCGATTCATATAATCAGTTCGGTAAGATTGGAACAAGTGATGATTCCAAGCGTGAGATTGCTGCATTTTTTGCTCATGTTACTCATGAGACTGGACGTAAGTTCTCTTTCTTTATAAAATATATGTATAGCTCTTCTATTGCGCTGTTGGAAATACGAATGAGTTTCATGTTGAAATAGTGTTTATCAATGAAACAAAGAGATATTTTGATTTTGCAGACTTGTGCTACGTAGAGGAGATAAATGGTGCATCGAAGGACTACTGCGATGAATCAAACAAGCAATACCCCTGCAACCCAGCTAAGAAGTACTTCGGCCGCGGACCACTTCAACTGACATGGAACTACAACTATGGTGCAGCTGGGAAGGACAACAACTTTGACGGATTGAACTCTCCTGAAACTGTAGGCAACAATCCAATTGTGTCATTTAAGACAGCACTGTGGTTCTGGATGAAGAATGTCCGTCCTGTCGTAACCCAAGGTTTTGGTGCAACCATTAAAGCTATTAATGGTGCAGTAGAATGTAATGGTAAAAACCCTGGTGCTGTTCAGGCTCGTATTGGGTATTACAATGATTATTGCAAAAAATTTGGTGTTGCACCTGGAAACAATCTCAGTTGTTAATTAGATTATTGTTGACTATCCAAATATTTCAGCATAAATAAGTAATCTGACTACTTGTCAGAGTAGGTTCATGTATTACTAAAATGAATAAAAAGATGTTTGGCTATGTCATATACATTCTTTACTTTTTTTTTAAAATTATATCTGGTATTTAGTAATTATAAGAGTCTCATTCTCTAGATTGAGTTAGATGGATTTTATAAATAAACAAAACTCTCACAACTTTTTTTTTTTTATATAATATTCAAATTTAAAAATTTATTTGGGACAAATTTTTTTACCACTTTAAACTAATAAAGTTTGATTTGTTTTTCAGTTGAGGAGTATGATTGTTAGTTGTTAATTAGTGAAAAGAAGATTATTTGCGTATATATTTATCTACAGCATAGTTACTATATTTAAGTTGCATAGATTTCTTGAATAAATTTCCATCGTCAAACTATGCTCAATTGGTGTAAATTTACAATTTATTAGGGAAAAATAAAATAAATTTACATTTAATTTTTTAAAACACAACGAGTTAAACAATTTTTTTTTGAAATCACTTGGTATTCGGCATACCGAAAGACCTGACTATTCTTGATATGAAGGTCAAGTTGCACATTAAGACTCAGCCCTCTCCCAATTAAGTTGTTATTTGTGGGAGTCAAATCTGACACCACCACCACAAATATGTACATAAAACAAAACTACCTAACATTCAATAAAATGTAACTAAAACAAAACTACCTATCATTTTGAACTAATTTTTATATTTGTTATTTTTATTTTTGAACTCTTTTGCAGTTGTTTATGAACAAAAAGTAGTTTTAAATAAGAATTTTCTCGTCTATTATATTCGACACCTATAAATATGTATTTTTTTAATATTAAAAGTATTAATGAAAATTTCATTCTAATTATAATAAATAAATAAATAAATAAATAAATAAATATATATATATATAAAACTCTTTATGATGGAGTATAAAAATATGTAAAAATCCTTTTAGAAACATTCAATAAAATGTACATAAAACAAAACTACCTATCATTTTGAACTAATTTTTATATTTGTTATTTTTATTTTTGAACTCTTTTGCAGTTGTCTATGAACAAAAAGTAGTTTTAAATAAGAATTTTCTTGTCTATTATATTTGACGCCTATAAATATGTATTTTTTTTAATACTAAAAGTATTAAGAAAATTTCATTCTAATTGCAAAATATTCAAATTAAATATTTAATATTTGAATGTAGTAGTCTCGGTGTAATTAAGCAACTCATTACTATTTCATCTTTTGCCACATCTAGCAGTCAGAAGTATGAGAAATTTTTGAGTGAACTCAGTTTGACATATAAGATTATAAATTCTCCATTATAAATTTAATATGTATCATAATTATATAGCATTTATTGTACATTTTAACTTTAAAAGTTAAACATCTAACTATAATTATTTTTAAAACATTTATAATCATGATTATTTTTAACACATTTATAATTTTTTTTTTTTTAAAAATATGTTATCATTTTTTTGTATAAAATTATGGATTATTTAAATAAATATATAAAACAAACAAATAAATAAAAATCATGGAGATGTCCTAAAAAATTAAAAAAAAAAAAAACAAAGACCAAAGCTTTATCAAGATAAATTTGTTCTGGTCTATGGCTAAGATTTAGTAGAATTATACAATATCAACTTCAAAACCCAAGTCAGTTTGCTGGGTATTTTTCAAATTTATCTTCAATTTTTAATTTCATTTATTTTGATAATTTATCGTTTCGTGTTGGTTTTATGTTTAACTTTAATTAAAATAATTTTAATCAAGAAGAGTTTGAAAGTGTATTATATAACATGTCTCATTCATATATGCATTAAATTAATTTTAATCAAGAATCTTATATAAAAGATTCATAATATATGAGATTTTAAAAAAAATCATAATTCAAAAAAAAAGTTTATAAATGTATTAAAAATAATCATGGTTAAAAATTTAATTTTTAAAATTAAAAAATATAGTAAATGTTACCTAATTATGCTATATGTCAAATTCAAATTAGAAAGTTCATAGTGTCATATGACGAATTTGATTCAGCCAAAAGTTTCTTCAGAAGTACTGCCCTGTCTACGTACCCATGAGTTGCTTTTAGTGGCAAATACAAATTTAGTTCTTTCACTTTAAAAAATTATGTTTTAATCTTTTCAGTTGTTTCTTATTTTTGACTTTTGATTCTTAGTAATTATGAATATTCTTTTCAAAGAAATTTATTTAAAAATTAATTATAAAAATTTCAATATAATTATTTAGTAAATTCTGATTTTGATGATGATGATGATGATAATAATAATAATAATATCATTTAATTTTCACTTATTTAGATAAAACTATTAATTATAATAAGATAGTAATGGATAAAAAAAAAAATACAGATATCTCATTTTAATAATTAAGATATGCGTTTATGTACATGGATGCATAAAATAACGTTTTAAAAGTACTTATCATTTATGTGAAAGTTGAATTTTCATGATACATAGTTTTTAAATTTTTTTTTTAAATTATACATAACTAGTAATTATATTAAATATTTGTTAAAAATAAATAACCTATATCTTAATTAAACAAGGAGCTATTAAGTGGAAATATATAAGATGTATTAAATTTAAAACAATTTTTAAATCTATATATATATATATATATATATTAGAGTGAATTTCAGCATACGAATTAAGATGCTTTTGAGGTGTTAATCTAGTTAGAATGTCAACGAGCATCACATAATATAAATATTTTTTAACAAGAGAATCACATCGACGCTACGAGAAATAGACAATTTAGCAACGGAATTTTTTGTCACTAAAACAGTAAAATCTGTCACTAAAACTCTTAGTGACAGAATTTCCAGCAGAATTTCATTCATTGTTAAAATGTTCATCGCTAAAATTTAGCGACAGATTTTAAATTTCCATCGACGGACACATTTTTTAACAAGAGGATATCCTCAGTAGTAAAAGATTTATGAAATTTTTAATTAAGTTTTATAAAATAGAAAATTTTCAGTTGAGTTTATAACTTTCTAATACTTGTCACATTAGTCCTAATTCGTCAAAATTGACCGAAATTGTTGACAAATCATTTACTTTAAAATTCTCCTTTATTTGATTTGTTGAGATGTCAATTATTTTTACCACATTAAAAAACACATCATATGCCACATATTTAAATATGGAAGCCACTGCTATGTCATCTTTTAATTAAAAAAATTAGTTTTTTTTTATACCTTTAAATACTAAGCACTCTAAACATCAGTTCAAAACCTCAAATACAAATTAATAATCAACTAATTAAGGTTAAATTAACATTTTCATTTTCTTTTAAATACATCAAATACGTTTTCCTTACCAATTTAGATATATTGATTTTGTTAGACTTATCATTAGCATTTATCCATATATATCCACTAGTTATAGCAAATGGATCCACTTATTGCTGCCATTGTTGCTATTATTGCATGATTGAAGGCAGCCATCGTTGTTGTTGCTCTAGCTACAACTTGCTTGTTACTGGCTATTGCTCTGTCTCAGCCAAGAAGTCGATATTAAAGATGATGAAAAAAAAGATGGCATTGATGATTAATAGGTGGTGGCATCTGATAATTTTCAAATGGGATCATGACATCTTAGTCCTAAACGATATATAATTTCAATTAAATTCTATGAAATATAAATTTTTCAATTGAGTTTAGAAACATTTAAAAATTACTACATTAGTTCTACTTCGTTAAAATTGACAGAAGTCGTTGATGTGTCAGTCACTTCAAAAATCTCCCTCAATTAGTATGATAACATGTCAATTATTTTTGGCATGTTGAAAATACATCAGATGCCACATATTTAAATGTGGGAGCCACTACCATATCATCTTTCCATTAATAAAAAAAGTGATGATGGACGTAGCAGACCATTATGTCTACAATAGGTAGTGAGGCATTAAAATATTGATAGTGGGTCCCATTATAAGAAAATTAGACTGCATTACATATGGAGATGTATATGATTATATGTATGTAAATAAGGAATATTTTAGTAATTCATGATTCGTTTTTCTCTTTTTACCTTGTGAAGTGTTTATTTCATTTTTTCTCCCTGAAATTCACAATGATAGATCCCTTTCCTTTCTCTCCTCTCTACTCTCCATTGCTGACCATCTGCAATGGCACCTCTCCTCATATGCACTTGCCTTCTTCCATTCACCACTACCATTTACAAAACCATCATAAAATGGAAGCCTATTGATTTATTAGGGTTTTTGAATTTTCAGTTCCATTGTTCTGTGTTCTAAATCAGATTATGTCATGTTTATGCCACAAATGAGGCCATCTCTAGAGATTACTTTTAAAGAACAAAGAGACTGGACAAGTTCATCTTGTTATGAGACAATCTAAGACTGAAGATATTTGCTAATCATCTCGGTCTATTTTCTATTTATTTTGTGTACTGTTTCTTTTTGATAGTGTAGCTATTTTTTGAAGCTAATTTTTTATTATTTTGTTTTTCTTTATTTATTTTGGTCGGCAGTGCTTCTAAGTATATAGTTGAGGAGCACACAGGAAATGAGAAGTCATGTGTATGGCATGCTACTAATTTTGCTGGCGATGAATTGAAGGATGAGCTTTTTTGCATCCATTTTGCATATATCAAAAGTGAGTCCTTTATTCTTCTCCTTGTGCTCTTAATGAATGTCACATTTTCTTTAGTGGTTGCTTCTTAATGTTCATAAGAAAGAAGCTTTTACTGGAATTTTTGAGTTGAATTAATAAATGTTGAGAATCTACTACTTGATTGATAGAAAAATTCTTTTTTAGATGCGGTGATAGAGTGCCAGAGTTCGATCTTTCTATTGTTTATCTAATGGAATTTTAGTGTGTAAACTGATTGATTTATTTATTTGTATTTTTGACATCACTGCTAATGAAATTAACTTGAACTTATTGTTTGTGTGTATAAATCTTATACTTGTGACTGTACTTGCAAATATTATCTATCTCTTTGTGCTTGAGCTAGTAATGCATGTTAAGTTGATGCAACTTTATAGTTGCACGCATGAATGTGTTGACCCGTTTATTTGGTTATGTTATGTATTTAATTTGAAACATATTTAATTGTAAGATGTGGCTCAGGACATGCATATACTACCTTGAACAAGGTGAAAATATATGTGCAATTTCAGATATGTTAGAAATTTCTACCAAAATTGTCCTTTTAAGGCTTTTTTTAATAAAATAATTATACCATGTCTTTTATTTTTCCTTTTTTTTTCCCATAGTAATTGGTTTGCACCTGAATTTTTTTTATTTGAAATCTTTCTGCACCTTAGCTCTTGTATTTTAATATGTGTGTGAGCACGTGACTTTTGTTGGCAATCTATTTTTAAAGAATTACCTTTATATTTTTTACAAAGTTGTGTAATTAAAGGGAAACCCAACTTACCCTTGAATTGATATGTCATCACAAGCCAAGCACAACTTCTTATGCCTATTTGTTATAAAAACAAACAAGGCCATAGTCTATACTTTATGGAAGGTAGCTTGTGTCCATTTCACTTGAGTTGAAGAAAAGTTTGAACTGAAATCACACAAAGGTGGAATTTCAACCAATATAGGAATTTAACCTTACACTGATATGAGAAATGCCACTTTTAACACTTAAAAGTAAAATGTTGATTTATGCATGTGTACCTAGGTAAATGTTGCATTTTTGTATAAATGCCAGACTATTATTATAGATCTTATTCCCACTATATTTTTGGAATTATTAAGCAATTGTGTGTGGCTAATGGTTATTAATTTGATGCTTTATTGATCACAATTTGTTCAAGTTAAAATATAATGAAATTTTTAGTGACTGATATCTTTTATGTTAGTCTTTGCACTTAAGTTTTTAAAAGTTGCAAATTTGTTATGAATGGGTCATAGTTGTCATGTCTCTGTAGTAACCTATATTCTAAAGTTCATATTGTCAAATTATAATTTATTAATCATGCAAAAATGCTCAAGCCTTAGCACTTATTTCTATCAAGTTCAAACTTTTATTTCTATTATGTTACTCTCAATGATTGAAAGGTATGGAGTGTTTAGAATATGAATTATTCCATATAAAATCAATTCTCCTTTGAGTTGTTCATTTCTAGATCTCTATTTGATTTTATTCTTATACTATAATTTATGGTTATTGATCGATTTTTTTTTAACTAATTTCAGGTTTTTAGTCTCTAGGTTCCCATTTTATGTGTGTTGACCTTAGAAATAATCAATCTTAATTTTGATATTAACAAACTCAATTTTGAGCATTTAATATGTTTATTTTAAGTGTGTAAGTTAGGACTCAATTGGGAGTCAAAATGGTAAAGAATATCAAAGAAATCTCATTATGAACAATGATCACGAACAAGTTCACGAACGGGATCAGGACTGGGATGAATTTACTAAATTCATAAAATGTCAGAGCAAATTCCACCCGGGATTATGTATATCCCACCCAGGATTAAGCATATCCCACTCAGGATTGAGCATATCTTGTTTGGAATTTATGCAGCCTGACCAAGATAAATTTTCTTTAAAAATTAAGAAAAGAAGTAGTGCATATCCCAAGCACTAGTCTTGACCGGGACCATACAAATCCCGACTGAGATCAATATTGCTTGATCGGGACCGATTGAAGCAACTTCTGAAAATTAGATAGAACAAATCCCTATCCAAGTCTCGACTGGGATGGTGCCCAAGACCAGTGCAGGAATTCAAACACAACGACTATAATGGATATATTTTTGAATGTCCTGACCAAGAGTAGAACATTTACAGCTCAAAAGTCCAAATGACATTTAAATGGTGTTTGAATTTGTTAGAAAAGAAATTATTGCTTCCAACAGCTATAATTGAATTGCTTAAGTACAAATACAACCTTTGATGATCATTCAAAGGTTAAGAAACTTGTTTATTCATTATATACTTCCAAGCATTCAATTAAAGCTCTTTAAACTCTTCAAAATTCATTATATATTTTGTATAACTCTTGTGAGAGTTGGTGAGTGTTAGAATATATATTCTTGTTCTTTTATTTTCTTGGATTAGAAAATGGGAAGTGAGATTCTATTATAAAGGAATTTGTTTAAGTGTTTAACAATTAAAACACTTGGAAATTCAGTTTTAGTGTAAGCCTTTAAAACACTTGTGTATTAGTTTTTGAGTGAACCTTGAAAACTCAAGTTGTAAGCTTTGAGTTGAGCCTATAGCTCAAGTTTTAAGGATCAATCTAGAGGAATAGATTGTGGTGATTCAAAATCCTAACTTAGGGATAAGTTAGGTGGAGACGTAGAATTATTAAGAATCTGAACTCCTTAAATTTTTGTGTTCATCATTCTTCCTTCTCACCATTCTTTTAATTCTTATTAGAATCCTTGTAATTTCTTATTTTTGTTTGATAGCCCTATTCACCCCCCTCTAAGGCACTTTCAATTGGTATAAGAGCTTAGATTCTAGGAACTTAATTGCTAGAATACAAGATCATGGGGAGTGAACTTCAAAATATTTTTTCACTTAGGCCATTCTTTGACGGTATGATTATCCTTATTAGAAGTTCAAAATGGAGCTTTTATCTAGATTGTGATTCTGTTAGACTTTGGGAAGTTGTTCTCAAAGGTTGGCAACCATCCAAAGCTACCATTGATGGTGTGCAAATAATTCTATTAAGAAATGAATGGAGTAATGAAAAAAGGAAGAAAACTACAAGAATAAAAAGACTATGATCACTCTACTCTCTTTTATGTTAAGAGAAGGAGGAAAACTTCAACTTTGAATTTTGACTAAAGAAATGTAGGAGACCTTAGAAAATCACTATGAAAATAATGTGCAAGTTAGAAGCAAAAAGGTTCAACTTTACATGTATGAATATGAACTCTTCAAGATGAAACCTCATGAGTCAATCACGGAGATGAATAATCGACTTAATGCTCTTCTCACAACTCTCAAGAAACTTGAAAAACATTTCTCTAAGGAAGAGGTGAATAGAAAGATTTTAAGAATCCTACTTAAGAAGCATTAGGAATCTGGTCAATTCAATTAAGGAAGTTTAAGACCTCTTTACCCTTTTAACTGATGTGCTTATTGGAAACCTCCTAACACATGAGTTTATAATTAACCAAAGAAGTAAAGAGCAAGAAGAGAAGGAAGAGAAGAAAAAGTGCATAGCCCTAAAAGCTCTTCAAAATGATAGTGAAAAGGAAAGCACTAAATATTCTAATGATGAAGATGGTGATATTGCCATGCTCATTAGAAATTTCAAAAAATACTTAAGAAAGAAAAATTTCTTAAGAACTAGAGACTCTATAAAAAAGAGTGAAGGAGAAAATAAAAAGAAAACCAAAGAGGTTACTTTCTATGAATGCAAGAAAATGAGACACATTAGAAGTGAGCATCGTAAACTCAAATTCAAGAACAACGGGGTAAAGGATAAGAAGAAGGCATTCAAAGCTAATTAGGATGACTCCTCCGAATCCAAAGAGGAAGAGGAATAACAAAAAGTGGTCAACCTTTACTTCATAGCTCTTGAAGATGAAAAAGAGGTACCATCTACTTTTAATTCTTCTTAGGATGAGTATTGTGATTATGATAAATATGATGATGATGAAAATGTTGAGAGCCCTATTATAAGCAAACTCTTGCTTAAGTGCAAAAGCTTACTTTATAGACAAAAGCATTATAAGTATAAGTTAACTAGCTTAACTAAGGAATTTGAAAATTTAAGAAATAAATTTTTTAGTATTGTTAAATCAAATGATAAACTTGCTAGTGGTTTAAAATTTTCTAATTCCTTAGAAGAACAACTTAAAAAAGCAAATGATGAAAATCATAAGCATTCTAATGAGGTAGTAGAGTTAAACAATTTCATATCTAAACTTTAAAGAGGAAAAGAGAGTTTATATAATTTAATTAACTCTTAAAAATTTCATGAAAATACTTATGGAATTGGATATGCTAATAGAATGGCCTCTTCTTCATTATTATCACATATTAAATTTATTAAAGCTTCATACAATTCCATTCATTCTACCTCTAAATTGATTAAAACTTAAGCTTCTAAAGGTAAGAAGTCTCATATGTAAAATAATGAAAGGAAATCTGATATAACACAACCCTCATTGGCACAAAGAGGTAATAAACATGTTAGAAGACTACAATTGAAGCATGCTTACATGTACATTAGACACAACGCTTATAAGCATGTTGCATAACATAATGCACCTAAACATGTTGCACAAACCTATCAAAATACACATTGCCATTATCAATGCATGTCTCACACTATGACTCAAAATAATTTTAGGAGACACTGACCACCAAAACATAAAAGACATATTTCATACACTAGAAAACCATATCATCCTACGAGAAATAAATTTAAAAATGTTGTATGTTCATATTGTATGATCAAAGGACACACCAATAATGTGTGCTTATACAAGACTATACATCAATTTGGTTCCTTTGAATTATCTTGAGACTAACTAACTTAAACCAAGAAAGGTTTAGGTTCAAAAGAACACTTAAATTGTCTTGTGTAGGTATGATTAAAATATACAAAAATAAAAAGCAAGTTGTATCTTGATAATGGATGCTTAAGGCACATTACAGGAGACAATGAGCAATTTAATAAGCTTGATGCAAAGGATGGAGGACATGTCACATTTGGAGATAATGCTAAAGGAAAGATAGTAGGCATTGGAGAAATCTACAATCCTCAATTCTTATTTATACATCATGTGTTGCTTGTTGATGGTCTTAAATATAGTTTACTTAGTATAAGTCAACTATGTGATATGGAAAACAAAGTCACATTCTATCCTAAAAATTGCTTTGTTAGTAGTCTTAATAAAGATAAAGTAATATTTAATGGTGAAATAATAGACAACGTCTATGTAATTGACTTGAATAAGGTTGATAACTGTCACGACCCAAAACAGGGGCCATGACCGGCGCTAGGGAACGGGAATTCTTTCGAATCCGGAACCCGTAGCAAGCCTAAAAATAAAATAGAGCATGCCACAATAACAATAAAAATATAATATGCAGTGGAAAATAAAAAACATAATATCATAATATTATCCATATCAACTGGATTAAATAAAAATCTCATCACATAGATATATATAATCTTTAATAAAATCCAGTTTCAACATAATATATCTCCTTTAAAATAAAGTACATGAAATCCAATACTTTAATTCACAGCTACTGCAGTGTCTAGATAAAATAAATAAGACTTAAGTAGACAATTTACATAAAGAAGCCGGGGCGGAAGAAATCCGGCGTATCGACCTGCTACTGAGGTCTGAGGAAGTTGACTCTCCTGAAAAATAGTCAACGGAGGGGAGTCAGACCTCACTGAGTGAATTACTATAGTATATATACATACACACTAAGTGATAATGCATACAGTCAACAGTATATATATAATATGTATATATACAGGCAAATTCATACAGATGCAGAAAAATCATTTTTATATATTTTACTGAAAAATCCCAGTTTATGAAGGATCACATAGAACCCTAGAATATCGCAACCTCAGAAAATAGTGTTAAACAACACTCAAGCCACACAGGCTCACTTAATCCAAAATATATCCACTTAATCCATTTGGACAGTAGATTGGCCCCGAGACACTAAGTCAACCGAGCTCCAACAGTCTGACTGCCAGTGTGATTGGCCCCGAGACACTTGGTCAACCGAGCTCCAGCAATCACACCCAAACCACATCTCACATATCGATAATCATAATCAAATCAATATCCACAAATAAGTTAGTAATATAGCCTAAATACTATAGGCGTACCGGTACGTACTCGGTCCTAGTGCTGCCCACTAGGTAGCACGTTCTATTGATATCCTTCATTAAAAAATAATAAAACATTCATTCACAAATATAAATGATGCATGAATATAAATGAAACAACAATATAAACCATATATATACCGAAAATATACCAAACATAAACCAGGTATATTTTGAGTATATATATGTCAAATAAATCCAATCAAATCATGAATTAAACTAAAAATATATTTAAAAACATTTTAAATATATTTTATTTACAAAACATGTATATAATTCATTATATACCAAAAATATACTTGAATATAAATCACATTATTTATGTATATTTAGTCAAAATAAAACATGCATTTTCTAAATCATGCATCCTAAGCATATATATATAATATAGTAACTCACCTAATGCGCTCCACGAGACAGGTCCGACGGGCCTGGTCCACTAGCCCTCGGTCTCGGCGCAACTAAACAAGCAATAAATAACCGACATTAGAATAAACCTAACAGAAATCCTAGAATTCAATCTAGAGTATTAAACACAGAATCGAAAATTAGGGTTCGACTGGATATCACGTTTTACGAGAATTCTACCGAAAATCCGGCAGAACCTCCCCTGTAAAACGGACGTCTCTCTACTCAAAAGAGTAGAGCCGACCCTGCAAAGAAACACACTTCGAAAAACGAGCTCAACACAATCAAAATCCCACGGTCGGACTCCAAACTACAGTCCACTGACCGGGGTCCACAAACACAGAATAATATTCCAGATATACCGAAAATATCCTTAAATCACAGAAATACATTTTATAAATAAAAATTACATAATTGACCTTGAAACACTATAAAAACCAATTAAAACTCATTTTATTAGAAAAACCGTATATTATATATATAATTGAAAATAATTCCCGAAAAATAGTTTTAATTAGTTAAAAATACTAAATAATTTGTAGAAATCATTTTTATACCTTAAATAAATATTAAAACCAATTAAATTACATTTTTAGACAATTTAGGGTAAAATTACCAAAATACCCCTATATATATAAATATACTTAAATTACTTCAAAAATTCACCAAAAATCATACACTTATCCAAAATTAATTTTCTCAACATATTTATCAATAATATTAATAATTAAACCCAATTAACCAATTAAATTCAATTTAAAACACAATTAACCTAATTTTCCAAAATCACCTAAACTTCAATAATTAAAAATAAATACTTAGAAATTCATAAAAATTCCAAATAAATTCCTATAATTCATTTCAACACCTAATTCAACCATAAACTCCAATTTCATAATTTAAATAATTAATTTCCGAAAATTAGAAAATAATATTAAAATATTCAAAAATACCCAAAAATCCAAAAAATCTCCAAAAATTCTACAAAAATTCATACATGAAGATTAAGCTACTAGGAACAACATTTGTGAAGGAAGTTTCCATGAATCATCCAATTCGAAGCTCAAAAAAAATCGAAAACCCTAATAGGCCGAAATTTACAAATCGAAACCTAAGCAATTCTAGACCATATTAGCTCAAACCAAAGCTAGAATCACACTCACCGGAGCTCAAGGAGAAGAAATAGACCGGCGGTGTTGAAAATGGTGGCCGGAGGAGGGAGAAACGGCGGTAGCTTGACTTTCGGCCTCTAAAGCTAATTCCGGCCAAAACTCGTCGGGAAAGGGGCTGCTGGCGGCGGGGAACGGCTGGAGGCGACGGTGGCAAGCCGAGAGGCACACTGGCGGTGAAGGAACGGCAGTTGCAGCGGTGAGGGATGGTGGTCGGGCGTCGGGCGTGGGAAAGAAGAAGGAGAAGGAGTCGGGGGCAAAATGGTAATTTGGCAAATTCTTTTGATTTTTAATGTATATATGTATATATATATACTTTATACTTTATATTAAAATAATATTAAATTACACACATCAAATATACACCACACACATTAAAATATTAATATTTTAATAATTTATACCAAATAAAATTAATTAAATAACAATTAAAACAATTAAATACTTAATAAAATATTAGGGAATTAATAAACCCTAATTAAATAAATATACACACACCGACTTTATTTAATAATTTAAAAATATGTATGAGTTCATGCAAGTCCGTAAATACCTTTAAAATAATTAATAATACATTGTTTACGTGAAAATTTCCCCGAAAATGCAAGTCCCGGAAAAATTTTACGTAAAACACTGTAAATAATACACCGTAATTAAAATAGGTTTTAAATACATATTAACTCGTAAAAATATCACATATATATTCAAAATTATTGACACTGCATATCCCGGTACAGTGTAAAAATATTTTAAAAAAACACGGGATATTACAATAACAAAGACATTAAATGCTTAATGTCCATTTCCCATGACGCATGGACATGGCATAAAAGGTTAGGACATAAAAATTTTGAGCTTTTGAATGATCTTTGTAAATATGAACTTGTGATTGGTTTACTTAAACTTGAATTCACTAAGGATAAACCTTGTGATGCTTATAAAAAAAAGGAAACAATTCAAGTCTTTATTTAAGCTAAAAAATGTAGTATCAACTTTTATACCTCTTGAACTTATACATATAGATTTGTTTGAACCAATACGTGTTGCTAGTCTCGGTGGAATGCATTATGCATATGTATTGGTTGATGATTACTTTAGATACACTTGGGTGTGTTTCCTTGCTTATAAGAATGATGGATTTAAAGCTTTTAAAAAATTTTCAAAAAAGAGTTAAAAAAAAAAGGTTTTTGTATTTCTTCTATTAGTAGTGATCATGGAACCGAATTTGAAAATGAATTCTTTAAAACATTTTGTAATGAAAATGACATTTCACATATTTTTTCTTATCCTAGAACTCCTCAATAAAATGGAGTAATTGAAAGAAAAAATAGAACTTTAGTGGAAATGGCTAGAGCAATGCTTCATGAGTATAATTTACCATTATACTTTTGGGCGGAAGCCATTAACACATCTTGTTACATTTCAAATAGAGTTTTCAAAAGACCAATTTTAAACAAAGCCTCTTATGAGCTTTGGAACAATATAAAACCCAAAATCATATATTTAAGAGTATTTGGATGCAGGTGCTTTATATTAAACACCAAGGATAATCTTGGAAAATTTGATTCTAAAGCCGATGAAGGAATTTTCCTAGGCTATTCTACTTCTAGTAAAGCATATAGAGTGTTTAACAAGAGAACTCTAGTAGTTAAAGAGTCAATGCATGTTGTATTTGATGAATAAAATTCACTTAATCCTAGAAAGGATGTTTGTAGTGTTGATGATAATATAGGTGAACTTGTAAAAGAAAATACTAGCAAACATTTGGAACTTGAAGATCCTAGAAAGGAAGAAGATGAGGAAATACCTCAACTTATTTTGAAGGATGATCCTTCAAAGGATTGACAATTCAAGAAGGCACATCATCAAAACCTTATTATAGGTGATAAAACTAAAAGGGTAACTACTAGATCTAAACTCAAGTCTATTGTTAATTTAGCATTCATATCTCAAATTGAACCAAAAAATGTTGATGATGCATTGAGTGCTAAATTTTAGGTCCTTGCTATACAAGAAGAGTTAAATTAATTTAAGAGAAATAAAGTTAGGACTCTAGTTTCTAGACCAAAACATCATCCTATTATAGGCACCTAATGGATGTTTAGAAATAAGATGAATGAATAAGGTGTCATAACTAGGACTAAAGCTAAACTTGAAGCTAAAAATTATAATCAAGAGAAAGATGTTGATTATGATGAAACCTTTGCCCCTGTTGCAAGGTTAAAAGCTATTAGAATGCTACTTGCATTTGCATCTTTGATGGATTTTAAACTTTATCAAATAGATATTAAAAGTGCATTTTTAAATGGTTTTATTAAAAAGGAGGTATATGTTGAGCAACCTTTTGGTTTTGAAAATTTTGATTCTCCAAATCATGTTTTTAAATTGTTAAAAACATTGTATGGATTGAAATAAGTTCTAAGAGCTTGGTATGAAAGATTGAACAACTTTTTATTAGAGAAAAGTTTATTTAAAGAAAAAATTTGACATAACTCTTTCATGAAGAGATCAAGCATGATTTATTAATTGTTCAAATTTATGTTGATGATATTATTTTCACTGCTACTGATCATTGCTTATGTGAGGAATTCTCTAAGTTAATGCAAGGAGAATTTAAGATGAGTATGATGAGAGAACTCAAGTTCTTTATTGGACTTAAAATTAAACAATGTAATGATGGAATTTTCATCGATCAAACTAAATATGCAAGAGACATTCTTAAGAAGTTTGACATGGATAAAGCTAAGACAACAAAACTTCAATGAACACCACAACCAAACTCAACAAAGATGAGAATGACAAATCAGTTGATGAAAAACGTTTTAGAAGTATGATCAGATCCCTTTTTTATTTAACTACTAGTAGACTCGATATTATGTTTGCTACTTGCTTATATGCTAGGTTTCAATTTAGTCATAGGGAGTCCCAATTGAATGCAATCAAAAGAATTTTCAAGTATTTAAGTGGAAGTTTGCATTTAAGACTTTGGTATCCTAGGAGTTCCTCCTTTGACTTGATTAGCTACTCAAATGTAGACTTTACTAATAATTTACTAGATAGAAAGAACACTTCCAGAACTTGTCAATTTTTACAATCACTAGAAAAAAAAAATGGTCATTAGCAAAGGCATAGGTTGTTAAAGACAATTTGTGATTGAAAAATGCCGATTGCATAAGATCGCTATTGGCTTCGTCGCAAAAAGTTTTTTGAGACCTAAAAACATAAACGGTTCTAAGTACCTTTTGCAAAAGGTCATACTAAAGTCGTATTACTGACCATTTTTTAAAATGAATTGCAACCAAATTACTGTCGCAAAATTTTAACACAACCATGGTTAATATTACAAATTCACTTATTAATGACCACATTTTTTGTTACAAATATTATGGTCGCTTCAAGCCTTTTAGTTTTTTTTTTCCAAATTTTTTTTTTTTTTTAGTTATTAATATGTTTATGCAATGAGTTTAAAATAAAATCATACATTAATAAACACACTAGAAGAATATCCATAATAAAAAAATTGTATTTATACTAAAACAATTGTATAACATTAATGTCCAATCTAATATTTGAAACATTGATATTGAAAAAAAAATAATAATAATAATAATAATAATCAAGTATCATAAAAATTGTTGAGAAAAAAAAAATCTGACATCTTTAAGTGATTGATGATAGAGTCAACAAGTCATGTTCACCACTTTGTTAGACTTGGATACCTGTAAAAATTGAAAAATAGAAATTAAGAAAAGAGACTTTAAATGACTACACATTGAATTTCTTAGTTGAAAAAAACACAGCAGATTTTCCTTTTATCTGTATCACCAACTTGGGGCTTGGCGAAACAGCCAGGCACCTTAAAAGGAATCAGTGAAGAAAACAAGACAGCCATCAATGTTTGAATAAGTTTAACATTTTATCTGACAGCTGATCACCTAAGACCAATTAGCCTCTCAGCTAAAATAGATTCATCACCGTAAAAGGGTAAAAGGATGTGTACGAGTTGTTCTTCCAAAAGAAAAAAAAAAAAAGCACACGAAATCAAACAAAATTCATAATAATGATAACAAAGGACTATGATTAAAGAAGATACATGTGCAACATAGCAATCATATCAAGCAGTTAGAAGAAAAGAACAGCACTCACTGAGGTCCACACAAGAAAGATATGGTAAATTTACATTAAGATAAATAACAATTACCTGAAGCTGTTTAGCAAGGGCCACAACTTCATCGAAGTTTGCATTACTTTCCTGTAACATGAATAAACCCAGATCAATTACTTTCAGTTGAAAGAATTCTGACCCTTGGAAATAATGATCATCACGATTGAACATATTTTCAAGAACAGAAACAATCTCATTCCCAAGTACTGAATACCATAAGCAAGTAAATCATTCCTCCAGTTCTTACACCATTTAACTGACTCACCTCAATTGTTTTTCCAGCAGGGGCTATATCCCTGTCCTGGAAACACCACCTAGCAACTCCAAGCTTGTCCAGTAACTCAAAGTTGGCTCTCACTGCATTATGTTTCAAAAGAAAACTAAATGAATGGAAAATAAAATGTCATTAGTCAAAATTCAGTTAGAGGCACGTTAATGTCATGCCAACAGATCTTTATATAGACAACGCAAAATAATCGGCAGACAATTACATCCAATAGTAGAGGTTAAATTTAAATGGCATATTTAAAATAGGTGAAAATTACCTCCATAGATGATTCTAGTTGATGCTGCAACTTTAGCACTAACATTGTCATGGAGCCATTTCCTCAGCTCAAAATGGACCTGACGCATAAACCCATCACATGAAGTAAAGCCAATGAGAGTCAAGTAGATGAGTTGTATACATATTAAATCAACAAGTGTCTATGCATAGATAATGTTACCAACATTCCTTCGAAGAAAAAAAAAAAAAGACTGTCAATAACACAGAAATGGGACTCAAAGTGGTACGAGTATCAGAGATACATTAGTGATGTATTCATAGAACATTAATCAAAATTTTTTTTTTTTAAAAAAAAAAACAGAGAACCTGGTCTTATAGACAAAATTCATAACAATATAAAATAATACTTCTGGATTTTAAATAACTAATAATAATTGGAAAGAATTAATTACTAGAAATACCTTTGCTGTTACGTTTTTAGCAGAGAGTTTGAAAATCAATGACAGAGAACAACACTCTAAATTCGGTAGTGATTTCAACCCCCAAGCTGCAAGTAAACAATTGATTGATAATACAATCAGATTCAACCGAAAACAAAAAGAAAACAAAACTTCTGAAATTAACAAATTAAATTGATCAATCACATAAACAAAAAGAAAATATAATGAAAATGAGAACAAAAGTGGAATATAAACACCAAATTTCCGATAAATCAAAAATAAAATAGAAGAACCAATTTTTTATTTACTTGTTGGATGTCGACCTAGAGAAGGAGCGAGAACAAGTGAGAAGAATGCAGCGAATCTGAAGTGAAACTGAGAAATGGTGCGACTTTGAGAATTATGGAAGTAAAAAAGGAAGAGTTCATGGCATTGATTGAGTGTTTATTTATGACAAGGAAGCAGACTTATTTGAGTGTGTTTATTTTCCAAAGATATGCTTCAATTAGAGCAATTGTGATCAAGCACACACAAAATAATAAACTTCTCTCCATAGACAAGCAATGAAATTTTTATGCTACTGCTGCTACTAATATACTGCTCTTCATAGATAAGCACACACAACATAAGCACTCAAATGCATCAGAAGCAAGGAGAGGAAAGGGAATTCAAATTCAGCTTTTCAGATCACATTCACCAAAGCAGACAATACTACCCTGTCTCACTTAAGTTGTGATAACCTTATCAAGATATAGATAGAATGATAAATGGAGTAAACCTCATCAAAGATGCATATGTCTTCTAATCCAGTGCAGAACTGAAAGGTTTAGACAAGAAAACTTTCTAGGCCATATTATTCAAAAGTTGATCAATGCAAAGAGAGATATTCAGATCCACCAAAAGATTGATCAGAGAGATAAAAATGCATGTAAAAGATGCAATGTATTTCCAGCTAAGCAACCAAATTGAAATGGCTTCATGCCTTACTGCAACTAATAAAAACTATTCAATCTTTTTCAGAAGTTAAACTAGCAGTGCAGTTCCTAGACTAATTAATTACTATTCTATTGCATTGTCTGCATGTGTAAGTCAACAAGGCAATATATTCAAGATCAGAACTTACAGATTCAGCTTTCCATTCACCACCAGTCAGTGGTTTACCTCTGCCTGGCACCATCACCACAGTTCCATCCCTGTCACAGAGCTTGCACTACAGAAAAAGAGGAGGGCATAAAAGTATCACTAAGCATTAGAATCATCATTTAACAGTCAAATACTGCAAAGGCATAGAGGTTCCACTATAGAAATAGATTGACAGTCTCAAAAACCTTAAATTTCACAGCTGCAGAAACAATAAATGCAGAACAAACATATGTGCAAAATGATATTTTTATGAAACAGTAAGTATGATTTCACCAAGTTCATTCCAATTGCAATGATTCATTTTCAGCTAGATAAAAGTGTTTGGTTCAGCCAATGATGATCAAAATTTCAAATATCTCACCAGCTTAATATCCTACATATTGACTAGACACAAATTAACAAGCATTTTGTCAGCAATGAAGTTGAGAAAGAAGAAAAGAAAGCAACATGAGAAAGCTACAATATTGCCACTTAGAATTAGAAACACATGAAACTCCACAGAGCTGAGGCACAGGTATTGAAAAACAAAAATGACATATCTCTGTCCCCTTTTTTAATTAGATTATATAAATAGAAGAAAAAATTATTTACCTTCTGAACAAGATTAGCAGTTGCCTTGTTGGTCTGGAGAGGAACAGTCGCATTGAAGCTCACTCATGTTTCTTTCTAGCTCACTTCTCCACACCTCCCACATTTCAGCTACATTTCAAAAAACTTTTATGAATGCAAAATCAAGCAGCACAACTCCTTGCTTAGGTAGGTTACTAAATTGGAAAGATGTATTGATTGAGAAAGCACACCAATCTAGAATATCAAGGAAATGCAAATTCAGTATTGAATCAATGAAAATTGATCAAATCAGTATTGAATCAAAGAAAATTAATCAAATTACTGTCCAATTCTGAGTTTTAGCCAATCGATGAGAAAGAGCACGGATGCAGTATTGAATACCTAATCGCCAAAGTAGCAATTAAGATTTTGGCAAGAACAAAACAACAAAAAACAAGAAATCAAAAAATCTATCTCAGTCTCTGAAAGAGCAACCAAAACAGAAATTAAAATTGGATCTGCTAATTAATAAAATCGAATAAAATAAAGAAGAAAAAAACTGACTTCAAAGATTGCTACTCTTTAGGAGGATTACTTTTGTGGTGCGATCATCATCATTTTGAGCATACTTCAACAGAATCAAAGTGATCTATTTTGATCATGTTACCAAGCATCATAAACATAGTGAGTGTGAGTATACCAGCAACCACTTGCCTCAAATCAACTCCCATTTTTGTATTTGGCTCAAAACAATTAAGGAAAAAAAAAAAAGAATTGAAAGCCTATCTAAGTGTAAAATGCAGTGAAAAAAACAAATGAAGAGAACGAATCCAAATTCAAAATTAAGACATCCATTGGAAGAAGCAACAGATCTGAATTCAAAAACGGTAATGAATATCTCCAATTATTTACCAAGAGGCACAACTACCTCCCTCAATTATTTGCCATAGTAATGAATATCCTCCACCATCAACAACAGTATTCCAGTCAGAATTCAAAATAGAAAACTACAATAATATAATAATATGAAAGCTAAAAGACTACAAGAAAAATGTCCTGCTTTGTCTTCTACTATAGTGAATTTCTTCAGAGTTGTGAGAATGTGAATATATCGAAGCAGAGAAATATTATAGTCATCAAAACCTAAAGAGTAAACATATATTAGGGCAAGGCTAAATCACGACTCAGAGACCACAAGAAACAAATATATATAGTAGTGCTCATCAGATTAGACCTCTACTATGCTCAGAAAAAAATTGAACTTGTAATCAGCTGCTTTCAATATCTTAAGAGTATGGAAGATTTTTATTTTATTTTATTTTTTTTAATTTTAAAAAGCATCTTTTGTCAACTCAAGGCCATAGAGCCAAAATGTAAATATTCAATGCAATGAGGAAAGCATATGCTCCAATGTCCAAATATGACAAAAAAACGATGTGAAGAAGGAAAGGAATTCTAATTTTGTAGGAATGTTAATATAATAATTCACAGGGTTGAAAGCAAGTACAAGTGGCTGGAAAGGCAACACCATTCCCCTTCTACCGTTCAAGCTTATAGTCCCTCGAGCACCTCTAGCTTTCGTAACAATTCCTGCAATTGCATCATCTAAAGCCTCATTCAAGGATTTAACCAAAAAAAAAAAAAAATCATTTTTTATCCAACAGCAACCGCACTTAAAGCCCGACACTTAAAAAGGTTTCAAACTTCCCTTACCAATAAATTTCACAAAAGAGAGTTTTCTTTTTTTTTTTTTTCAAGTGGCCAACAACCCTTCCAATTTACATCCTCTAAAGGGGGAAAAAAACAGAGTTCAATTAAATCTACCACTAAGCCGATGCAATGGCCTGATGATGTACAGAGTTTAGTTAAACAGCTCCACAACCTAAGCCCAATAACTGTAAGTATGGTCTGTTGATGTACAGAGTTTAGTTAAACAGCTCCTCAACCTAAGCCCAATAATTGTAAGTAAAAACTTGATTATTTGGTAAAATAAAATTAATAATAATTTATTTCTTGAATTTTATTAATCTTAAATCGATTAGGTGAACTAACAGAGCTAGACGATGTTTTTCTCCAAGCTACTTTTTGACCAGTTATTACCACTAGATGGTTTCTAGATGAAACTCAAACATATGTACATCTTTTATTGGTGATTGATGACTATATTGTTATGTGACAAAAGAAGGAAAGGGACTAAGTAATACAACAACAATTGCAATCGTTGTTGCTTTTTTCATCAACTGTTGTAGTTGGAGCTCTCTTGGTCATGCTTCTACAGGAAGAGAAAAAGACCTACAAGTTAATATGCTTAAACCTGAAGATTGTATAATGTGTATTATTGGACTGTCACTAAGTCATAAACTTAATTTGTTACTTAGAGGGGGAAACAAGTCAAGAAATTCTACTAGGAAATTTGGAAAGCTCAAATCGCAGGCACTTACTCAATTGGGAGATGCATGTCAATGAAGATAGCGATGTGGAAATGCATTGCTTCAATTTTTTTTTTGGCCAAATATAAAATTATATTAAACCAAAGGAGAAAATTCAAAATGAACATTGAGAGACCGGTCATTGGGTAGACTATTAGCTACTCAATCTGCGGCTCAATTACATGTTCTACTAACCCAACAACATGAAATAATCCAAATAGAGAAAGTTTAGAAACTATAGAATCCAAAATACCTAAACAGGACCATTCATTGCTTCAATTTCAATACTATTGAAGTAGCTACCGACAATTTTTCAGATGCAAATAAAATTAGAAAAAGGAGGTTTTGGCCCTGTTTATAAGATAAGCAAGATTGGCCATGAGAAACAAGAAATGCTACGCAGGTTATGTTCAGTAAGTTCATTTCAAATTATCCCGACAGGACAAAAGCATGATTTAAGAGTTCATGACAACACTTCAACCATACAACACTTCAAAAAAAAAAAAAAACACACACACACACACACACATACAAGCACAGTAGGCACCGCACCTCCAGAGTAAATGATTGTTTCACAGTCGGTGTGCTGCTCAAACACGGTCCTAGGTGGTCTCCGTTGTTGCTGCTCTTGTTCCGTCTTCCATTATAGCCGCTGTTCTCTGTTGTTGAGAAATGATTAGAAATTTCTATTTCTAATTTCCAATTGGTTGAGGAGCGAATGAGAAAAAGAAGCTTATGGTAAATGAGAGTTAAAGAAAATAAAGAGACAAAAAGAGAGTTAGGGTCAATTTTTTTTACAGATGGTTTGAGCAATTTGTTTATAGATCGGCATTTCCAGTGCCTACTACGTTCTGAATGTGAGGGTGGGGAGGCAATGTGGATGGGTTGGCTTTTTTTTTTTTTTTTTTTTTTTTTTAACTTTAGGCGTTGTGGAAATGTTTTTAGGACGTGTTGTGGAAAGGGATATTTATTTAGGAGATTTGTTCAAGTGTTTTTTTCCTTTACATATAGAAAATTGATCGCCGAAACTATTTTGTGCAAACCCGCCATCTGAAATGTATTTGCGACTGGATTAGGGGACTTTTAGCGAAAGGAATTTTGTTTCATCGCAAAAGATGTTTCTTTAATTTATTTTTGCGACCGATAAAATAAAAGATCATTAAAATACACTTTATTGCGACCATTTTAGACATAGGTTGCTATGAATTGGTCGTTAAAACCCACAATTCTTGTGGTGAATGTTTAGTTTCTTGGTTTAGCAATAAACAAGTTTCAATTGCTTTGTTCACGGTTTAAACTAAATATATTATAACAAGTCTTTATTATTCATAAATCTTGTGGCAAAAATAACAATTATTGGACTATGACATTAAATTTGATCGCATTACAAGTAAATGTGATAATTCAAGTGTTATAAATCTTAGCAAGAATCTCATTTAACATTTTAGAACTAAACATATAGACATTAAACATCATTTCTTGCATGATCATATTCAAAATAGTGATATCTCACTTGAATTGGTTGATACAAATAATCAACATACAAATATTTTCACCAAACATCTTAATGAGGAGAGATTGAATTCATTAAACATGATCTTAGCATGATTGATGACTCTAGTTTGTCTTGAGTATTTGTTTAATTACTATATGGATATTTAAAATTGTTTGATCCTCATATTTTCATGTGAAATCATATTGTGCTTATTGATTGCTTTAATTTTGGTTAATAATTGTTTTGATTTTGATCTTAACTATTTTCAAAATTTTTAATTATCATACATTTATATATGTTTAAAAGTTTTTAAAAACAATTGATTTTTTTTTGCAAATTAATAATTATTGAAATTAATTCAATAAAATATTTTATTGCAAAACTATTGTCATTAACTCCCTCTTTAAATGAATTTATTTCAAATTGTCATTCACTATTTTTTTCCCTCAAATTAATTCAAATTATTTGAGCATTAATTTGTTTAAAATTAATTGCACTTTAATTTGGACTTGATTGTATTGTTTTAATAAGTTTTGGGCTGTCAAGGATCAAATCCTGCCTGGGATGTGAATATGTACATTTCTCAAAGAGAAACAGTACATATCCTAATCTCGATCCCAATCGAGATTAGACCTGGGACATATTGTCCTAATCGGGATAAGTGTGTGTCCCAACTAGGATATATTTCCTGACAATATAAGAATTCTCATTATCTTTGCCTCTTTGACCATCCAATCAAAAATTAGAAATGGATTTTGAAGTTCTTTTAGTTCGAAATTCAAATTTTGAATGTTTTCTAAACCCTAATCCTTGTTTATATATACTTATATTCTCTTCTCTTCATCTCACATTATCTCTTTCTCCAAATTCTCTACTCTACTCTTACTCATTTAGCCCTTCTTTAAGCAAATTCTCTCCCATTTCTCATTGCTCCCAAAATGGCAATTAATCTTCCTCCTTCATCCTCTAAAGAAACACCATCCAAAAAGGACAAACCAAGGAGAACTCACTCTTCTCAATTCTATATAAGAGAAGAGTTTAAGAACAGAGTTTCTCAATTTCAAAAGAGAAATTTTATTCCTCCTCGGTTTATGCATGAGGACATTCTCAACAAGCTTGGATGTTACGAAGAAGTGAAGGAACTCTTGACTAATAAGGTTTATTTAACTATGCCTTCAATCCTTTATCCTCCTACCAATCTTTAATTGTGGAATTTCTTTCTTCATGTACTCTTCATTCCATAAAATTTGATGAAGACAATCCTTACTTCTCCATGCGCTTTAAATTGGGTGGAAGAGATATATTCATGACTAGCCAAGAGTTTAACACTCTCTTTAGATTCACTCATGAAGGACATGTTCAAGTTAAGGGAAATTGGCTTCCTTCAACCTTTTGGAATGAAATTCATGCTCCCTAAGCTCTAAATTTTTTCACTGGACATACAAAGCCTCTCACCTAAAATCTAAAGCCTTATGTATGTGCACTGCTTTATTACTTATTCAATTAATGGTAAAGGTCTCTCTAATGAAATTCTTTCTTATGATGACCTCTTTATTCCCTATTGCATGGTGAACAAAGAACCAATAGCCTTAAGAAGATTTATGCAATGGCGTTTGTGGCTCATTAGTGATAGTCTCACTAGTGTTATTTGTGTTGGTAGGATTGTCACAAAATTAGCTCAACACTTTGGCATTGGTCTTGATGTATTGCTTTCTATCAAACCTATTCTTTTTTATGAAACTTTCATTAAAAACTCCAAACAATTTTCCTCTATTGATGATACTTAGGTTTGGAAGCATGATATTGGTGAAAGTGAGTATATTAATGCTTTTTCAAGCAAATTAAAGATTTTAAAGATCAAGGAGATGAAGAAGTTGAAACTTAAACACAAAATGCTCCATAAAGGAAAAGATCAAGGCAAGAAGGTACTTCCCAATGAGCTTAAGCATTTGGAGATGAGCCTCAATGGGTTGGATAAATTTTTGATAAGATGAGCTTGATGGGGACAAATTTCAATGCCCGCAATGACTAAGTGGATGCTAACATCACTCACCTTTAACATGATGTCCACTATCTCTATGAGCAATAAGGATATTCTTACTCATATGCGCCTTTCACTCATCCTCCACCTCCTCCTCAACAAGACTAGATTTTTATATTTTATTATATTTATTTTCATCAGTTTTTGTTTGGTTTATTTTCAATATATTTTTTGTATCTAAGCTTAGAGCTATTAGTTTGTTTTTATAGTTATTTTGTGTTTGTTTAGGTTTGGTTTATTTTCTGGATATAGCCATGTGCTATTAATTTTATGTCTTGTATGTCTAGTTTACAATTGGTATTTTAATATCATTGTAACTTTATCCTTTTATTAATGCTACTTTTATTATAATTTCCTTTTGCATTTTGTAAAAGGGGAGAAATATTTGAGTTTGAATATTTGAAACTTATTTTATATAATTTTATTTATGCGTGTGTAATAACATTGTAAGTGTGGTTAGTTTTGTCATATATTTTATATGTGATAAAAAAGTCTTATTTTGCTTACTTTGTGTATATATGTGACACTTGGCTAGATGGGGCATAATGTTTTTTAAGATTTGGTCTATCCTTATTTTCATTGCTTTAGTTCTTAGTCTTTTGTTTCCTTTAGAACTAAACTCTACATAATCATGTGATAGCTAAGTTTGTCAAGCTTCAACACAAATGTTATATGTACTATGTTTGTGATGTGCTAAGTAGTACTACATGCATTGTAAGTGCTACTAGTTTTAATTCATATTGCTTAGCATTTATTTAAATGATTATGTTATCATGTTTTTATGTTTTCAACACATTTATCAAGATAGGCTATGTTTTTATTTCCCTCATGTTATATTTTATGTTGTTTTTATTTTTGTCAAAGGGAATAATTTATAAATTTATATTTCTTATTATGTCCAAAAGGGGAGTAATAAAGAAATATATTTTTCTTAAGTTATGAAAAGTTTAATTGATTTTTTTATAACAAAAAGGGGGAGATTCTTAAAATTCAATTATCTTTCAATTAGTATCATTCTCATTCCATTGTTATTCTTCATTATTTGAATTCTTTACTCCTTAAATTCATTATTTTTATAATATGCATAAATTAAGGAGGAGTATAATTTAAATACCTTAATAAAATTCAAATAAGCACACACTTCACTTTATATTATCCTTCTCAAACTCAAAATAAGTTTGTAAAAATCAAAAAGGGGAAGATTGTTGACCTAAGCAATAATCAATCTTAATTTTGATCTTAACAAACTTAATTTTGAGCATTTAATATGTTTATTTTAAGTGTGTATAAGTTAGGACTCAATTGGAAGTCAAAATGGTGAAGAATATCACTATGAATAGTGATAATGAGCATGTTCATGACTGGGATCAAGATTGGGATGAATTTACTAAATTCATAAAAAATCAATACAAATCCCACCTGGGATTGTGCATATCCCACGCGGGACTAAGCATATCCCACTTAGGATCTATGCAACCTGGCAAAGACAAAAAATTTTCAAAAATTAATAAAAGAAGCAATGCATATCTCGAGCACTAGTCTTGACCAAGACCATGCAAATCCTGACCAAGATCAATGTTACTCAATTGAGACCAATTGAAGCAACTTATGAAAAGGATAGAAAAAATCCCGATCCAAATCCCGACTGGGATGGTGCTCAGGACCAATGCAAGAATTCAAACTCAATGACTATAACAGATATATTTTTGAATGTCTTAACCAAGAATGATGAAATCCCAACCGAGACTATAACATTTACAGCTCAAAAGTCCAAATGACATTTAAATGGTGTTTGAATTTATTGGTGTTATGACTCGATATTTTAAATACTATAAATTTTTTTATCATATATGCAGTGTTAATACAATTCTAAATTATATATATATATATAAATTATTTGTGTATATTATCTATTTATTTCATTCAAAATATTTTATTTACGTAAGATAATTTATTTTGGAGGTTTTACTATTTAAAATATTAAACTTATTGTTATTACTATTATTTTTAATAACAATAATAATAATAATAATAATAATAATAATAATAATAATAATATTATTATTATTATTATTATTATTATTATTATTATTATTATTATTATTATTATTATTATTATTATTATTATTATTTATTGGTGTTATTATGATTATTGTTATTGTTATTTTATATTAAGGTTATTTTTTTTTTTATTAAGCATGTGCATGTGTGTGAGTTAGTGTATATATATGCATGCATATATGTTAGTGGGTTAGCCAATATACATACACATATATACATACATACATACATACATACATACATATATATATATATATATATATATATATATATATATATATATATATATATATATATATATATATATATATATATATATATATATAAGTGTGCATTAAGACAAAAAATCAGGTTGGCCAATTTTTTTCTCTTCCCTTTGTTTTTTTTTTCTTTTCTTCCTTCCTTTCCATTTTTTTTCTTCTTCCTTCTTCCCTATGATCCAGCACCACCCCAAGCCACCGAAGTCACCATTGCACCACCAGTGACCACCACCACCTCCAGACGTCGTCCTCTACCACCTGAAGCCGCTTGAGTTGCTGAAAAATAGGAGAGACTATGAGTGACCTCCATGAACATTGGCGAAGTTTTCGGCCACCTCAGCTCATGGTTCTAGTTTTGATCAAACCTCCTAGCTCTGGTGAGTTCAATTCTAAGCTCGGTTTGAGCTTAAACTCCCTTGTTTTTAAGTTATGTCCAATTTTTGTTTAGGTGACATTAGGGTTTTGAATTTTTATTTAATTATTGGGCTTGATTCATGAAATTTTTCTTTGATAATGTTGTTGTAGGTAGCTCAATCTTCTCAAAAATATTTTTTGAATTAATTTGAATAATGGGTATTTTTGAATATTTTAATAATTTAAATTGAATTTTTGATAATTATGTTATTTATTTAGTTTGGATGGAAATTTGGTTAAATTAATGTTATTAAATTAAGTTAGTAATTTTAGAATTAAGAAAATAATTTTTGGTAATTTTATATAATTTTTGGGAATATTTTTAGTATTATGTGAATATTGGATTTATAGGTCAATTGTGTATTTTTGTTGAAAATATAGTTAAATAATATGTTTTAAATAATTTTGGAATAATAATGGGTATTAAAATAATTTTTACGAATTATTTACTATTTTAAACTAATTAATACTAATTTTCAAAAACTATATTCAAATAACAAAATATAAACTATTTTTGTGATTAATTGAGTTTTTAACTCCTTTTATTATATATTTAAACTATTTGAGTAATTAAATATTAATTTGACTATTATGTTGAATATTTGTAAAAATTGGGATTTTATTAATATTATATAATTATTTGAGATTTTATTAATTATTGTGAAAATAATTATATTTAGTGTTTTGATGTTTAAATATTATATTGCAATTTATTATTGATGATTATGGACTTTTAATGATCTTAGTATATTATTATTTAATATTTATTTTATTGTAAATTGTAAACCTCGGTTGGGAATTTGTGTAGTTCGGGATCCCAACCCAAGGTGGTGAGCTTTTGTGTTTTGGAAGTGTTTTTTCTTATAGGATCAGCTATACTTTTTGTAGAGAGATGTTCGCATTACAGAGGAGACTGTACTGAATTTTCAGTAGATTTCTCGTAAAATGTAACATCGAGTCTATTTTAGTAGAGTCGTATTTCTTTAATCGAGTCTTTCCTTAAAAATCTAGAATGCATGGGAATTTTATTTTTAATTAAGTTTTTATTTCTTCTCTTTAGCTGTGCCTCCAGCCTAGTCGACTGGTCGGGGTCAAGCACGACTGCACATAGGAGCGCTTTCCAACTGTACGTTAATAATTGAATTATATATAGGAAGTGTATATATATTAGCATGTTTATATTAAGTTTCACATGCTTAGTAGATTTTATATTATTTTAATTTATTGTAATCTTTCTTGTTTATTTCATTTATTTATTTATTTTTTTAAAAGAAACTACAGTAGAATGGGCAACCTAATGGGTTTCATTAGGATCGTGTGCGCATTGGTAGGATTGAGAGTGAGTGTTCATGATTAAAAGGCTTGGTGATGCTTTGCTCTCAGGTATGATTTTGTGAGATTGTGTATAAGGCTTGGTGATGCTTTGCTTTTAGGCATGATTTTATGAGATTGTGTATAAGGCTTGGTAATGCTTTGCTCTCAGGCATGATTTTGTGAGATTGTGTATAAGGCTCGGTGCTTCGCTCTCGAGCGTGGTTTATAATTACTGGGACTGGTAGCTCGGTGATGTTTTGCTCTTAGGAACCATTAGTAAATATTGGTTTAAGTGATTAACTATGGCTGGTAGCTCAGTTGATGCTTTACTCTTTAGAACCAATAGTCTTTGAATTATAAGAGAGCCGAAAGGCTATTAGATTTGTGGTCTAGGGTTCTACCTAGTTTTTATATATAAAATGATTTAAGAAGCTTATTTGTATTTTATAAAGTATTTTATGATTTTAAAATACTTTATTTCGGTAAAGCATGTTTTCAATAAAAATTTAAATAGTTTAAATTATAAATTATAAATTTCTTATTTTCATAAAGATATTTTAAAGAAGGCTTTTGTACTGTATACATTTATTTTATTAACTTACTCAGTGAGGTCTGACTCCCCTCAATTTTTTTTAGGATCTCGGGAGTCGCTTGTTTGTCAGCTTACTCTATGCTAGGTTTCTTCTTCTCCGGCTGTTTTATGTAGGTCTATTTGATATATATATATATTATTATCATGTGTGTATTTAAATATAGAACATTGCAGTAGTAATGAATTGGTTAATTATTAAGATGTACTTTGAATTATCATATGTATTAAGAACGTGTATTAAAGAGTATTATTCTATATATACTATTTAAGTTTGTGTTGGATTTTAATTCATTTGTGCTTTTTACCTTTATTTAAATTATGTCATTTCATTATCATCTTTATTTTATTAAATTCTCATTAAGGCTTACTATAGGTTTCGGGTACTTTATGTATTCCCATTCCCTAGTGCCGGTCATGTGCCCCTTTGGATTTGGGTCATGACAAGGTTGGTATAAGAGCTTTGGCTCATTTTATGTGTACTGTCAATGTCTATTTTTCATAAACTACTATGGTAATAGGTTGATAATTGTCACTTATTGTCTTCCTTGTTCTTACTATCTGCACTTATATAGTACTTTTATCTTGTCTTGAATTTGTTTGTGTCTTTTTTAGAACGAGGCAAGCATAGACTGCTCCTACTGCGGAAGCAGCCTTTGAGGGGAATGATAATGAGCAGTCTATTTAGGATGAGATTCTTCCTCCTGCACCTCGACGTAGAGGTAGAGGCAGAGGCAGAGGCAGGGGTAGAGCCAGAGCAGTGGCAACTCAAAGGCAAGAACAGCCAAAAGTAGGGCCTAAAGTTCCAGTAGAGGATCCAACAACCTTTGCAGTGGGTATGGCAGGTATTCTTCCAGTATATTATTTTAAGGCTAGAGTTTTGTTTGATCCGGATGCTTTGCACTCTTTTGTATCTCCCGTGTTTGCTTCTAGAATAACATGTCCACCTTCCAAGATGTTGTTTCCCTTATCTGTAGCGACTCCACTTAGTGATGAGTTTGAGATAGATGCATTCTTTCCATCTTGTCCAGTGTTAGTGGAGGGTAGAGAATTGATTACAAATTTGGTTTTGCTTGATGTGATTAATTTCAACGTTATTCTAGGGATGGATTGGTTGGCACAATATTATGCCACGGTTGATTATCGAGGGAAAGAAGTAATTTTTAGAATTCCTTCTGATGAATTCAGATTCAGAGGTGACAAGAGTTCAATGCCTCAAAACATCATTTCTATGATCACGGCTAGGAAGATGCTTAGAAGGGGTTGTTAAGGCTACTTAGCTGTGGTCAGAGATATACAAGCAAATAATAGGGCAGTTGAAAGGGTGCCAGTGGTACGCGAGTTTTTAGATGTTTTTCCAGAAGAATTGCTAGACTTGCCGCCTGATAGAGAGATAGAATTTTGTATTAATGTAGTGCTTAGTACATATCCTATCTCTATGCCAACATATAGAATAGTGCTTGTAGATTTGAAGGAGCTGAGAGAGCAGTTTCAGGAATTACTTGATAAGGGTTTTATTTGGCTTAGTACATCTCCTTGGGGGTGCTCTTGTATTGTTTGTGAAGAAGAAGGATGGTAGTCTTCGACTTTGTATCGACTATAGGCAGTTGAATAAGGTTACCATCAAGAATAAATATCCACTCCTGAGGATTGATGATTTATTCGATCAGTTACAAGGAGCTAAGTGTTTCTCTAATATTGAATTTAGGTCTGGGTACCATTAATTGAGAATTAGAGGTGCAGATGTACCTAAGACTGCATTTCGGACAAGGTATGACCATTATGAATTTTTAGTGATGTCCTTTAGGTTAACTAATGCCCCAGCAACCTTTATGAACTTGATGAACAAGGTGTTTTAACCATTCTTGGATCGATTTGTGATTGTATTCATCGATGATATTCTGGTATACTCTAGAAGTAAGGCTGAGCATGCAATGCATTTAAGATTGGTGCTTCAGACTTTGAGGGAGCACCAGTTGTATGCCAAATTTTTGAAATATGAATTTTAGTTAAACCAAGTGACATTCTTAGGCCACGTGGTGTCTAATGATGGCATACAGGTGGATCCGAAGAAGATCGAAGCTATTACAGAATGGCCGAGGCCCACGACAGTGATGGAAGTGAGGAGCTTTTTGGGTTTAGCAGGCTATTATAGGAGATTTGTGAAGGATTTCTTTAAGATAGCTGCACCTTTTACTAAGCTGACCTAAGAAAATGCTAAGTTTGTATAGACAAACAAATGTAAGGAGCACTTCCAGTTACTTAAGGATTTATTGACTTCGACTCTAGTGTTAACTTTACCTTCTAGGATGAAGGTTATACGATGTATTATGATGCTTATTGAGTAGGATTAGTCTGTGTGCTAATGTAGAATGAAAGAGTGGTTGCTTGTGCTTCAAGACAGTTGAAGAAGCACGAGCAAAATTATCCTACTCATGACCTGGAGATGGCAGCAGTGGTGTTTGCACTTAAGATTTAGAGGCATTACCTGTATGGTGTGACTTGTGAAATATACATCGACCACAAGAGCCTAAAGTGAATTTTTTAGCAAAGGGATTTGAATTTAAGGTAGAGGAGATGGATGGAACTTCTCAAGGACTATGATTATTTTATTCTATACCATCCAGGCAAGGGAAATGTAGTTGCAAATGCCTTGAGTAGGAAGTCCGTAGGTAGACTTGCACACATCAGTATTGAGAGGAGACCAATTATTAAGGAGATGCATGAGTTGATTGACCAAGGATTGTAGCCGAAGTTGATTAATAAATGCATCCTTGCCTAGTTTAGTGTATGGTTAGTGTACTTGGATCGAGTTAAGGCAGCACAGAGAAGGGACCCACATTTGTAAAAGATCATGTTTAAAGTACAACAAGGCAGGTCCATTGGATTTATGATTGATGGCGAGGGTGTCCTATGTTTGGGTACTCGATTATGTGTGCCAGATGTGGATGGGCTGAGGAAAGAAATCATGGAGGAGGCACATTTTTCTTCTTACAGTGTTCACCTAGGTTCTTCCAAGATGTATCATGACCTGAATGATACATATTGGTGGAATGGAATGAAGAAGGATATAGTAGAATTTATATCCAAATGCCTCACTTGTCAGCAGGTGAAGCTAGAGCATTAAAGGCCTACAGGGTTGTTATAGCCATTGCCTATCCTAAAGTGGAAGTAGGATATGATTACTATGGACTTTGTGATTGGATTGCCTCGTATTATCGGTGGTTATGATGTTGTTTGGGTGATAATTGACAGATTGACTAAGACATCATATTTTCTACTAATCAAGAAGACATACTCTACTGACAGATTAGCAAGACTGTATGTCAATAGAATTTTTGGTCTTCACGGGGTATCAATAAGCATAGTATCTAATAGAGGAGCTACTTTTACCTCGGTCTTCTAGTAGGAGTTATATAAGGCATTAGGTACCTGATTTGATTTCTACACCGTATTTCATCCTCAGAAAAATGGTCAGTCAGAAAGGACCATACAGACCCTTAAGTATATATTGAGGATGTGTGTGATTGACTTTGGTGGTCAGTGGGACATACATTTGCCATTGATAGAATTTGCATATAATAATAGTTATCATGCAAGTATTGAGATGGCTCCTTATGAAGCACTGTATGGTAGAAAATGTAGATCACTATTGTGTTAGAAAGTTGGAGAGAGATAACTGACAAGTCCAGAATTGGTGCAGATTACTTATGAGAAGGTTCCTATTATTCAGCAGCATTTGAGGATAACCTCAGTAGACAGAAAAGCTATGCAAACCTAAAGAGGAAGGATGTGTCTTTTTCAATTGGAGACATGGTGTTTCTGAAGGTGTCTTTAATGAAGGGGGTTATGAGGTTTGGTAAGAAAGGAAAATTAGCCCTGAGGTACGTTGGGCCATTCGAGATACGTTCGAGAGTTGGAGAGGTGGCTTATAGATTTGTGTTGCCACCTGAACTATCTTGGATTCACCCGATGTTTCATATTTTGATGTTGAGGAAATATATTCTTGATCCTTCTCACATCCTTCAGCCTCAGACAGTAGAATTTAGTTAAGACTTGTTATATGAGGAGTGTCCTATGGCGATTGTGGATTGCCAAGTTCATCAGCTCTGCACTAAGGAGATCTCGATGGTGAAGGTGTTATGGAGCAACCATATAACTGAGAACTACACGTGAGAGACGGAGGTAGCGATGCGGGTGGCTTATCCTTATCTGTTCCATTAGATTATGTATTTTACTATCTAAAATTCGAGGATGAATTTTTATAAGGGGAAAGATTATTACGACCCAATATTTTAAATACTATAAAATTTTTTATTTTATATACAGTGTTAATACAATTCTAAATTATATATTTTTGTTCGATAGCCCTATTCAACCTCCTTTAAAGCACTTTCAATGTGTTTAATAACCTTTTTTCCACTTGGTTTTTCATGTTTTTTAAGCTAATTTTAGGTTTTTAGTCTCTAGGTTGCCACTTGATGTGTTTGTTAGCCTTTTTTTTTTTCCTTTTTTTTACGTTTTCTTTTCTTTATTTTGTCCTAGGTTTAAGATCCTATAGTATAATGTTTATTTGTAGTTTGTTTGAATGGATATCAATTTTAATGTATGTATTCTCTAGTTGTTCACTCTCGCTATTTCTCCTCTAAGTAATTTTTTTTTAGCAAGAGACAAATTTTATAACCTTTCATGTTCTTTTAAGATTTGTCACTTCATTCTAGATTATCATAGAGAATGAGCCATATACTTAGTTGCAATGGACTCACCAAATTTCACACAAAACAACATTCCTAATGGTGTTAGATTAGCTTGGATCTTTCTCAAGACTGGAAACTCCAACATTGTGCCTTATGTAATGTGCTTGATCTAGCCAATCAATCCACCTTGCCATGTTTGCTCCTAGGCTCTCTTTGTTCCACCTAAACAAAACCCCAGCTAGAGGTTTTGTTTTATAATCTTTTATCATTATTTGTACCTGTTAGCATGTTTGCTTGCTTAGAAAATTCAAGGATGAAAAAGAAATATGTTTATGGTTTTTCTTTTTATTTTAAATGTGCAGGTGCAATGTGTCTCTTATAGATTATAATTAGAGTTATGAGAAGTACGAATATGTGTTGATTGACGTTGGGAAGACATTCAAGGAGTAAGTACTTAGATGGTTTACTTTCCACAAGATTCCTCAAGTAGACTCAATGAGTTTACCTTCATTGCACTCTCATTAATAATTGATTCCTTGAACAAAACTTTATTCAAAATTTACACTTTTTTTGCATTTATGATAATGTGTGTTGGGGCTTTTATTTTTCAAAAATTCTAGAACTATGGTTGTGTAAATTGCACATTATTTTGACTCATGAACATGTTTATGAGGTTGTTGGTCTTGATGACATATGTGTTGTACAAGTAGGTCGTCCAATAAATGATGTTGATCTAATCCCTATTAATCTAAGTCAATATACTATGGGTAGGTACCTTTTCTACTCCTACTAAGCAGTTAGCATTCTTCTTTTCATGGTGTTAGCATCCTTCACATTCGTGGAGTCAAACATTAAAGCGCAAGGAAAAAGAAAACAATCCCTAGAGGAAAATTCAGAAACTCTCTCTTCATGTCCTACCTTTGATGTTACAGTAATTTAAAAAATGTAATTTGTTTTGAGTTTACATAAGCAATTCTTTTAAAGCAATAATACTGATGGAATTGTGAATTTTAGGTGGCATTAGGGAAGGATGAATGAAATTCTAAAAGAAGCAAAATAGATGATGCTAATGATAATGACAAGGTCAAAGAAGAACAAAATGGGGCCATGAACAGGATAAGATAACACAAAGCCACTTGAACTACCAAAGGAGAAAGGATTAAGTTGTATTGTATGCAATACACATTGTGCTATATATTAGTCATTTGTACTACATATAAAATATTTATACAATTATTATGATATTGCTTATAAAGATAATTGAATTTTATAAATATTAGTGTAAAATTATACTTAATAATACTTTAAATTATCATAATATTTACTTTACTTAATTATTATTAGTTAGATTGAAATTTACTCAAAATAATAATAATAATAATACTAATTTGAATTATGTATACATGCTTAGAGACTACCGTAGTTTATTTAACATTAAAATATATAGTACTACATTGAAATTATTTATTATATAATTTCAATTAAAGAATTAAAATTCTACTATTCAAAATATATTATATTGTAAAGTAGTTGTTTATATCATATATAAGGTATTTATACTATTATTATAAAATTACTTGAACAAATAGTTGAATTTTTTGTTATATAAAATATTTACTATCAATTGTTGGATATTTGTTGTTTGGTCAAGAATGATTTGTATAAATTTAGTTGTACTGCATAGAATAAATTTATATTGTTATACATTTATTTCTATTATATATAAGACATTTGTACAATACACTTACAAACTACAAGTTTAGTAATAAAACTACAATGTTCATTAAATTAGATTATTTTCTAAATTATAGAAATAAAGATACTAAATTTTAGTTATTTAAAGAAAAAGCTGCTATATGAATTGTTAAATATTTATTTTTGGGTGCAGAATTACTCGTATAAATTTAATTGTACTACATATAATAATATTATGCGGCAAAATAATTGTTTGTACTACATGTAAAATATTTGTACAATACACTTATGAAATTGTGTATTTTAATAATAAACTTACATTATTTTTAGTTAGAATTAAATCAGATTATTCGTTAAATTTTATAAATAAAAATAATTATTTCACAATAGAATAAAATCACTTACATTTATATTTGCACTTATGACAATCAACATATCTTGTGATGACCTTCATCATATCTCAATATGATTTTGCACTTGTAAAATTTTATTGTACTACCGTATAATTTTATTTATAGAAATAGTTAAATTTCAATATATGTAATTGCAAGTAATAATTATTGATGCGAAATAACTTGTGCCACACACGTTATATATTTCATAGAACAATAATTAATTTTTATTAGTACATATATAATCTCTTTACAATAACTTCAAAATGTTATTATAGCTAATATAATTTGTACAAGTTTTATAAAATATATTATATACAATGTACATAGTGCTACAATGTAGTTATTTTTATTGCATAGTATAATTTTATTTATAGAGAGTTAAATTTCAGTGTATGTAGTTGCAAATAAAAATTATAGATGTGAATTGACTTGTATTATACATATATCATATTTCAAAGTACAAATTTACTTCTATTAGTGCATACATAGTCATTATAGAGTAACTTTAGAATATTGTTATAGCAAATATAATTTGTACTATAAGTTTTATACAATATACTATAAACAATGTATATAGTCCTACAAGATAATTGTTTTTTACTACATACAATCTACTTGTACTAGTGTGTGAAATTGCATATAAAAATTATTGACGTGAATTTACTTGTACTAAAAATAAATTATATATTTCAAGTATAAATTTATTTTTATTAGTATATATATAATTTTTATAGAGTAACATTAAAATGTTATTATAGCTAATATAATTTTTATTACAACTTTTGTACAATGTACTATATTCAGTGCTATTGTGCTACAAGGTAATTGTTTTTTACTACATACAATCTACTTGTACTAGTGTGTGCAATTGCATAAAAGAATCACTAATGTGAATTGTCTTGAACTAAAAATACATTATATATTTCAAGTATAAATTTATTTTTATTAGTGTATATATATATATATATATATATATATAATTATATTAGCTATAATAACATTTTAAAGTTACTCTCTCTCTCTCTCTATCATAGAGAGAGAGAGAGTAACTTTAAAATGTTATTATAGCTAATATAATTTGTAGTGCCACTTTTATAGAATGTACTATATACAGTGCATATCATGCTATAAAGTAATTGTTTTTTAGTACAAACAATTAACTTGTACAATTGTATTATTTTATTTATAGAGATAGATGAATTTCTATATATGTAATTGCAAATAAGAATTATTAATGTGAATTGACTTGGATTATGCACATAATATGTTTCACAGTACACATTATGGAGAGAGAGAGAGAGAGAGTAACTTTAAAATGTTATTATAGCTAATATAATTTGTAGTGCCACTTTTATAGAATGTACTATATACAGTGCATATCATGCTATAAAGTAATTGTTTTTTAGTACATACAATTAACTTGTACAATTGTATTATTTTATTTATAGAGATAGATGAATTTCTATATATGTAATTGCAAATAAGAATTATTAATGTGAATTGACTTGGATTATGCACATAATATGTTTCACAGTACACATTTATTTTTTAACAGTATATATATGATTATTATAGAGTAACTATAAAATGTAATTATAGTGAAGATAATTTGTATTACAACTTTTATATAATGTACTTCATGCAATGTATATGGTGTTGTTATTTTTCAATTATTTAATTGATGATCGAGATTAATAGTGTACATAAATAAGAATTTGTGAAATATTCATTTGACGCTCTATTGATAACTCTAGCATAGAATGCAATGAGAAATTAAAAAAATAATAAATTTTAACTTTCAAGTGAAATATAAAGAATATGTTTATTTTTTTTAACAAGTTATATCTCAAAACTCTAACCTATTGTATATAATGGTTCAATTATATTAAAATATAAAGTCATGTTATCTGATTGCGAAATAGTTATTTAAACATATTATCTGATTGCGAAATAATTATTTAAAATAAGAAAATTAGTAAATGAATGGTTAGGTATGGTTTTTTTTTTTTTGCAAAAAATAATTGTTGCAAATTGAATTGTATTATACTAGCATTTGAAGTTAATTTGGTTGCAATTAAGTTCATAACATCCTATTGTGGCATCACTATTTTTTTCATTATTTAGTTGATGGTTAGAAATATGTTGTTTGAAGAAAAATATTTGCTAAAATTAATTTCTACTGTATGCAACACACATTGTGTTACATAATTGTCATTTGTACTGCATATAAAATATTTATACTATTATTATAAAATTGTTTATAAAAAATAATTAAATTTTATAAATATTAGTATAAAATCATACTTAAAAATATTTTAAATTAGTACAATATTTCCTTTACTAAATTAGTATTACATAAATTTACTTAATATTGTATTTACTTATTAAATTAAATTGAATGTACTCAATATACTAATACTAATTTGAATTATGAATATGTACTTAAAGACTATGTAGTTTATTAAACATTAAAATACATAGTTCCAATTGAAATTATGCAATATATAATTACAATAAAATAATTAAAATTGTACTCTACAACATTACATTATACTGCAAAGTAGTTTATATAATGTATAAGGTATTTGTACTATTATTATAATATTATTTATAAAAATAGTTGAATTTTATATAAATTTTTTGTTATCTAAAGAAAAATTAATAAATGAATTGTTAGATATTTATTGTTTGGTGAAGAATGATTTGTATGAATTTAATTGTAATGCATATAATAAACTTTATGTTGTAAAATAATTGTTTGTACTACATATAAATTATTTATACAATACACTTGTAAAACTATAAAGTTTAATAATAAAACTACATTGTTTTTAATTAGAGTTAAATTAGATTATTTATTGAAATTTAAAAAAAGAAATAGTAAATTTTAGTTATTTAAAGGAAAAAATTACTAAAAGGAAATATTACTAAATGAATTTTCATATATTTGTTGTTTGTGAAAAATGATTCATACAAATTTAATTGTACCACGTATAATAAACATTATGCTGCAAAATAATTATTTGTAATACATATGAGATATTTGTATAATAAACTTACAAAAACCATGCAATTTAATAATAAAACTACATTATTTTTAGTTTAAATTAACTCAAATTAGTTGTGGAATTTTATAAATAAAAATGACTACTTTACAATGGAATCACATCACTTTATATCTCAATATAATTTTGAACTTACTTGACATCTTTATAAACTATTGGTAGTAGAAAGACTTGCTACCATATCTCTATTGGTTGTACTGCTCAATTTTTTTAATTAAAAAAGTAACCATATTTTATTGTTTAACAAAATATGTAAAACAATACATAAATTTATGACCATTTAATCAAGGAAAAAAAGGATTGGAGATGTCACCTGAGCCTTAACAAATTCAATCGTCATTTCTTTTGAAGTTTGTTTTACTGGTGGAAGTAATATTTATGGGCCTCATGAAAAACACACCATTTAGTACCAATACCACCAAGCCATAGTGTTCCATTTAAATAGTGGCTTCTTTGGCAGTTAAGTTCACTACTAGGTGAAAATATGCAGTGAAAAAAAAAAGCCAAAAGAGCTTGGAGTTGATAAAGGTAAACCATATCAAACCTTAAAGCATCTTAAGTTTATGCATAATTATGAGTCATACTAGTTAAATTGAATTATATTTCTACATAATTGTTGTCTTTTCTTTACTTTTTCTTTTAATAGGAGAAAAGTGGAGATAATAAACAAATAAAAATAAATGCAACTAAGAAAAGACGCAAAGTTTTCAAAAAGCTTCAACCACTATAAATAAGGCCAAAATAATATTATACGCATTGCAAAATGAAAGGAAGAGTCAAACCATGGCTTCATTGTGAGTAACCTCGTTTTGTTCTTTCTTTTTGTACTTTGTTAGACAGTGTAATGAGCTTTCCGTTTTCGAGGGACATGGCAACTTTATCGAATAAGGACAAGTGATTGGTCTCGGGGGGATGAGACGCTTTTGATTTTATTGAGTCACCACCTGATTTTTAGAAAATTGGGAAAAGAAAGGATCAACATCGATTCACTCAGCGATTATTATCCCCAATAGAGATTTCTGGGTTCGGGGGATTGCATCTATTTTTTGACTATTTCTTACTATATGATATTCGATGTATAGCTACTGCAACACCTTAGTTTTGGCAATGACAGTTTGTATAACATTCACACAAGACATTAGAAGTATAAGATAATAAAATCAAAAATTCATTTATTACATTGCTTCTCTGATAAAATACATATGAAAAGGAAAGGATTGTGGAAAGATAAATCTAGTATGATTAATCTGCTACAAGAATAATATGATAATTTACATAACTTTTTCGATAAATGATAGGATGATCATGCATGCTTATGGTGATTATTTGTGCTACAATGATATATGATGCTAATGTAAAGGATGCAAGAGGTCATCACTGGATCAAGAGCATGATGACTCTATTATGAGATATGAACTTTTCACATTATTGGTATTTACGATGTGATTTCATAATTTTAGAAATAGTGGATGCAAAATGATGATATGAAATAAGCATAATAAAACATATATTATTCATGCAGCATGCAAGATTACCAGTCTTATCACACAAGCATATCAATATTCCCAAATGCTGGCAATAGTAAAATAAAATGCAATATGATAAAATAAACATGCTAAAATGATTGTATAGTCCTCAGACTTGACTAAGCTTGCATGAACTTTAAAGCTTTAGCTTCGAGAGATTATCAAGCTTTCCTCGTCGAGAGGTTCAAAATGACAGCAGAATGATGCTAGATTGTATACCTTTGAAGCATGCTTTGACAAAGATGAGGCTTGGTTGGATGGAAAATGGATCTAATAACCTAAAGGAAAGGCTATAGGAGGGAAAAAACTATATGGAAAGGGGTTTCCAGCGCTTTCAATTGGACTAATTTTTGAGTGTGTGTGTTTTTACTTGCTTCCCCCCTAAAATGAGGTGTTGAGGGGTCTATTTATAAGAAAAAATGTGTACAATGGGGTGGTGTAGGCATGGTCACGCGCGTATAAGGGGATTTTTATATGTGGCCATGAGTGCATATGTGCATTTTTACATGCATTTCGACACTTTATGTGCTCTTCTTGGTTTCTATGTGTACTATTCTAGGGTTGGATCCTAAGGTTTTTAGGCCTTCTGATCGCATTTCTGGGGTTTGTTTTGCCAAATTCAGCCTCGATTTTAGCACATGACATCTAAGGGTGTTTATGTGCAGTTTTGAGCGATATGCGTTGATACTCGGGTTATGTTGGACCATTTCGAGACCACTTCCAGAGGTTTTGGAGCCTTCTGGATGTGTTTCTAAAGTCCATTTTATCAAATTGATTTTTATTTTTTCATAAAACTATGTCCCAATCTAACGAAATTCACACCGACCTAACGAGTTGAGTATTCTGAGAGGAGTTTTCTCAAAATAAACCTCTTATTGTTCTAATAATTCATATTTCATAAGGTCAGAGCACAGCTTAATGGCTCGATGATCAATTTTGCACACTAGTGGGGTCGGTTAGGTATTTTGAGGTTACACACTTTAGAGGTGTTACGAACGAGCAGACTCTAGTCATCTCAGGGATTCGTTTCATCATTGGACCTTTTTAGGGATGATTAAATTTGAGGTATGACATTCACATTCATAAGAAGGAGGGACAAGAAAGAAAATGCTTATTATGTGCGTCTTATAAGCTTTAAATATTGCAAGTGATTCATAAAGACTTAAGAATATATATAATCATCCTAAAGGTAAAGCTTGCAGATGTGAAAAATATTTTATACCTTCTCCCCTGTAGAAATGTCACTTCTACCTTCAGCTTATCTTGTAAAAAGAGCTTGAATGCCGACTGATGGCAGAACTAATCATAAAGAAAAAAGATAAAAATTATTTGCCAGATTTTCCCCATTTTTAGATTTTTAATAGAATGTAAATGACAAGAAATAACAAAGAAACTTTGACCCATATATTTAAAATTTAATATAGGCCATACCAAAACTAAATCCAGGAAAACACACATACAACTTAGATAAGACAAGGTGCCCAACTGGATACTTGCATAAATTCTTAAGCCACAGCTAGGTACAGAGGATTAAAGAAGCTTATATAATAATTTCATAAGCTCTGGCAATAAAGGCTAGTACTCAACAAGATAATCAATAAGATATTTTTCCTGATGACAATAACTATATTGACAAAAAATGGATATTAAACTGCACTTACTCATAGCTCACTCCTTAGAGAAGAGACATTAATTACCTTAGCCCTTGAAGTGGAAAGTTGTAGCAGTGGGAGAAGAGCTTCAGTTACTCTTTTGACACCAAAATAATTAACGTTCACGCATTCTTAAACCAAAATTAATTTTTACCTTACTTGTCAAATTAATCATGTTCCTAATTCTAAACATCAACATGGATATGAGACACCATTATATTACAAGAGCTTAAAAAGGCACAAATACTGAACTAGCATGTCACGACCCAAAACAGGGGCCATGATCGATGCTAGGGAATGAGAATTCTTTCGAATCCAGAACCCATAGCAAGCCTTAAAATAAAATAAAACATGCAGTAATAATAATAACATAAATAATATTATGTAGTGGAAATAAAATCATAAATAATTAAATAACAATCCATTACGGGATTTAAACCAACAACTCATCTTACATATATAATAAACTTAATAATACAATCCAGTTCAAATCCTTAAAATACATAACTCACACAATATAGTATAAAACCCCTTTAACAATTTTACAACTACTGCAGTGTCTAGATTATAAAGTAAAACTCAGATAAGCATTTTACATAATGAAGCTAGGGCGGAAGAAATCCGGCGTAAGGGTTTGCTATTGAGGTCTGAAGAAGATGACTCTCCTGAAAAATAATCAATGGAGGGGAGTCAGACCTCATTGAGTGAATTGTTATATTATATATACATGCATACTAAATGATAATGCACACAGTCAATAATATGTATAATAAATATATATACAAGCAAATTCACACAGATGCAGCAAAATCATTTTTTTTATATATTTTCTATTGAAAATCACAGTTTATGAAAGATCAAATAAAACCCTAGCAAATCGCAACCTCAAACAGTGTTAAAAAATACTCTAGCCATACAGGCTCACTTATTCCAAATATATTCACTTGTTCCATTTGGACAGTAGACTGGCCCCGAGACACTAAGTCAACCGAGCTCCAGCAGTTTGACTGTCAGTGTGATTGGCCCCGAGACACTTGGTCAACTGAGCTCCAATAATCACACTCCTAAATCATATCTCACATCAGATATCAAATCGAATCAATATAATCAACATCCACAAATAGGTTAGTAATATAGCCTAAATGATACCAACGTACTAGTACATACTCGGTCCTAGTGCTGCCCACTAGGTAGCACGTTTTATTGATATCCTTCATTATTAAATAAAAATATACATTCATAAATAAATGATGCATGAATTTCAATAAAATAGCAACATAAACCATTTATATACTAGAAATATACCAAAAGTAAACCAGGTATATTTCGAGTATATATATGTCAAATAAATCCAATATATTTGCAAAATAAACTAGAAATATATTTAAAAACCTTTTAAGTATAATTCAATAATGAAACATGCATTTAATTTAAAATATACCAAAAATATACCAAAATATACCTAGGCAATTATTAAACCATTTATGCATATTTCATAAAATTTAAACATACATTTCTAAAACATGCAATCCTAAAACATATATATATAAAATAACAACTCACTATTTATTGCGCTCCTCGAGATAGGTCCGATCGGCCTGGTCCATTAGGCCTCGGTCTTGGTGCAACTAAACAAACAAGCCACCACAGAATATCAGAATAAATCTAACAGAAGTTCTAAGGACTCGATCCAGAATACTAGACACAGAATTAAAATAGGAATTCGACCGGACATCACGTTTTATGAGAATTTTACCGAAAATCCAGTAGAACCTCCCCTGTAAAACGGACATCTCTCTACTCAAAGAGTAGAGCCAGTCCTGCAAAGAAATACACTTCAAGAATAAACACAGTATTCACAACTAAAACCCCTCGATCAGACTCCAAACTACATTTCACCAACCGAGGTCTACAATTCACAGAACACTACAGAAATATCGAAAATGCCCTTATATAATAAAAATACATTTTATCAATCCAAATTACATAATTAACCCTAAAACACATTAAAAACCGATAAAAACTCATTTTATTAGAAAAATCGTATATTATATATATAATTTGAAAATAATTTACGAAAAATAGTTTTAATTAATTAAAAATACTAAATAATTTGTAGAAATCATTTTTATACCTTAAATAACTATTAAAACCAATTTAATTATATTTTTAGCTAATTTAGTGTCAAATTACCAAGATACCCCTATATATATAAATTTACTAAAATTACTCAAAAATTAATTTTCTCAACATATAATTCAATAATATCAATAAATATACTCAATTAACCAATTAATTTCAATTAAACATATAATTAACCCTATTTTTCAAAATTACATAAACTTAATAAATTCCAAATAAATATATAAATATTCAAAAAAATTATAAATAAATTTATATAATTCATTTTAACACCTATAATTACCATAAAACACAATTTCATAATTTAATTAATTAATTTTCAAAAATTAGAAAATATTAATAAAATAATAAAAAATACCCAAAAATCAAAATAAATTGAAAAAATTCTAAAAAAATTCCATAATGTAGATTGAGCTTCCAGAATCAAAGTTTGTGAAGGAATTTTTCATGAATCAATCAAATTGAAGCTCAAAAAAAATTCAAAACCTTAAATGGCCGAAATTGAAAAATTGAAACCTAGAAAAATATAGATCATTTTAAGTGAAAAAAATTTTGGAATCACAGTCACCAGAGCTCAAAGAGAAGATAGAGACTGGCGGTGTCGATTTTGGTGGTCGGAATCATGTCGATCGGAGCTTGATCGATTTTCGGCTATTCCTTGCTTTTCTGGCCAAAACACACCGAAATAGGGTGCTTCAGGCGTCGGGAATGGCTGGCAAGGGAGGAGGAAGGAGGAGAGGCACACCGATGGCAAGAAAACCAGCTTGAATCGGCTGGAAATGGGAGAAACCGATTGGGGGGGAAGAAGATGAAGATAGTGGCAAAACTGTAAATAAAGTAAACTTCTGATTTTTGATAAATAATAATGTATATATATATATATATATATATATATATATATATATATATATGTAATACCCTATATAGTATTTAAATAAAGAGGGGTATTTTTTTTTTTATTTTATTTATCAAATCATATTATGAATAAGAGTTTCTTCTTTACCATATTATATTTTATTTATGCTTATATTATTTAAGGGTAGTTAATATATGTGAGAATTAGTTAATCATTGTTTAAAATTTCATTGCCTATTTTATTATTATTATTATTATTAGTATATTATATTAAATATTATGTCTATTTGGGTGCTTATAAATGAATGTATGTATATATATATATGTATGTATAAGTGTATATATATGTATATAATATATATATAGGTGTATACCTATTTTTATATAAGTGTATGTATATACATATAAATATGTATATAATATAGTATATGTATGTAGATATGTACATATGTACTAATATTTGTCTATATACATACATGTATAAATAAATATTAATATATAGTTATTTATTAAGTATAATATATCAATGGTTATTAATATGTATATGTACATATAATATAATTTTATGTAATATATGTACATATATACTAGAATTTACCTACATAGATACACATATATATATATATATATATATATATATATATACATGTGTATATTTAAGCTTTGGCCGAGAAAGAAAAGAAAAACACCCACCAAACCCCCTCTTCACCGTTTGTCACCCTGTCATCCTCTTCCCTCACTGTGCCGCCCTCGCCTTTGCCGGAGGACTCCATTTCCGCCGTACTTCAGGAGCTCCCAAGCCTGGCAGCTGCTGCTGCACTTCTTCTTCTTCTTCCCTCTCCAGGCATCTTCCTCTCTCCCTGCGCGCGACAGCACCCTCCTGCCAGCTTGCTCCTCCTCTTGCCATTGCTGTCCATTCTGCCTGAGCAGCTCTACCTTCCCCATTTTTCGATGGCAGCAGGTCTCCTTCCCCCTCCCTCTGCTATGTCCAGCTGCTAGGTGGTGAGTAGTGCTCACCCAAATCCTTCCATTTCCTCCTTTGATCTTGGTAAACCTAGGTCAATTAGGGTTGTTTAGCATGAATGTGAAGTTGTTTTTAATTTTCTTGAATTTTTGGTAATTAAATTGAATTTCCAGAATTTATTTAATGTTTATTTGGTTTATTTAGATATTTATTTAGGTATAATTAGCAATTAGGGTGATGGTTATTAATTATTTTGAGTAAAATGAATTTTATTGAATTTTTGGTATTTATTTTGATTTTTTTAGTGAATTTTGAAAATTTTGATACTATTTTAGGAATTTTTATACTTTATGTCAAAATTAAATAATTAGGCTAATTTTGAAGATTTTGGTTAAATAGGTTATGAAATTTGATAAATGAGGTTATTAGTGAATAATATGAATTTTAGGACTCAAATTATAATTGTTGAGATTTTTATACTATTTTTATAAATATATTTGGGTTTATGCAAAAAATTGATTTTAGTTAAATAATACTTTTGGGAAAAAATATTGTTGGTTGATTAAATTTTTATAATATTGGAAGGAATTATCTTGAGAAAAAAATAAGTTTTAAATGATTAGATAATTTTAAGGAAAATTTTTGTATATATATAGCACATTATGTAATTCATATATATATTAGGGGTAAAAATGTAATTTTACACTAAATATGACATATATATATATTTTAATTAGTTTTATTAGTATTTGAAGGGTTTAGGTAAATTTTATAAATTAATTGATATAATTTCCTAAGTAGTGTAAAATTTTAAATGTCCAATTTCCAATATATATATATATATATATATATATATATATATATATATATATATATATATATATATATATATATATATATATATATATATATATATATTCATATAATATATTACAAAGGTTTTCATTTGGATAATAGTTATAATTATACTATTAGTAATGGAAAACAAATTTAATTGTTTAATTTTAAATAATTGAGATTTTACACAATTTTATTTATTTTAGTATGTGTGTAAATGGAGAAATAAATATTATTAATTTTGATACTTTTTGAGTTATGATCTCGGTCGGGGCAAATTGTAGTTTTGGGAGCCCGACTCGAGTGTGAATGGTTGTGTATATTGGAAGTGCATTTTCTATGCAGGTCTGGCTCTACCTATGGTAGAGAGATGTCCGTTTTACAGAGGAGACTCTGCCAAAATTTTGGTAGATTTTCTCGTAAAACGTGATATCCATAAAAAATTCCTACCGTTAGTTAGGTTAAATCCTGTCTGTCGAGTCTCGTCTAGTTTTTATCGAGTCAGTCTGGAATTTTATTATTTTGTTGATTCCTGATTTCGATTCCGTAGTCATGTTTTAAAAAGTCGATTCATTATTTTTCTTTTAGAGCATATCGGAGCAAAAGCTGTGAGACCGAGGCAGACGCGTGGTCATCAGCCTTCACATTCATCCTGTAAGTCGATAAAATGATCTGTGCGTGTGTTTATTTAAAGAATGCATGTGCTCGTATTTCTATTATATTGATTATATGATTTATTTAATTTAATGCTATCATTTACGATTTAAATGTAATTTATTTATTTAAAATTGATTTGAGAAATTTTGGTAGAACGAGCCACCTGGTGGGCTTCACCAGGACTATGTGCACATGGTAGAGATTGAGGGATGGATCCAAAAATTGTATGATTGATGAATGTTAAACTGGGATGGGTGCCTCGGTAGAAGCCTTTGCTCTCGGGGACCGCGAGTGATTGAAAAGTCAATAATGGACTGGGATGGGTGCCTCGGTTAATGCCTTAGCTCTCGGGGACCGCCAGAGCCATATATTTGGATTAAGTGAATGACTACGACTTGGTGCCTCGATTGATGCCCTTACTCTCAGGGACCGGTAGTCTAGTTGGAATAAGTGGGCCCGATTGGCCATTAGATTTTGGGTTTAGGGTTCTACCGAGATTTTTCAAAAGCTATACTTATATATTATAAATTATTTTCACTATAAACATATATAGTTTTCAAAAAGGTTTTCAAACCGTACAGCTCTTTTATTGACTTACTCAGTGAGGTCTGATTCCCCTCAATTTATTTTTTTCAGGAGCTTGGGAGTTCGACCTCAGACTACCTCCACGCCGGGTTTCTTCTTTACCGGCTATTTTATGTAGGTCATTGTAAGCTGTACTGTGAATAAATCTAGGTTGTTGGAGTAGTATATGTATTAAAGATTTGTATGGTTTAAACATAATTATGTAACCTATTTGTGTAAACCACGCTTATGTATAAGATTAAATTTGATTTATAATATGAGATGTTGAAACACATTATTATTTAAGCGGTTGAATTTGTGTATTCTGAGAAAAATCAGTTTGATAATGTGTTCTGTTTTCAAGTAAAGTTTAATATATGAATGGTTTTATTTTCTTTTTTCCTTTAGGCTTACTACGGGTTTCGGGGGCCTTATGCTTACCCATTCCCTAGTGCCGGTCACGTGCCCTCGGGTTCGGGTCATGACAAAGTTGGTATCAGAGCATAAGTTTGATTAATTGTCTATGTCTGTCTTTCTATGTAACTACTGCAGCTTTAGGATTGATAATTGTCTTTGAGATGTTCTTGTATCTAATTCCGCGTTGCTTCAAATATTCTTACCCCGTTTTAAATTCAATTTTCCTTATCTTCCTTTCAGAATGAGGCGTGTGCGTACCGACCCAGATGTTGATCCGACCCTTAGGCTAGATGAGCAGTCTGTGAATGATGAGGCTCCCCTTCCTGCTCCACGTCGTAGGGGCAGAGGTAGAGGTAGAGGTCGAGCCAGGGTAGCTGCAGCTGAGATTCCTGATCAGCAACCAGTCGAGCCTGAAGCCCCAGCTGTTGACCCTATAGCCTTTGCAGTTGGACTAGCAGGGATTAATCAGGGTCTAGCAGCATTGAATCAGGCGATGCCCCTTGTACAGCAGATGCTTCAGCAAAGGAATCAGGGGATGTCAGACACTGAAGCAGCCCTCCTTTACTCTCGGATTGGTAGAGTTTCTTTTGACGGTATGGGAAATGCCTTAGACTTCATTAATGCGATTGAGGCACGCACCAGGACTGGACATACAGATTATCAGAGGATTATGATTATGGAGTTGTCGGTTCAGGCAGCCGCTCAGGATTGGTTTATGCAGTCGATTCAGCCATCAATGCACGAGTTGACTTGGCTAGAATTTAAGGACCGCTTTTTTGAGATTTTTCTGTCCTCCAGCCACCAGAGATGCCTACAGGTGGTAGTTACTCCACATCACTAGAGGCGATAGGTCAGTGGAGGATTATACTAGGGAGTTTAATAGACTGTCCCGACATGCAGAAGATATCAGGAGGGACCCTTACAGAGCAATGGAGCTGTATGTTACTGGATTAGGACCCGCTTTTATTGGTATGCATACTGAGGACCGCACCTTAGAGAGTGTGATTGAGGAGGCCCGTTTGATTGAAAGGCGACATATCTGCCAGGGCACCATGATAGATGCTTATATGATCGGGGGCAGTGGTCATGGTGTAGCTCCCGGGTACCAGCAGCCAGCATTTCACATCGGTAGTTCGAGTCAGCAAGCTGCGGGTAGTTCTCAGCAGAGTGGTAGGAGGTCCAGGACTCACAGAGTGGGCCGACATGGATATGCGTCAAACAGGAGAACCGGCAGGAGTCACAGATTTGGTGCAGGAGTTAGTAGCAGCAGTAGTGGGCAGAGTAGTTCTGGGTCTGGAGCCAGTGCTTGCGCGAGTTGTGGACGATTTCATTAGGGCCCGTGTCATATGTTGATGGGCGCTTGCTTCAGATGTGGGTAGGTTGGGCATCTTGCCAGAGCTTGTCCCCACTCCGGATACCAACCAGAGTACGTTCAGGGTTCATCTTCGTCAGTGGCTCAGCCCTATTATCCGATGCCTCAACAGTATCGAGCACCCATACAGCCACAGCAGAGACCGCCTCAGCCTATGAGTCAGTAGGGTCGAGGTTCAGTTAGTAGACCTAGCAGACGTGGTTTTGCGCAGCCTTCGACTTCTCAGCAGGCAGGTCGTGGTCAGGCTCGAGTGTTCACTTTGACACCACAGGATGCTCAGACTTCGAATGCAGTGGTAGCAGGTATTCTCTCAGTCTGTGCATGCGATGCTAGAGTGTTGTTTTATCCCGGTGCTTCACATTCCTTCATTTCTCCTATGTTCGCTTCGAGAATTGAGTGGCAGCCTTCTAGGTTGTCCTTTCCTCTATCTGTTTCGACTCCTTTTAGTGACGAGTTGGAGAAAGATGTTTTCTTTCCTTCGTGTCCGGTGACAGTTGATGGTAGAGAACTATTGGCAGACTTAGTATTGCTCGACGTACTGGAATTCGATGTCATTCTGGGCATGGATTGGTTGTCGAGGTATTATGCCCTTGTGAATTGTAGAGAGAAAGAAGTGGTGTTCAGAATTCTAGATGAAGAAGAATTTTATTTCAAAGGTGAAAGGAGCTCCATGCCTCATAATCTTATTTCTGTCATTACAGCTCGGAAGATGCTTAGAAGGGGTTGTCAGGGATACTTGGCAGTGGTAAGAGATGTTGAGAAGGAGAATGTGGAAATTGAACAGGTGCCAGTGGTGTGTGAATTTCTGGATGTCTTTCCTGAAGAATTACCAGGATTACCACTAGACAGAGAGATAGAGTTCTGTATCGATGTCATACATGGTACGGATCCTATTTCTATGCCACCTTACAGAATGGCACCAACTGAACTGCAGGAGCTGAAAGAGCAGTTGTAGGAGTTACTTGATAAGGGTTTCATCAGACCCAGTACATCGCCTTGGGGTGCTCCGGTGTTGTTCGTGAAGAAGAAAGATGGTAGCCTTCGACTTTGTATCAACTACAGACAGTTGAATAAAGTCACCATCAAGAACAAGTACCCACTTCCGAGGATCGATGATCTGTTTGATCAACTTCAAGGTGCTACATGCTTCTCTAAAATAGATTTGAGATCTAGGTATCATCAGTTGAGAATCAAAAGAGGTGATGAGTCCAAGACAGCTTTTCGAATAAGATATGGCCATTATGAGTTTTTAGTAATGTCCTTTGGGTTGACTAATGCTCCAACAGCCTTTATGGACTTGATGAATCGGGTATTCAGGCCCTACTTGGATCGGTTTATGATAGTTTTCATTGACGATATCTTGGTTTATTCCAAGAGTGAGGCTGAACATGTGATGCATTTGAGAAGGGTACTTCAGACTTTAAGGGAGCACAGTTTGTATGCCAAATTCTCAAAGTGCAAGTTCTAGTTGCATCAAGTGGCATTTCTAGGCCACGTGGTTTCTCGAGATGGCATACAGGTGGACCCTAAGAAGATAGAGGCTATTACAGAGTGGTCAAGGCCAACTATAGTTAAGGAAGTACGGAGTTTCCTGGGTCTAGCAGGCTATTATAGAATATTTGTGAAGGATTTCTCTAGAATTGCTGCACCTTTGACACGGTTGACCCAAAAGAATGTTAAGTTTGTATGGACAGACAAATGCGAAGAGCATTTTCAATTATTGAAGAACTTGTTGACGTCGGCACCAATTCTAACTTTACCCTCTGGGAATGAAGGTTATACAGTGTATTATGATGCTTCCAGAGTAGGATTGGGCTGTGTGTTGATGCAACATGGCCAAGTGATTGCTTATGCTTCGAGGCAGTTGAAGAAGCACGAGCAAAACTATCCTACTCATGACTTAGAGATGGCAGCCGTGGTGTTTGCTTTGAAAATATGGAGGCATTACTTGTACAGAGTGACGTGTGAGATATACACAGATCATAAGAGCTTGAAATATATTTTCCAGCAGAGGGACTTGAATCTGAGGTAGAGGAGATGGATGGAACTCCTTAAGGATTATGATTGCTCCATTTTATACCATCCAGGCAAGGCGAATGTTGTTGCGGATGCCTTGAGTAGAAAAAATGTAGGCAGCCTTGCCCATATTTGCATAGAGAGAAAGCCCATTATTAAAGAGTTACATGGATTGATTGACCAGGGGTTGCAGATGGAAGTTACCCGAAAGTGCCTTTTAGCTCAATTCAGTGTACGATTAGTATACTTGGATCGGGTTAAGGCAGCTCAGAGCAGAGACCCCCAGTTGCAGAGAATCATGTATGAAGTGCAACAACGGCAGTCACGGGACTTTGTGATTGACAGGGAAGGTATATTGTGGTTGGGCACTAGGATTTGTGTGCCAGATGTTGATGACTTGAGGAAGGAGATTATGGAAGAAGCACATTTTTCTGCATATAGTGTTCATCTGGGTTCTACCAAGATGTATCATAACTTGAAGGATACATACTGGTGGAATGGAATGAAGAAGGATATTGTAGATTTTGTATCCAGGTGCTTGACTTGCCAGCAAGTAAAGCTTGAACATCAGAGACCCTCAGGACTATTGCAACCTATGCCAATTCCTGAATGGAAATGGGATATGATAGCCATGGATTTCGTGACTGGACTACCTTGAACTACGGGAGGTTATGACGCTATTTGGGTGATTGTTGACAGGTTGACTAAGTCAGCACACTTTCTACCTATAAAGAAGATGTACTCTACTGATAGACTGGCAAGACTTTATGTCAATAGGATTGTTTATCTACATGGAGTACCTGTGAGCATAGTGTCAGATAGAGGAGCCACCTTTACCTCAGTCTTTTGGCAAGAATTACATAAGGCCTTAGGTACCAGATTGGATTTCAGTATGGCCTTCCATCCTCAGACAGATGGTTAGTCAGAGAGGACCATCCAGACGTTAGAGGATATGCTGAGGATGTGTGTAATGGATTTTGGAGGACAATGGGATTTCCACTTGCCACTGATAGAGTTTGCTTATAATAACAGCTATCATGCTAGCATAGAGATGGCTCCGTATGAGGCACTATATGGTAGGAAGTGTAGATCACCTTTGTGTTGGGAGATTGGTGATAGGCAGTTAACGGGACCAGAGTTAGTGCAGATCACTTCAGAGAAAGTCCCCATTATACAGCAGCGATTGAAGACAGCCTTTAGTAGACAGAAGAGCTATGCTGACCCTAGGAGAAAGGATGTATCCTTTATGGTTGGAGACATGGTGTTCCTGAAGGTGTCTCTAATGAAAGGAGTTATGAGATTTGGCAAGAAGGGTAAGCTAGCTCCCAGATACATTGGACCGTTTGAGATTCGGTCTAGAGTGGGTGAAGTGGCATATAGGCTAGTGTTACCACCAGAGCTATCGAGAATCCATCCTGTGTTTCATGTGTCCATGTTGAGGAAATACATCCCTGATCCGTCTCACGTGTTGTGACCTCAAGCCGTAGAGCTTAGCGATGATTTAACTTATGAGGAGTACCCGGTGGTGATTGTGGATCGCCAAATCCGACAGCTGCGGACTAAGGAGATACCGATGGTGAAGGTGTTATGGAGTAACCATTCTGCAGAGGATTGCACCTAGGAAACTGAAGCCGAGATGCGAGTTTCATTCCCGTATCTCTTTCCTTCTTAGCCTTATAATTCCTCTTTTCCTTCTTTTCTAGAATTCGAGGACGAATTCGTATAAGGAGGGGAGACTGTAATACCCTATATAGTATTTAAATAAAGAGGGGTATTTTATTTTATTTTATTTTATTTATCAAATCATATTATGAATAAGAGTTTCTTCTTTACCATATTATATTTTATTTATGCTTATATTATTTAAGGGTAGTTAATATATGTGAGAATTAGTTAATCATTGTTTAAAATTTCATTGCCTATTTTATTATTATTATTATTATTAGTATATTATATTAAATATTATGTCTATTTGGGTGCTTATAAATGAATGTATGTATATATATATATATATATATATATATATATATATATATATATATATATATATATATATATATATATATATATATATATATATATATATATATGTATGTATGTATAAGTGTATATATATGTATATAATATATATATAGGTGTATACCTATTTTTATGTAAGTGTATGTATATACATATAAACATATATATAATATAGTATATGTATATAGATATGTACATATGTACTAATATTTGTCTATATACATACATGTATAAATAAATATTAATATATAGTTATATATTAAGTATAATATATCAATGGTTATTAATATGTATATGTACATATAATATAATTTTATGTAGTATATGTACATATATACCAGAATTTACCTACATAGATACATATATATATATATATATATATATATATATATATATATATATATATATATATATATATATATCATGTGTATATTTAAGCTTTGGCTGAGAAAGAAAAGAAAAACACCCACCAAACCCCCTCTTCACCGTCTATCACCCTGTCATCCTCTTCCCTCACTGTGCTGCCCTCGCCCTTGCCGGAGGACTCCATTTCCGCCGTGCTTCAGGAGCTCCCAAGCCTGGCAGCTGCTGCTGCACTTCTTCTTCTTCTTCTTCTTCCCTCTCCAGGTAGCTTCCTCTCTCCCTACGCGCGATAGCACCCTCCTGCCAGCTTGCTCCTCCTCTTGCCATTGCTGTCCATTCTGCCTGAGCAGCTCCACCTTCCCCATTTTTCGGTGGCAGCAGGTCTCCTTCCCCCTCCCTCTGCTCTGTCCAGCTGCTAGGTGGTGAGTAGTGCTCGCCCAAATCCTTCCATTTCCTCCTTTGATCTTGGTAAACCTAGGTCAATTAGGGTTGTTTAGCATGCATTTGAAGTTGTTTTTAATTTTCTTGAATTTTTGGTAATTAAATTGAATTTCCAGAATTTATTTAATGTTTATTTAGTTTATTTAGGTATTTATTTAGGTATAATTAGCAATTAGGGTGATGGTTATTAATTATTTTGAGTAAAATAAATTTTATTGAATTTTTGGTATTTATTTTGATTTTTTTTAGTGAATTTTGAAAATTTTGATACTATTTTAGGAATTTTTATATTTTATGTCAAAATTAAATAATTAGGCTAATTTTGAAGATTTTGGTTAAATAGGTTATGAAATTTGATAAATGAGGTTATCAGTGAATAATATGAATTTTAGGACTCAAATTATAATTGTTGAGATTTTTATACTATTTTTATAAATATATTTGGGTTTATGCAAAAAATTGATTTTAGTTAAATAATACTTTTGGGAAAAAATATTGTTGGTTGGTTAAATTTTTATAATATTGGAAGGAATTATCTTGAGAAAAAAATAAGTTTTAAATGATTAGATAATTTTAAGGAAAATTTTTGTATATATATAGCACATTATGTAATTCATATATATACTAGGGGTAAAAATGTAATTTTACACTAAATATGAAATATATATATATATATATATATATATATATATATATATATATATATATATATATATATTAATTAGTTTTATTAGTATTTGAAGGGTTTAGGTAAATTTTATAAATTAATTGATATAATTTCCTAAGTAGTGTAAAATTTTAAATGTCCAATTTCCAATATATATATATATATATATATATATATATATATATATATATATATATATATATTCATATAATATATTACAAAGGTTTTCATTTGGATAATAATTATAATTATACTATTAGTAATGGAAAAAAAATTTAATTATTTAATTTTAAATAATTGAGATTTTACACAATTTTATTTATTTTAGTATGTGTGTAAATGGAGAAATAAATATTATTAATTTTGATACTTTTTGAGTTGTGATCTCGGTTGGGGCAAATTGTAGTTTTGGGAACCCGACTCGAGTGTGAATGGTTGTGTATATTGGAAGTGCATTTTCTATGCAGGTCTGGCTTAACCTATGGTAGAGAGATGTCCGTTTTACAGAGGAGACTCTGCCGAAATTTCAGTAGATTTTCTCATAAAACGTGATATCCATAAAAAATTCCTACCGTTAGTTAGGTTAAATCCTGTCTGTCAAGTCTCGTCCGATTTTCATCGAGTCAGTCTGGAATTTTATTATTTTGTTGATTCCTGATTTTGATTCCTTAGTCATGTTTTAAAAATTCGATTCATTATTTTTCTTTTAGAGCATATTGGAGCAGAAGCTGTGAGACCAAGGCAGACGCGTGGTCGTCAGCCTTCACATTCATCCTGTAAGTCGATAAAATGATCTGTGCGTGTGTTTATTTAAAGAATGCATGTGCTTGTATTTTTATTATATTGATTATATGATTTATTTAATTTAATGCTATCATTTACGATTTAAATGTAATTTATTTATTTAAAATCGATTTGAGAAATTTTGGTAGAACGAGCCACCTGGTGGGCTTCACCAGGACTATGTGCACATGGTAGAGATTGAGGGATGGATCCAAAAATTGTATGATTGATGAATGTTAAACTGGGATGGGTGCCTCGGTAGAAGCCTTTGCTCTCGGGGACCGCGAGTGATTGGAAAGTCAATAATGGACTGGGATGGGTGCCTCGATTGATGCCTTAGCTCTTGGGGACCGCTAGAGCCATATATTTGGATTAAGTGAATGACTACGGCTTGGTGCCTCGGTTGATGCCCTTGCTCTCGGGGACCGGTAGTCTAGTTGGAATAAGTGGGCCCGGTTGGCCATTAGATTTTGGGTTTAGGGTTGTACCGAGATTTTCAAAAGCTATACTTATATATTATAAATTATTTTCACTATAAACATATATAGTTTTCAAAAAGGTTTTCAAACCGTATAGCTCTTTTATTGACTTACTCAGTGAGGTCCGATTCCCCTCAATTTATTTTTTTCAGGAGCTTAGGAGTTCGACCTCAGACTACCTCCACGCCGGGTTTCTTCTTCATTGGCTATTTTTTGTAGGTCATTGTAAGCTGTTCTGTGTATAAATCTAGGTTGCTGCAGTAGTATATGTATTAAAGATTTGTATGGTTTAAACATAATTATGTAACCTATTTGTATAAACCACGCTTATGTATAAGATTAAATTTGATTTATAATATGAGATGTTGAAACACATTATTATTTAAGCGGTTGAATTTGTGTATTCTGAGAAAAATCAGTTTGATAATGTGTTCTGTTTTCAAGTAAAGTTTAATATATGAATGGTTTTATTTTCTTTTTTCCTTTAGGCTTACTACGGGTTTCGGGGGCCTTATGCTTACCCATTCCCTAGTGCCGGTCACGTGCCCTCGGGTTCGGGTCGTGACAATATATATATATATATATATATATATATATATATATATATATATATATATATCCACACTATATATTATAATAGTATATAATCTCACACACATTTAATGCTCACCACACAAATATTTTAATATGTTTAATAATTTATATACTTGTAATTAATTAATTAATATTAAAACTAAATAATAAAATTAAGGAAATTAATTAAACCCTAATTAATTCTAAACAAATACACATATATACAATTTATTTAGCACTTAAAAATTATATATGAGTTCATGCAAATTTGTAAAACTAGTCAAAATAATTAGTATTAAATTATTTACGTATCAATTTTCTCGAAAATATAATTTCCGGAAAATTTTTACGTAAATTACTTAAAATAATGTAAAATAATTAAAATAAGATTTAATAAATATCAAACTCATAAAAATATCATAAATATATACAAAAATTATTAACACTGCATATCCCGATACAGTTTAAAAATATTTAAAAACTCGAGATATTACATAGCCTGAATGTTTTTTAAAAGAAATTACAAAATTATAGCAATCTTGATTACAAGTTAAAAAGCATGTTTTTTGAATAAGATCTTAAAAAGAAAAAAACTCTCCACATCAACTTATAAATTGCAACCACAAAATTAAAAGAATACATTTTCAAAATAGTTGTTATAACATTAATACCAAAAAAGAGGCTATGACATCATTTCATAAAATATGGTTAACTGTGTTAAACAAACTATAACAAATTAAATTTCTCAAACTTTTAATAGAAATTAATGTGCATATATTATCTTAAGGTTTTTTTTTATAACTCTAAGCATTGCGAAACAACAAGAAAGAATACTTACATTTATGTTGTTAAGGTATTTCTCTTTACCCACCCTCATAATCTCACCTTTCTTCATTACCCAAATAAAGACATATAATCAAAAGACAAATATATAGTGCACATATCTTTTACACTCATAAAGAAGTTTCAAAAACTTACTTGAATAATTAGGTTTTTTTATGAGTCTTTAAAGGTTGAGCATCAGTTGATGATAACTCTTCAGGTTGAGCATTTACAATTCGTTAATCAAGTCACTCTCTTCCTACATATTATGATGAACTTATTGAAATATTTCAATAGTTTGATCATCGTGATAAAGTCAAGATGAAAGATTTCGATAATATTATAATGTATAAGGCATCTATTAAGAACTCATACATATTTTTCTGAATGGTCTTGATATTGAATTTGAATAAGTGCGAGAGGAAATACTTTACATGGATCCCGACTTGGATCTTGAATGCACATATGCATATGTTCATCATGAAGCTAATTGTAAGACTCTCATAACTAATTATCTGGTTACTTTTGATTCTATAACTATATTAGCCTAACGAAATAACCCATCTACTTGACAAGCCAACAATGGTGCTGCACTATCTTCTATAACACCTTACAGTTATGATATTAGAAGAAAGTAGTTTAGTTCAATACGATAATGTACTCATTGTGGTGCAATAGGACACACTCAAAGTTATTATTATGATCTAATAGGATATCCTAAATGGTGGGACCCTTCCAAGGCTCCCAAATGCAAGTCCAAAGCTGCAATAGTTCTAGTATCTATCTCCATAACCATAGTTGAATTGTCTTAACTAGATATTGCTGCTTTACATATCTCATTTAATCCACCACGTAAACCCTTTGATAACTCTACTGCTATTGTGTCTTGTGCATGGATTATTAGTTCTGGATGCACTAATCATATGTCTTTTGACGTTTCATCTGCATTTAACCTGAAACCATATGAACAATAAGTTTTGTCTACAACCAATGGTATAGAAGCTAAAGTTATTGGCAAAGGTCCATTCTCTTTAGAGAAACTTAACCTAAATTTTATTCTTAGAGTTCCATCTCTTAATTGTAATTTGATTTCTGTTTCTCAAATTACTATCTCCTTAAATTGTGTTATAATTTTTTAGCCTGATTATTGTGTTTTTAAGGACATCAAGACAAAGAAGATGATTGGTTGTGGTACTAGATAAAGGAAGCTCTATTATATTGATCTTACACCATCTAGTTTAAGTGCATTAACTCAGTTCGAATGACATAAATGTCTTGGACATGCTTTGTTTGGATATTCGAAATATTTATTTCCTAAGTTTTTTTCAAAGAGATATTTATCATTGTTCAAATGTGAAACTTATGAACTGGTAAAAAGCTATTATGTTTCTTTTCCAATAAGTTTGAATAAAAGTTCTACTCCACTTATGCTTGTGCACTCTGATGTTTGGGGTATTATGAAGGTTCCAACTTGAAATGGATCATAGTGGTTTATTTTTTTCATTAATGATTATAGTCGTATGCTTGGGTATGTCTAATGAAAACTAAAGAGGATATTTGCTCACTATTCAAGCAATTTTATTTGATGGTTACCACTAAGTACAAAACCTCGATTCAGGTACTTTGTATAAACAATGGAGGAGAGTTTGCCAATCATGAAATGAAGTAATTATTGCATCTTCATGGCATTATACATCAAACTACATGTCTATATTCCCGTTAATATAATGAGATTATAAAGAAAGAAATTGGAACCTTTTGGAAATGGTTTGAGTTATGGTCTTTGAAGCAAATATGCCCTTTCATTATTAGGGTGAATCACTTACTATTTTCCTTTTACCTGATAAATCGTATTCCATCTTATAGCCTTGATTTTTGTACTCCATTTGAAACACTAAATACCCATTTAACCTCACCACTTCCAAACTTACCTCTAAAATTTTTTTGTTGCACTACTTTTTACCATATACCACACTATACTCGCTATAAACTCCAACCCCTTGCTCTCTGATGTTTTTTTATTGATTATGGCTATTGACCATTTACATGATCAACCTATTAATTTTGAACTTTGATAATCAATTTAAGTCTGTAATGATTTTTTTCAAGTGTATAGGAACTTATTTGTATCAAAATTATCATTTCAAGTTTGAAAATATGAAATACTGTTATTATACTATGTTTCAGTCAACTATAATATCCAAATCTTATACCTAAAGTATATGAAGCTTTTATGTGCAAAAAAGAGACATTTTTGGACTTATAGGTGTCTCCTCATGAGTAGAATCTTTGTGAGAGCAAAATTGAGCTAAGGGATAGTGCCGCTCATAAGCACTATTCATGAACACTATTCACTTATGAGTAGCTTGTGATAATCCTGACAGCTCTAAACAATCATTTTTGAATGCAACGACTAGTACTTTCTCTCCTCACAATCTAAAACTTGCTCCTCACGATTGCGAGGGACGTTCTGATAGAAATAAGTCCAAAATTGATTTAAAAATTTGAAGACATTAGAGACATGTTTGATACATCCAACAACCATATTTTTGAGTGTCTATCTCTATAAATACTCCATAGAGTTCAATTGTAGGTTTAAGAAACTTGTTTATCATTCATTGTCTTTTAAGAATTTAATTAAGCTCTCAATTTCACTTTTAAACTATTTTTATATTTGTGTAACTCTTGTGAGAGTTGGTGATTGTTAGTATAGACATTCATGTTTTTCTATTTTCTAAGATGAAGAAAATGAGAAGTGAGATTCTATTGTAAAAGGAATTAGTTTAAGTGTTGTCTATTGAAACACTTGGGATTTGGATTTTGAGTGAGCCTTGAAAACTCAAGTTGTAAGGTTGTAACAGTGAGCCATAAAACTCTTGTGTAATCTCAATCTTATGAATAAGATTGTGGGTGATTGAAAATCCTAACTTGGCGATAAGTTAGGTGGAGATATATATGATTGTTGTTGAATATGAACTGCTTAAATCATTGTGTTCTTCATTCTTCCTTTTGAAAATTCTTTCAATTCTTTTTTAATTCCTTAAAATTTTTTTTATTTTTCTAAAACCCTTATTAGCCTTATTCACCCTCCTCCAAGGCATTTTCATTTGGTATCAAAGCTTGAGTTTTAGGAACTTCATTACTAGAATATAAAATCATGGGGAGTGAATCATAAAATATTTCTTCACTTAAACCATTCTTCGATGGTAATGACTATCCTTATTAGAAGTTTAAAATGGAGTTATACCTCAATTATGATTCCATCATACTTTGGGATATTGTCCTAAAAGGTTGGGAACCACCTGCAACTACCAATGATGGTGTGGTAAGTACTATTGCAATAACCTAATGGAATAATGAGAAAAAGGAAGAAAATTATAAAAACAAAAAAAGCTATGATCACTTTAGTCTCATCCATGACAAGAGAAGAAGGAGGCAAGCTTCAACATTGCTTGTCAGCCAAGGAAATATGGAAAACCTTAGAAAATCATTATAAAGGTTCACATATGTGAATATGAACTCTTTAAGATGAAGCCTCAAGAGTCGATCAGAAGATAAAAAATCGATTCAATGCTCTTCTCACAATCCTCAAGAAACTTGGTAAACATTTTACCAAAGAAGAAGTGAATAATAAGATTCTAAGAATTCTACCTAAAAAAGATTAGGAATCTCGAGTCACTTTAATTAAGGAAGCTCAAGACCTCTCTACTTTCTTAATTGATGGGCTTATTGGAAAGCTCTTGACACATGAACTCACAATTAAGCAAAGAGGTGAATAGTAATAAGAGAAGGAAGAGAAGAAAAAGAGCATAGCATTGAAGGTTTCACAAGAAGAAAGTGAAGATGAAAATATTGAAGATTCTAATGATGAAGATGGTGATATTGCCATGCTCATTAGGAACTTTAAGAATTTTTTTAGAAGAAAAATTTCTCAAGAACAAAAGACTTTAATAAGAAGTATGAGAGGGAAGGTAAGAAGATAACTAAATAAGTTACTTGCTATGAATGCAAGAAACTGGGTCACATTCGAAGTGAGTGCCCCAAACTCAAATTCAAGAACAAAGGAGAAAAGATAGGCCTTCAAAGCTACTTAGGATGACTCCTTTGAATCTAAAAAGGAAGAGGAACAATAAGAAATAGCCAACCTTTGCTTTATGGCTCTTGAAAACGAAAATGAGGTACCATCTATTTCTTATTCTTCCTTTGATGATTATGAGAACTCTATTATGAGTAAATTATTAGTTAAATGCAAAAGGTTGCTTTCTAAGAATAAGCTTTACAAGCATAAACTATTTATTTTAACCAAGGAATTTGATAGTTTAAAAAATGATTTTGTTAAACTTGTTAAATCAAATGAATAAATTGTTAGTGATGCAAAATCTTTCAATTCCTTGGAAGATCAACTCAAGAAAGCAAGTGATGAAAATCATAAGCTTTTTAAGGAAGTCTTAGAATTAAAGAATTCCATTGTTAAATTTAAGAGAGGAAAAGAAACTTTAAATAATCTTCTTTATTCTTAAAAATTTCATGGAGATACCTATGGAATTGGATATAAAAATGGAATGCCTCCATCATTATCATCACAAATTAATTTTGTTAAAGCCTCACATGACTCCACTCCTTCTACCTTTAAACCAAATAAGACTCAAGCTTTCAAAGCTAAAAGATCTCATATGTTAAAAAATAAGGGAAAGTCTCATAAGACTCATCATTCATTTGTACAAAGAGGTAAGGCTCAAACTAGAGCACCTCAACCCAAACATACTTATATATACACTAAACACAATCATATTAGGCATGCTACACAACACAATGCACATAAATATATTGCATAAACCTATCAAAATACACATTGACATTGTCAATGTATGTCTTACACTATGACTCAAAAGAGTTATAGGAAGCACACACCGAAACAATATGAAAGACATGCTTTACACACTAGGAAAGCATATTATCCCAGGAGAAATAAATTTAAAAATGTCATATGTTCATATTGTATGATCAAAGCACATACTAATAATGTATGCTTTTATAGAAGACTACACATGAATTTTCTTCCTTTGGATTATCTTGAAACTAACCAACCTAGACCAAGAAAGGTTTGGGTTTAAAAGAACACTTAAATTGTTTTATGTAGGTGCACTTGAAATCCACAAGAACAAAAAGTGAGTGGTATCTCGATAGTGGATTTTCAAGGCATATGATGGGAGACAAGGAGTAATTCAACAAACTTAATACTAAGGATGAAGGACATATCATATTTGGAGACAATGCCAAAGGGAAAATTATAGGCATTGGAGAAATCAGTAATCCTCAATCCTTATCTATACGTTATGTATTTCTTATTGGTGGTGTTAAACATAACTTGCATAGTATAAGTCAACTATGTGATATAGGAAATAAGGTCATTTTCTATCCTAAAAATTGCTTTGTTAGTAGTCTAAATAAAGACAAAGTAATTTTTAAGGGTGAAAGAGTTTATAATGTCTATGTTATTGATTTGATGTCTATCCTAAATTAATAACAAAAAATATTAAATGCTTGATGTCTATTTCCCATGACACATGGATATGGCATAGAAGGTTAGGACATGTAAATTTTGAGCTATTGAATGATCTTTGTAAACATGAACTTATGATTGGTTTACCTAAGATTGATTTCAATAAGGATAAACCTTATGATGCTTGTCAAAAGGGAAAAAAAATCCAAGTCTTCATTTATGCTAAAAAATGTAGTGTCCACCTCTAAACCACTTGAACTTATACTTATGGATTTGTTTGCACTAATTAGAGTTGCTAGTCTTGGTGGAATGCACTATGCATATGTATTGGTTAATGATTACTCTAGATTTAGTTGGGTATGTTTTCTTACTCATAAGAATGATGAATTTAAAGCTTTTGAAAAATTTTCAAAAAGAGTTCAAAAAGAAAAAAGTTTTTGTATTTCCTTTATTATAAGTGATCATGGAACCGAATTTGAAAATGAATTTTTTAAAACCTTTTGCAATGAAAATGGTATTTCTCATACATTTTCTTCTCCTAGAACTCCTTAACAAAATAGGATAGTTGAAAGAAAAAATAGAACTCTTATGGAAATGGCTAGAATAATGCTTCATGAGTATAATTTCCCTCTACACTTTTAGGCAAAAGCCATTAACACGTCTTGTTATATTTCAAATGAAGTTTTCAAAAGACCAATTTTAAATAAAACTTCTTATAAGCTATAAAACAATAGAAAACCCAAAATCTCATATCTAAGAGTATTTGGATGCAAGTGCTTTATATTAAATACGAAGGATAATCTTGGAAAATTTGACTCTAAAGCCAATAAAGGAATTTTTCTAGGCTATTCCACTTCTAGCAAAGCATATAGAGTATTTAATAAAAGAACTTTAGTAGTTAAAGAATTAATGCATGCTGTATTTGAAGAATCAAACTCACTTAATCCTAGAAAGGATGTTATAGTGTTGATGATTTTATAGATTACCATGTGGATGTTATCACTTAAGAAGAAAATGCTAGTAAGTCTTTGGAACTTGAAGGTCCAAGTATGGAGGATAATGAGGTGGCATCTCAACCTACCTTAAAAGATGAACTTCCAAAGAATTGGCAATTCAAGAAAGCTCATCCTTAAGATCTCATTATAGGTAGCACTAAAAAAGGGGTAACTACCAGACCTCAAGTAAAGTCTATTATTAATTTAGCCTTCATTTCTCAAATTGAACCCAAAAATATTAATGGTGCTTTGAGTGATGAATTTTGGGTCCTTGCTATGTAAGAAGAGTTAAATCAATTTAAGAGAATCAAAGTTTGGTCCTTAGTTCCTAAACCTAAACATCATCTTATTATAGTCACCAAATTAGTATTTAGAAATAAGATGAATGAACAAGGTGTCATAACTAGGAACAAAGCTAGACTAGTAGCTAAAGATTATAATTAAGAGGAAGGCATTGATTATAATGAAACCTTTGCCTTAGTTACAAGGTTAGAAGCTATTAGAATGCTACTTGCATTTGTATCATTCATAGATTTTAAACTTTATCAAATGGATGTTAAAAGTGCATTTCTAAATGGTTTCATTGAAGAGGAGGTATATGTTGAGCAACCTTCGGCTTTTAAAAATTTTGATTCTCCAAATCACATTTTTAAATTGTCAAAAGCATTGTATGGGTTGAAATAAGCTCTAAGAGCTTGGTATGAAAGATTGAGCAATTTCTTACTAAAGAAAGGGTTATTTAAAGGAAAAGCTAGCACAACTCTTTTCATAAAGAAATCCAAACATGATTTATTAATTGTTCAAATATATGTTGATGATATTATTTTCAGTGCTACTAACCATTGCTTGTGTGAGGAATTCTCCAAGTTAATGCAAGGAGAATTTGAGATGAGTATGATGGGAGAACTTAAGTTCTTTCTTGAACTTCAAATCAAGCAATGTAAAGATAGGATTTTCATTAATCAGACCAAATATGCAAGAGACATTATCAAGAAGTTTGGTGTGGATGGAGCTAAATCAAGCAAGACTCTTATGAATACCACTACCAAACTCAAAAAAAATGAGAATGTAAACTGGTTGATGAAAACGATTTAGAGGTATGATCGGATCCCTTCTTTATTTAACCGTCAATAGACCTATCATTATGTTCGCTACTTGCTTATGTGCTAAATTTTAATTAAGTCTTAGAGAGTCTCATTTGAATGCTATTAAAAGAAATTTTAAATATCTTTGTGGTACAATGCATTAGGGATTTGGTAGCTTAGAAGTTCTTCCTTTGACTTGATTAATTATTCAGATGCAGACTTTACCGATAGTTTACTAGATATAAAAAGCACTTGTCAAATTTTAGGTAATTGCTTAGTTTTTTGGTTTAGCAAAAAACAAGTTTCGATTGTCTTATCCACCATTGAAGCAGAATATATGGCGGATAGTTATTGTTGAACACGAGTTTTATGGTGAAAACAACAACTTTTAGACTATGGCATTGATATTAATCATATTCCAATTAAATGTGATAATACAAGTGCTATAAACCTTAGTAAAAATCCCATCCAGCATTCTAGAACTAAGCATATTGATATTAGACATTATTTCTTACGTGATCATGTTCAAATTGGTGATTTCTCACTTGAATTTGTTGATACAAATAATCAACTTGCAGATATCTTCACTAAACCTCTCAATGAAGAGAGATTGAATTTCATTAAGCATAAACTTGGCAATGATTGATGGTTCTAGTTTGTCTTAAATTTTATGCTTAATTGGTGGTTGGACTGTTTTCATGTGAAATCATGTTGTGCTTATTGATTACTTTGATTGTTAAAAGTTTGATTTTGATCTTAAATTTTTTAAAAAATGTTTTTGCTATTTAATAATTATTTATTGAAACTATTTCAATTAATTAATTATTCAAATCTAGCATATTTTTAATTGACATGCATTTATATATGTTTAAATATGCATTATGTTTTTTTTCCTCCTACTCCTCATCAAGATTAGTTTCTTTTTATATGTTTTTGTTAATTTTGTCGTCATTTTTTGTTTAGTTTATTTTCAGTATATTTGTCATATCAAAGCATTGAGCTGGTCGTTTATTTTTATAGTTATTTTGTGACAATTTATGTTTGGTTTATTTTTTAGATATAAGCCATGAGTTGTTAGTTTTATGTTTTGTGTTTTGTTGTCTGTGTTTCATTTACAATTGATATTTTAATATTATTGTAACTCTATCCTTTTTCATTAATGCAATTTATATTTTGTTAAAATTTCCTTTTGCATTTTGATAAAGGGAGATATAATTAAGTTTGCATGTTATTTAGTTAATTTCTTTTAAGGGAGAAAATTCTTTTTACTAAAGATGTGTTTATTTTAGTGACATCACTATATGAGAGTGTGTCCTTGCTATCAATTTTTTTAATCCAAATCTTATACTATTTTACTATTTTTGAATAGGGGGAGAAAATTGTTTAAAATTTTTCCATAATTTTGTTTATGCATGCATAGTAACAATGTAAGTGTGGCTAGTTTTATCCTTGTAATAAAAAGCCTTATTTTGCTTACTTTGTTTATGTATGATATAAATTTATAAAGATTTGGTATATCTTTATTTTCATTATTTTGGTCCTTGATATTTTCTTCCGTTTAGGATTTTTGGTTCCTTTCAATTCATTTTCCTTTATATCTCTCTCTTTTCTTTTTGTCTTTGTTAAAGGGGGAGAAGAAGCTATGAAGTGTTTGTGATATGCTAAGTGCCACATGATCATGTATGTTAGCTAGCTAAGCTCTATATGATCGTGTGATAGTTAAGTTTGTTAAGTTTCAATTTAGTGCTATATTTACTATTTTTGTGATGCATTATAGTAGCACTACATGCATATATGTTTGAAATTATTTCCTTCATATTGCCTAATATTTTTTAAATAATTATGTTATCATGTTTTTATGTTTTTAACACATTTGTTATGTTAGACCATGTTTCTTTTTATTCCTCATGTTGAATTTTATGTTGTTTTTATTTTTTAACAAAAAGGGAATAAAATATTAATTTTATATTTCTTATCATATCAATAAAAGGGGAGTAATAAAGAAACATATTTATATAAAAGATTTTTTTTTTCAATTATTTGTTATCCCTTATATATGCAATGTTAATTCAATTTCTCTAATGCTATGATACATGATGCATTTTATTGAATTTATGCATATAGTAAGGGGGAAGAAAATACTTTCATATATTGTATCTATTGCATTTAAAAGGGGGAGCTATTTTATATAGCACATATCTATTCATGGTAATTATTTAGCACTCACACATAATTTGTTTATTTTTATCAAATCTATTATCAAAGCCAAAAAGGGGGAGATTATTGACCATTTGCATGATCAAACTCCTAATTTTGATCTTTGACAATCAATTTAAGTCTCTAATGATTTATTTTAAGTGTGTAGGAACTTATTTGTATCAAAATTATCAGTTCAAGTCCAAAAATATGAAATACTATCATTATACTATATTTCGGTGAAGTATAATATCCAAATCTTATACCTAAATTATTTAGAGCTTTTATGTGTCAAAAAGAGACATTTTTGGACTTACAGGTATCTTTTTAGAAGCATCTCATGAGTTGAAGCTTTATGAGATAAAAAAAATTATGCAAAGGGATAGTGTCGCTCATAAGCACTATTCATAAGTGAGCAGCTTGTGAGGGTAGTCCTGACAGCTCCAAATGGTCATTTTTGAATGCAACGACTAGTACTTTCGCTCCTCACGAGCCAAAACTTGCTCCTCACAATCGTGAGTGGCGTTCTGACATAAATAAGTCCAAAATTGATTCAAAAATCAATTATAGACATTGGAGACATGTTTAATATGTCTAACAGCCATACTTTTGAATGTTTATCTATATAAACACTCCATATAGTTCAATTGTAGGTTTAAGAAACTTGTTTATCATTCATTCTCTCTTAAGCATTCAATTAAGCTCCCAAATTCTTTCTTAAACTATTTTTGTATTTATGTAACTCTTGTGAGAGTTAGAATAGACATTCTTATTCTTCTATTTTATGGGATTAAGAAAATAGGAAGTGAGATTCTATTCTAAAAGGAATTGATTTAAGTGTTGTCCATTAAAATACTTAGGATTTAGTTTTTAAGTGAGCTTTGAAAATTCAAGTTGTAAAGTTGTAAGAGTAAGCCATAAAACTCTTGTGTAATCTCAATCTTATGAATAAGATTTTGGATGATTAAAAATCCTAACTTGGGGATAAGTTAAATGAAGATGTAGGATTGTTGTTAAATCTAAACTCTTTAAATCATTGTGTTCTTCATTCTTCCTTCTCAAAATTCTTTTAATTCTTGTTTAATTCCTTAAAATTATTTTTATTTTTTTAAAAACCTTATTAGCCTTATTCACTCCCCCTCTAAGGCATTTTCAATGGCCTTCATGAGAAAGGATATAGATGTTACCATCCACTAACTTTCAAAGTGTATGTCATTATGGATGTCTAATTCCATGAACATAAGATGTATTTTCTTGCTAAAATAGTTGTAAATCAAGGAGGAGATGTGACACCTCTTCTTGCTAGCACTTTTATTAGATGAGTATAATCTTGACCCAACTAAGTCGAGCACATATGTGAATGAATATCACTTCTGAACTAAATTTAAACATTTATAAATATTTATCTAACTAAAACCATAATCAAAATAACTTAACTATACCTTTAAACAAATAGCTTTCCTTTATAATACAAATACATAACCATAAAAAATACATATTTTCTAAAATCTATTCCAGACCATATATACATAAAACTAAAATTTACAAGACTTCATGAGTAGCTTTGATATATATATATATATATTATAGAGATTTATTAATATGGGTAATGATTTTCTAAGTTATGGATATTTATATGTAATATAGATATTTTTGGGAATTAAATGATTTAATTATTAAATCAAGTTTATTATAAAGAAAATTAAGTATTTAATTTAATTTAATTTCTATAAAAATTAAGTTGCCTATTTTCGCATTCTTTTAAAATAAATTTTGTGATGTTTGGCTGCGGTTGTGATCTCGATCGGGGCTAAGTGTAGTTTTGAGAGTCCGACTCAAGTGTGAATACTAGAAATGTGTTTTTATGCAGAAATGGCTCTACCTACGGTAGAGAGATGTCCATTTTATAGGGGAGACTCTGCTAAAATTTTGGTAGATTTTCTAGTAAAACGTGACATCTTTTGTAACTTCCTAGCATAGATTAGGGTGTTCCCGTTTTGAGTCTTATCCGATTTTTCTCGAGTCATTCTAGAGTCTCATAATTTTATTAATTTCCTTTCTTATTCCATAAGTATGATTTTAAGAATAAATATATTATTTTTATTTATATTTTCTAGAGAATTCCGGAGCGAGATCTTCTGGATTGGGCAAACGCGCGGTCGTCAGCCATCTCGCTCATCCTGTAAGTTAATAAATTGATATGGGCATGTGTTTTCTTTAAAATTGTGTGTGGTCATATTTTTAGTATTATTTACATTATTGATTTAGAGTAGATGCTGTTATCGAGAATGTTATTGTAATTTATTTAATTATTTACAACTAGTTTTGAGAAATTTTGGTAGAACGGGCTACCTGGTGGGTTTCACCAAGACCTGTGCACATGGTGGAGATTGAGAGAAGGATCCAAAGATACATATGACTTGTGGTTATAAATTGGGACGGGTGCCTCGATGGAAGCCCTTGCTCTTGGGGACCGCCAGTGATGTGGAAAGCTAAGAATGGACTGGGATGGGTGCCTCAGTGGATGCCTTAGCTCTTGGGAACCGCCAGTCCCATGTGTTTGGATTAAGTGGATGACTGCAGCTTGGTGCCTCGGTTGATGCCTTTGCTCTCGGGGACTGACAGTCTAGTTGGATTAAGTGGGCCCAATCGGCCATTTAGAATTGGGTTTAGGGTTCTACCGAGATTTTTCAAAAGCTGTATATATATATATATATGTTATAAATTATTTTTGATACATTTATACGGTTTTCAAAAGGTTTTCAAACTATAAAGCTATTTTATTAACTTACTCAATGAGGTCTGACTCCCCTCAATTTATTTTTTTCAGGAGTTTAGGACTTTTTCGTTAGGCCTACTTCTCTTCGCCATGTAGCATTCTCACTGGCTATTCTGCGTAGGTCTACTTAGTTATGTTGTGTTTACTTTTGTGTTATGCAATAGAGAAAATTATTTAACTAAATATTTTATTTAGGTGTGTTATGTACTTATAATATTGTACAACTGATGTTTATTTACATTATGTACTATGATGCTATAGTTTAAATTATATTAAGAAAAATCAATTTGATAATGTGTATTATAATTTAAATATTTATTGTAAGGTTTCAAAGTTTCTTTTTATTTATTTATTCTGCATTTTTCTTTAAGGCTTACTATGGGATTCGGTAGCTTTATGCTTTCCCATTCCTTAGTGTTGGTCATGTGCCCTGGGTTCAAGTCGTGACACTTTAAAGGTAGTGTCCACCTTAATTGATACCTTCTTAGGATTTGGTATAGTCATTTTATAAAAGTGTCAATCCATCAGTTAAGGTGAACATAGATATAGGAGCTAGAGGAAACATCATGTTAAAGATGCCTGAAGATGCTTTAGACCTTTTTTAGGAGATGGTGAACACATAAAGCCTATGGTCTAATAAGAGAGTCCTTCTAAGGAAAGGAGGATCAATTGAAGTTGATAGTTTAATAATGTTAAATGCAAAGACATGAGGATCCAATTGGTTATATGATCATATTTTTAGAATATTGTTAAACTTTTAAGATGAATGGAGTGTAGCCTGAAGTAATATGTCTTATTCTTTGTCCATTTTCCTTTATAGAGAGAGCAAATAGGTGGTTTACAAGCTTGCCACCCAACTCCATCAACACTTAGTAAAAGGTTTACGTTGCTTTCTTTAACAAGTACTTTCCACTTACAAAAGTATTAAAAATCAGGAATGAAATCAACTCTTTCTATCAAAGAGAAGATCAGAGCTTCTATGAGTACTGGGATAGATTCAAAGATCTTTAGAGGTAGTGTCCACCTCAATTAATACCTTCTTGGGATTTAGTGTAGTCATTTTACAAAGGTGTCAATCTATCAGTTAGGGTGAACATAGATGCAGTAGCTAGAGGAACCATCATGTCAAAGATGCCTAAAGATGCTTTAAACCTTTTTGAGGAGATGACTAACACATAAAGCTTATGGTCTAATAAAAGAGTCATTCCAAGGGAAGGAGGATCAATTGAAGTTGATAGTTTGACAATGTTAAATGCAAAGATGGATGCTTTAACAAAAAGGATGGATAAGATGAGTGTTAATGCCTCTTCAACCTTTTTATCTTCATCATATGAATTATGTCAAGGAGGTCATCCTACTATTGAATGTCATTTGATGTAAAATTTATCCAAGGAGAGTAACAACTATATAACCAACTTCAACAATGGTCAACAACAAAATGTAGTGCATGATAACACATACAACCTAAGTTGGGAGAAGAACCATCTAAATTTCTTATGGAGTAATAAAAGCAACAATCAATGGAGACCATAAGCTCCATCGGGTTTTAAAGGTCAAAATGCTTATCATCAAAATTAGCCTCATTTTCAGTAGGATAAAGCTTCATTTTCATCATCTTCTTTGGAAAGTAAAATGGAGAAATTCATGGATATAATGGCAACCAAATTGAATAAATAAGATAAAGTAATAAAAAGGCTTCAAAGGAGAGTTAAGCAGATGCATCAAGACAATCAACTCATATTTAGAAATCATTCATCCTCAATCCATAATTTGGAGGTGCAAATGAGACTGTTAGCGAATTCTCTTTCCATAAGGAATCAAGGCACTCTTCTAGTAATATAGAGAAGAATCCTAAAGAATATGTGAAAGCAATCACCTTAAAAAGTGGAACAGAACTGTAACCATTAAAGTAAATAGTGAATATTCAAGTTGAGGACTAGAAGGAGGTTAAAAAAGAGTAAAAGCTAAAGAGAAAATAACTGATGTAGCTGAAACACAAGTAGAAAAAGAAGTAAAGCCTTATGAACCACCATTGCCATTTCCATAGAGATTAAAGAAGTAAGAGCATGTTTAGTAGTTTACAAGGTTTTTGGAAATGTTTACAAACCTATACAAAAATATACCTTTAGTCGAAGCTATAGCTCAAATGTCCAAATATGTAAAATTCTTGAACGAGTTTATCTCTAACAAGAAAAAGTTACAAAATTTTGGAATTGTCACTCTTAATAAAGAGTGTAGTGCCATAGTTTCAAGAAAGCTTCCACTAAAGTGCAGATGCCATGTCCATACTCTAAAATAAACCTTAAACTTATATGTCAATAAATAAATAAAATAAAGTAAAATAAATGCATAATAAATAAATATTTATATGTATAAAATAGTAATGAAAAATATAGAAAAGGGCTAGAAAGGGATTTGACTAAATATATATATATATATATATATATATATATATATATATATATATATATATATATATATATTCTTTTTTTTATTTTTAATTCTCTAATTAATTTTATTTATTTATTTATTTATTTTGCTTGGTCCCCAAGTTTTAGCATTAGTGTTATTATTATTAATAATAATAATAATAATAATAATAATAATAACACTAATGCTAAAACTTGGGGACCAAGCAAAATAAATAAATAAATAAATAAAATTAATTAGAGAATTAAAAATAAAAAAAAGAAATAATAAGTAGTCTAGGTGTTACTATTTTATGGTCTTAGGTGGTAATAGTTATTAATTTATTAGGAGATAAAACCATCCGATGTTTATAAAAAAAAAAAAAAAAGAAAGAGGACGAAGGAGGTGTTGCTTGGAAAGGTGAGTGGAATTCTCTCCTCTTTCTTTTGAATAATCTCTTGATTTTCATTGAATTCAATATGTTTTTGTTGGTGAGTGATTTGTTAATTCCTACCTCTTACACTTTCATTTATTTTCTTGTTCAAGTCCTTTTTCTTTTGATTTACGGTTGGTCCTTCAAAATTCAATTTGATGACCATCATTCCTAATTTATTTATGGTGAACAACCTCTATATCTTAACATGGAAATGCGTGTTTTAATTGAAGTATTTTTTTATGAGAGTATATCTTTTATTTATTTTATTTCTCTTTGATTTAGAGCTTTATTGGAAATTCTCCTCTTGTAGACTATCCCAACTCGAGTATTAATCTCCTTAATTTCTATAAAATCTAATAACTGGTTGAGGTTGATTTTTACTTTCTTCCCACTGAGTTTACTTGATTGCGTGGTCCTAAGATCAAGTGCATAATAATAATAATAATAATAATAATAATAATAATAATAATAATAATAATAATAATAATAATAGTAATAATAATAAAAAGATGGTCGTTTATGTTTAAATGAGATTTAGGCTATGTATATATACATATTTAATGAAAATTAATGCTGAAGTAAATTGTTTTTTTTTTTTTCAAAACCTCGTGTGGTGTACTTTGAATCATTAATTGGATAAATATTTTTTTTTGGTTGGGTAGTAGATAGAATATATATATATATATGTATATATATATATATATATATATATATATATATATATATATATATATATATATATAAAATGAAAATTAATGCTGAAGTAAATTGTTTTTTTTTTTCCAAAGCCTCGTGTGGTGTACTTTGAATCATTAATTGGATAATTTTTTTTTTTGGTTGGGTAGTAGACAGAATATATATATATATATATATATATATATATATATATATATATATATATATATATATATATATATATAGGAGCACGTTGTCAGAAAGATTATAGTAAGACTGTGCTTGGGGTATAGTTGGGTTCTGTAAGATGTCAAACTGTGTCCAAGACACAACAACTTGCATGATTTAAAGCAAATATTTGTAATTTTAAGTATGTTGTGTTTACGAATTGATAGAGATTGAGATTTATAATGGCCAAATTTATAATAACTGTCTTGTAGATAGTGTTTATGAATCAATACACTGTTATGGCAAATCCAAGTGGTTTTATTTGTACGCATATAATTAATTTGAACCTTCGATGTGCTGAATGGTACCCGCCACATCAATAGCAACCTGTGATTATTTGTGTGCTCCTATAATTGTAAATTTCTTATTTATAATGCTTATAAATATAAACTCTAAGAATTGTCCCCTTGCCTAATTTCTTGGATGCTTATTGAGGAGAACTGTTATGCTATATCTAATTAATTTGATTTTTATTTAGTCTTATTTACTTATTGTACATCTCTTGGCATCCTTTTTATTTTGATTCATATTTTGAATCGTATTTAGTCACTCACCAGGTATTTTCTTTAGAAAATACTCACACCTCACTTTTCTTTCTTTTCCAGGTTAACTATATAACTTCTGTTAGTGCTTGTATGTATATATAGTTCATTATGATGTGTGATTGGATGATCATGAACCAAAAGGTTAGAGAGGATGAAATAAAGGTTAGGTACTCTTTAGGGTGTGATGTAGCTATAGATTTAGACGGGAGAGTTGAGGTGGAGCCAGCTGTCCTTTTCCGTGTGCAAACCGTGCAAGAGCATTATAGAGAGTATGTGTTCACTATGATCCGTGTATTTTATGAGACATATTTTAATGTGAATGTTACTATGGTCCTGATGAAGGACTAAAGTGACTATTCAATGCTAACTTTCAGGATCTTTTGCTTGACATACCCTCCTAATGGATATATTAGAACTATGGCAGGTTAGGGTTAATGGACATGCAGGATATTTACTCATTTCCTTTTGGTGTATAATTGTATATATAAATGAGTAGTATCTTGCAACCCTTTCTCTCTTGGGTTAATAGTACAAGTAGGTTACAAATATTTTAGATGTAAATTTTTGTATATAATTTTGTGTGACCTTGTACTTGTATCTTAAAATTAACCCACCAATGTGTGGTTATGACATATATATGTATGTTTGGTGCAAGTCAGCAGTTTCATTTTTCTTGCCATCTATTTTAATAATTTAAGAGATGATCTTTAGTGATATTTATTCAAATTACTACCTTAAAGAAAATCATGGTAGCATAATAAAGGTTTCTTAAGGTCATTTTAGAAGTGGAGCCTCTTTGCATTGATACTCTAGTTAGGTGGTTAGAGATTAATAATCACCTAAATAAGGTATTGGTGGAGAAGGGTGTTATAGTAGACATCCAAGGAGTCTTATTATACATTGCTCTATTGGAAATTTAAATTTTCAAAAAGCTCTTTGTGATTCAGGTGCTCCTATAAATTTAATGCCTTTATCTATTGACTAGGAAGCTTGGATTGGGCAATGCTAAGGCTACCAACATGTGTTTACAACTTGCAAACAAAACTATTGAGAAGTTGAAAGGCATAGTGTAGAATGTATTAGGGAAGTTCATCTTTCTAGTAGATTTGTGGTACTTGACTTTAAGGAAGATGAGGATGTTCCTTTAATCCTTAGTATGCCTTTCATGTATAATGCAAAAGCCATTATTGATGTGTCTAATGGAACTCTCACATTGAGAGTTGGTGAAGAAAACTATAATTTTGATGTATACCAAGGTATGAAGCATCTCTTTGAAAAGGACAATTGTATGAGAGTTGATGTGGTTGATGGCTGTGTGATTGAAGTCCAATAAGGGAGGTTGTCAAAATCTTATGAATTGGAAGATAAAGAGAAGTGTTTATAGGTACATTCTTATGAAGAAGAAGGGTTTCTCAAACATTAAAACCTAATGACTTACTATGAACTTCCTTTAACATAAAACCACCAAAGCTTGACCTAATACCACTAAAGCTTAACCTAAAATCTAGAACCCATACCTAAAACCACCAAAACCTAGAACCTATACCTCCTTTTATTGAAAACTACCAAAGCTTAACCTAAAACCCTTACTAACTCAATTGAGTTACACTTTCTTAGGAGAGAATGAGACATTGCCTATAATTGTGTCAACTAAACTCAGTGAGGAGCAGGAAGTTTCATTGATGAATTCACTAAAAAAGAGGATTAAAGATATGAGAATGAAGAACAGGTGTTACAAAGAGATAAATAATAAGAAGACAAAGAAGTGGCAAGATGCAAGTACAAGGAGGAAACATTTTAAAAATGGAGATCATATGTTACTTTACAACTTAAGGTGGAGATTATTTTAAAAGAAGATCAAGACTAGACAGTCAAAACCTTTCATAATGTCCCAAGTCTTTTCCTATAGAGTTATTGAGTAGATGAACAAATAAGGGGAGAAGTTCAAGGTTAATGAGCAACTATTGAAGATGTTTTATGGAGGAAAAATGGAGGATTTCCACCAACTTGCCTATTTGACATATCTAAGCAAATAGATCATGCAATGGTTTAGCTTAAAAACCTTAAACAAGTCTTGAGGGCTCAACTAAGCTTTACACATTCTCTACTTTTCATCTTGTTTATGTTTTTTTCTGTGTTTTTATGTCTTTAAAATTCATATCCACCCTTGATTTTTTTTTCATGTAAATTAAAAGGAAATTGAGCATCAAACTCAACCTATGATCACACAAGTGTTGAACATAAAAAGGGCAGTAAGCTTTATTATTAAAATAATTTATTCATTGTGTGAATTCTTAATTTTTCTTTTAATTTACCAACATTGAGGACAATTTGATTTTAAGTGTAGGGGAAGAAGTTGAATTTTATTATGTAATTTTTTTCTTATTTTTGTGTTTTATTTTGAGTCAATTTGATAAAAAAAAAGGGATCATGCATTTTATGTGTTTTTTATGCATATTGGTTATTAGAAATTATCATGCATATCACTTGAGAATTTGCAACCTATTCATGTGATGAATGTGATTCATTATGTGATGTTTTCTTGAAAAAGTATAATAATCTCCTATTAATGTTTAGTTTGGATATTTTAAGCTAGAAAAATAAATTGTGGTTAAGGATTTTTTAACTTTAATGAACTTAATGCTTACTTTTCTATTAAGTGTTGAATTTGGATACTTGATGTTAAAGAAAAGTGCTTGTAAGTTGAAATTAAAGTGTAGCTCTTAGGATGATTAAGTCTGGTACATGAATTGGTAATTTTATTTTCTTCTTAAAAAAAAAGCAAATGAGATGGAGCATAAAATGCACTCATTATGAATTGCTTGTGAGCTAATGCTTAAAGTTTATGACAATGAGCTCATTCTACTCTAATGCTCTAAACTGAGTATGAGTATCCAAAGGACCCTTTAAAGGTATTCACACTTAGTAATATAGGAAAGCTGGGGGATTAATGTAATTGGGAAACCTTAAAGAAGCAATTCAATAAATTTTTTATGTTAAGTACATTACATGTATCGAGGTGAGGCTTACTAAGGGTTAGGATTATTTTAGCTTACTCTAATTTTTCTTCAATATCAATTGTCTACTTTCATGAATTTAATAGAGAAGTTTGCTCTCTATAAGGTAATTTGTGTATCCTTGATCTTGAATTATTGTTTTACTTTTTTTTTATTTTTAAGCTTTATATTAATGGGAGATTAAAGTGATTAGTCAAGTTAAAATTAGCTAATGAGTTTGATTTGTTGGATCAATAGGGTGTGGTTATGTTTTACTTGAGGATAAGCAAAGGCTCAAGTGTGGAAGAGTTGATAAGTGCTAAAAATAATAGATTTTGAGCACTAATAGTTGCATTTCATTATCAGAAACATATGTTTTTATCTTTTAAAAGAATGAACATTAAGAGTCAAATTAGTTACTTCTTTTTATTATTTTATGCATTTTTAGTTAATTATAATACTTTTACATTGCTTTTGCTTTTATAGGTTCCATCTTTTTGGAACTAATTTTGGATGAAAGCAATGGAGACTTAAAGCTAGGAGCTAATCTAACCAAAGAAAGGGCAAAGAATTAAAGCATATAGAAGATGGGGCATATTCAACCTTTGAGAGTTTATGAAAATTTTAACATTCTTAGAGTTTTATTATGAGAAAGTGATCTTCTAGATATTTGAAGTAGACATCTTAAAATTTCCAAATTAAGCTTGCTTGTCAAAATCCAAGTTCGGTTGAGTTTGCAAATATTGAGTCAAAGTCAGCATATGCAGCTTTCATTTTAGGTTGCATAGGTCTTAGTATTTCAAAAACATCTTGAGCTATATAGGTCCAATTGAGGTGATTAAAAGTTTTATAGAAATATTAAACAAATAACTATAACTTTGATGAAGAAAATTTTGGTTGATTTAATTGTCTTTAAGGGCTAAAGTCTTATGCAAGGCCATGCATACCCAGGCGCATGACCATGCTTGCTTAAGGTGAATTAAGAAGAGTATAGGTTCATGGTTGTATGCCAGGGTGTGCACAACCATATGACCTATAACAAGCTTTCAAATTTTAAAATTCTTATTGTTGATTTAAAAGGATTGGATGATTTTGAAATGTAACAACTTCAAAGAGAGGTTGGAGTTAGGGTTTCATAAGAGAGAGTTGCAGAGGAACAAACATATTACACTTTTACTCTTTTGCTTAGTTTTACATCACTCGCTAAGAATAAATACTAGAATTCTCTAGTTATTTTCATTTGATTAGAATAGTTGATGTTTGAAGATTGAGAATAAAAGACTTCCATTACAAGGGGTTTTTATTATTTAGTTTGCTTGTTATTTGAATTTTAATTCAGTAATAATGATTTCATTTTCTCTTTGTTCATCATATTGTCTCCTTTTCAATATATGTGGCTAGATCTTCTAATTAGGTGTTATAACCTGAATTTTTATAGATTATTAAATTAAATTTCTGGGATTTGCAGTGTTAATAAATATTTTATTAATTTGTTATGTTATGGTTATTTTGTGAAATTAAATTAAATTCAAGTGTTATTATTTACTTTATTATATTATGGCATTATTATTAATTTAAAATTTAAAACTTAAATTTATTATTATATATTATTTGCTATTATTATTATTTGTGAATTATGTTAATGTAGTGTATTTTAATATATTTTAATATTAAGGTGAGAATTTTTTTATATGTATACAATTGTTTTAATAAAATAAAATTTTTATATAAAAAACACATTTTTTCCCTTTCTTTTGTTTTTATTTCCTCTCTCTTTTTTTCTTTCCTCTCTCTTCCCTCTCTTTCTTTTCCTTTCCTCTCTCTTTTCCCTCATTTTTCCTCCCTCACACTGCAGAACTAGCGCGCACTAGCACGCCACCATCGCTACCACCTCTCTTCTTTGCACCGCCACCGCCACCTACCCTTCCCTTCCTTTTCCTTCCGTCGTCGATACTGCTCCCTTCTCTCTTCTTTTCTTCCTCCTCGCCACCAACAACTTCAAGAGACCATCGATGTCATCTCCAGCAACACCAGGGGTCAAGGTTAGTCTCAATTGAAAGCTGGTTTCATGGGCTTCGTTTCCTTTAAGGTAATTTACTTGATCAACTTTGAATTCAACTCTAATTTGGCTGATTTGATTCAAGAGTTCTTAGTTTCATTTGTTGATTTTGAGTTTAATTAGTTTAATTCATGTTAAATTGACTTTAGATTATTGAAATTGAAGTTATAAGCTTTCCAAAAATGTATGTAGATTTGATTTTAGAGATAGTTACGATTTAAGCACTATTCTGAGCTCGGTTGCTGTTCACAAGTACTGTTCCCTATTTGAAAAAGTGTTTTATTTTTAATAAATTCTACTAATTATTTTAAGCATATTTCGTGAAGAAAGTTTATTGAAATTATGTTTTGAATTTTTATTATGAATTTTCAAATGTTTATGTAAAAATTGGATTTTTGAAAAAATTAGTATAAATTAATAAGTTTTATATTTTAATTGAAATTGTTGTTAATTATTATGTTTTGGATTATTTTTGAGTAATAAATAGTATTAAAATAATTTTTATGAATTATTTACTATTTTTAGCTAATTAATAATAATTTTGGGAAATATATTCGAATAATGGTTTTATCTATTATTTTTATGATTAAATGAATTTTTAGTTATTTTGCTTATATAGTTGAGCTTTGTGAATATTTGAAGTGTGTTTGCTTACAGGATCAACTCTACTTTTAGTAGAGAGATCCTTTTTACAGAGAAGATTCTATTGAATTTTTTATACAATTCTCGTAAAATGTGACATCGAGTCAGTCCTAAGTTTTGAATTTTTGTCGAGTCATATCCTAGATTGAGTCGTTCTTTAGAAATTCTAGAAGTATAAAATTAGGATTTCGATTCTAATATATATTATTATTGTTATTATTTTCTTTAGTTGTTTCACGAGCTAGGCCTATCGGAACAGGCCAATCAAGCCAAGACAGAGGAGCGTAATAGAACAGTGAGTTATTATTATATGTAAATATTGCATGTAGAAAATATATTATGAGCATCCATATTTTGAATAAACATGAATTTCATTATGCTTTAATTCATTAATTGTTATTATTTTGATTATTTTGAATATATATATTTTCATATATATTTGCATGTGATTATTAAATTATGAAAATAGATGTTATTCATATTTTATTATGAATTTCATCATTTTAAATTATGAAAGAATATTTTGGAGGATAGTTATAGAATGTGCCACCTAATGGGCCACACTAGGGCTGTTACACAATAGCATGCTAGAAATTAGGCTTTAAACTTTAATTGATTTTGGATATGGAAATAATGATTATGGTGAATGATGGAAAAAGGGGTGTGATTGCGAATCCTCGATTGACCTGTAGGGCACTCGGGGCCATTTAGCACCGGTAGTGGAACTGCAGATCCTTTGTTTTGTGTACTCAAGGCCAGTTCATTGCCAAAAAGTTCGATAAAGAATATTTTGAAGATATGGAAAGCCTGTTGGCTAAGGAAATGCAGTGATCGAGGTTATAGAAAATTTATGGATTATGCTCCGATCCTCCACTTAAAATTCTTTTACTTTTATTATTATAATAAATATGGATTTTGAGCATTTGTATGAAATGTATGTATATATTAAATAAATATAAATATATTATTATACTGATGCTTGAGTGTCTATGTCTTTAAGTTGCATGTATATATATAATAATAATTCATTTAGTGAGGTCTGACCCCCCTCAAATATGTTTTCAGGATCTTTTACTTTAGACCTCCACATTAGTTATATTCGTTGAACTCTTTCTTCATCGGCTGATCTATATAAACTTTGAAATAATACTTCTCTTGTATTTTAGTAAACGCTGCAATAGTAATGATTTTGTATTTGAATAATTATATGAATATATTTTATTATGTGATAATATGAGGGTTTCTTTTCTATTATTTAAAGTTTTAATTCTGGGTATTTTTGTGATATGTTTGCATGAGTTATTATTTTTAAGGCTTGCAACGGTTCTAAATTCGCATGAATTCCCATTCCCCAGCATCAGTCATAACCCCCTAGTTTGGGTCATAACAAAATTGGTATCAGAGTCTAGGTTTTAGTGTTATGGACCAAGGTTAATAGAGCTGTGTTTTCTTTGAAACTACTGTAGTAAATTAGGTTTGACTATATCTTTGATAAGTTTTCCTTATTATAGTTTTTTGAGTAACCATTAGGATGTTTGTTTGTTATCTATTTTTATCTGAATCTTTTTGGTTTTTGTCTTTTCAGAATGAGGAGGCGAGCTCGGGTCGATCCACTGGTCATTAAGGCTGAAGATGATGAGTCTTTTCAGGATGAGGTTCTACCTCTTGAGTCACTAGTTAGGTGTAGAGGTAAAGGTAGAGGTAGACCTCGAGGAGCTGTAGGTCACCATAGGCAGAGAGAGCTACAGGATAAGAAACCTATGGAGTAGGAATATAAGGAAGCTACTATACCTCCGACCGTACTACAAATGCAACCTGTATCTCAGCAGGGAATGTCTGACCTAGGCAGCATTGTTTTACGCCATAGTCAATAGGATATCATTCTATAGGACTTTAGATCCTCTAGATTTTCTACATGCTATAGAGACGAGGACTCAAGCTACTAATATAGAGTACTAGAGGATTATGATTGTCGAGTTATTTGTAGAGGGGCCAACCTTGGATTAGTTTATAGAGGCCATCTGGCCATATATGATGACTCTCACTTGGGCTCAGTTTCGAGAGAGATTCATGAGGAGTTTTTGCCTAGAGCCTATGTGGATGAGTTTCAGACTCTGACTGACTAACATTAGTAGAGGCAATAAGTCAGTGGAGGACTACACCAGAGAGTTCCTCAGATTAAGTTGATATGTAAAGGATTTGCTGAGAGACCAATACTTTGTGGTCACCACTTATATCACTGGACTGGGTTCTGCATTCATTGGGATGACTACTACAGGCCTTACTCTAGAGTATGTGATAAAGTTAGCCAAGGAGATAGAGCTCAGACTAATCAAGCAAGGAGTTATGCCTAACTATTATCAAATGGGAGGTATTTAGATTGGAGGGTCTTAGAGCACACCGTTCATGACATTTTAGATAGGTTCCAACAGTTAGCAGAGAGGCTCTATTTAGCAGGACTAGAGATAGCAGCATAAATATCACCAGAGTAGCAGACATGGCCGTGGTGGAGTTCATAGGCCTATTAGATTTGGTTTTGGTGCTACCAGTAGCAGTAGCAGACAAAGTTCTGGATATGGTAGCACAAGATCTATAGCCAATGCTTGCCAAACATGTGGGAGAGTCCATCAGGGTCCCTGTTATATTGCTTCATTGACATGTTTCAGATGCAGATAGACAAGACACTTTGCCAGAGCATGTCCATATTCTGGTTATCAACAACAGTTTTCATAGTAGCCTATTGCCAGTGCAGTTTCAGCTCTTGCCTCCAGCTTAATATCCTAGTACATTATAATTTATAGCCCAATAGGGGTGTGGTAGAGGAGGCAGAGGTAGTACTAGTGGCTTTGGTCAGGGTTCCACCAACCAGTAGGGAGGTCGAGGATAAGCCAAAGTCTTCACCCTCACATAGCATTATGCTTAGGCATCTAATGCCATTGTCACAGGTATACTCCCAGTTTGTTTCTTGGATGCTAGAGTCTTGATTAATTTGAGTGCTGCACATTCTTTCGTATCATCTATTTTTTCTTCGAAGTCATATTGGTAAGCTTCAAGGATGGAATTTCCTTTATTTATTATTGCACTTTTAGGTGATTTATTGGATACCAACGTTGTTCTTTCTGGGTCTTCGTTGTTAGTGGAATGTAGAGAATTATCAGTGGAATTGGTGTTATTGGATGTAATAGAGTTTGATGTGATTCTTGGTATGGATTGGTTATCTCAACACTATGCCATAGTTGATTATCGGAGTAAAGAGGTGATTTTTAGAATTTCAAATGATAAAGAGTTTAAGTTTATGGGTGACAAGAGTTTTACACCTCAAAATCTTATCTCTGCTATCACGGCTAGGAAGATGCTGAGAAAAGGTTGTCAGGGATACTTATCTCTAGTCAGGGATACTTCAGTGGAGAAGATATCCATCTCAGATATTCCAATAGCTTGTGAGTTTCCAGATGTCTTTCCTGATGAGTTGCTAGATTTACCACCATATAGAGAGATTGAATTATGTATAGATATAGTCCTAGGCATAGCTCCTATCTCGATGCTGCCATATAGAATGGCTCCTGTAGAGTTGAAGGAGTTAAAAAGGAGCAGTTATAAGATTTATTAGACAAGGGTTTCATAAGACCCAATGTTTCTCCTTCGGGTTCACTAGTCTTATTTATTAAAAAAAAGGATGGTATACTGACACTGTGCATTGATTACAAAGAGCTTAATAAAGCGAAAATGAAGAATAATTATCCTCTTCCAAGGATAGATGATTTATTTGATCAACTTCAGGGTGCATAATTCTTTTCCAAGATTTAATTAAGGAAGAGCTATCATTAGTTGTATATCAGTGAAGTTGATGTTCCTAAAACGACATTCCGCACTAGATATGGTCACTATAAGTTTCTGGTGATGTCCTTCGAGTTAACTAATGCACTAGTTGCTTTTATGGATTTGATGAACATGGTGTTTAGACCGGCTGTGAATGAGTTTGTAGTGGTCTTCATTAATGATATACTGGTGTATTCAAAGAGTATAGAGGAGCACGTATATCACTTAAGGACAATACTATAGACACTGAGAGAATATAAGCTTTATGTTAAATTCTTGAAGTGTGATTTTTGGATGGAGAATGTTGCATTCCTTGGACACATGATGTCTAAAGATGGTATTCAGGTTAATCCACAGAAGATTGAAGCAGTGTTTGAATGGCCTATATCAACATCAGTCACTAAGATTTGAAGTTTCCTAGGTTTGGTTGGGTACTATAGGAGATTTGTATGGTTTTTTAAGAATTCAGCACTTATGTCTCACCTAACTCAGAAGAATATGAAGTTCATGTGGTCATAGGCTTATGATAACAATTTTCAGTTACTCAAGGAGAAGTTGACCATAACTCGAGTTCTAACTTTGTCAAATGGAGAAGATAAGTTCATTGTGTATTACGATGCTTCTAGAGTTGGCCTAGGTTGTGTGTTAATGCAGAATGGTAGAGTAGTAGCTTATGCTTCCAAGCAGTTGAAGAAGCATGAACATAATTATCCTCCACATGACCTAGAGATGGCTGTTATGATATTTACTCTCAAGATTTGGAGACATTATTTGTACAGAGTGATTTGTAAGATTTTCACAGATTACAAAAGCTTAAAGTAAATTTTCCAGTAGAGAGATATGAACTTGAGGCAAAGAAGATGGTTAGAACTCCTAAATGATTATGATTATGATTATGATATCTAATACCATCCAAGCAAGGCTAATGTGGTAGTAGATGCCTTGAGTAGAAAGTCATCGAGTAGGCTTGCTCACATTAGTGTGGAGAGGAGACATTTGATCCAAGAGTTGCACAAGTTAGTGGATCAAGGCTTGATGATGAAGATAAGCATATTAGGAGGACTGCTAGCTCAGTTCAGAGTCAGATCAATGTTGAGGGATAAGATTAACGCAGCTCAAAGCTGAGATCTTATTTTGGTAGAGCTTGAGGAGAATGTTTACGAAGGAAAGTTCATTGATTTTACACTTGATGATGAACACACTTGCGAGATCGAGGCTGATATACTGGTGGCTTACCCTTACCTTTTTTCTCGATGAATCTTATATTCAATTCTTTTTATTGAAAATTTAAGGGTGAATTTTTTTGTAAAGGGGGAAGATTGTTATAACCCAAATTTTTACAAATTATTAAATTAAAATTTTAGGATATACGGAGTTAATAAATATTTTATTAATTTATTATATTATGGCTATTTTGTGAAATTAAATTAAATTCAAGTGTTATTATTTAGTTTGTTATATTATGGCATTATTATTAATTTAAAATTTAAAACTTAAATTTATTGTTATATATTATTTGCTATTATTATTATTTTTGAATTATGTTAATGTAGTGTATTTTAATATTGTCGTGAGAATTTTTTTTATATATATACAATTGTTTTAATAAAATAAATAAATAAAATAAATTTGTTATATAAAAAACACATTTTTTTCCTTTCTTTTCTTCTTTTTTCCTCTCTCTTTTTCTTTTCTTTCTATTCCCTCTCTTACTTTTCCTTTCCCCTCTCCTTTCCCTCCTTCTTCCTCCCTCACATTGCAGAACCAGCACGCACCATCACCACTACCTTTCTTCTTCACACTACCACCACCTACCCTTCCCTTCCCTTCCCTTCCTCCCGCCATCGACGCTGCTCCCTTCTTTCTTCTTTTCTTCCTCCTCGACACCGATAACTTCCAAAGACCATCAGTGTCATTTCCAGCAATACCAGGGGTCAAGGTTGGTCTCTATCAAAACTGGTTTCGTGGGCTTCATTTCCCTTAAGGTAATTCACTTGATGAACTTCGAATTCAACTCCAATTTGGTCAATTTAATTCTAGGGTTCTTAGTTCCATTTGTTGATTTTGAGTTTAATTAGTTTGATTAATGTTAAATTGACTTTAGATTATTGAAATTGAAGTTTTAAGCTTTCCAAAAATGTATTTATATTCAATTTTGGAGATAGTTGTGATTTAAACACTATTCCAAGCTTGGTTCCTATTCACGAGTACTGTTCCCAGCTTGAAAATGTGTTTTATTTTTAATAAATTCTACTAATTATTTTAAGCATATTTCATGAAAAATGTTTATTGAAATTAAGTTATGAATTTTTATTATGAATTTTCAAATGTTTATGTAAAAATTGGATTTTTGGAAAAATTAGTATAAATTAGTAAATTTTATATTTTAATTGAAATTATTATGTTTTGGATAATTTTTGAGTAATAAATAGTATTAAAATAAATTTTATGAATTATTTATTATTTTTAACTAATTAATAATAATTTCCGGAAATATATTCGAATAATGGTTTTATCTATTATTTTTATGATTAAATGAATTTTTAGTTATTTTTATTATATAGTTGAGCTTTGTCAATATTTAAAATGTGTTTGTATGCATGATCAACTATACTTTTAGTAGAGAGACATTCGTTTTACAAAGGAGATTCTGCTGAAATTTTGGTAGAATTCTCGTAAAACATGACATCGGTTAGGTCCTAAGTTTTGAATGTTTGTCAAGTCGTGTCCTAGATTGAGCCGTTCTTTAGTAATTCTAGAAGTATAAAATTAGGATTTTGATTCTAATAAATATTATTATTGTTATTATTTTCCTTAGTTGCTCCACGAGCTAGGCCTATTGTAAACACCCAATTTTGGGATAATAAATAATGGATGCGACAAAGGACTCCAATGATAAAAATGTTATGAGTAGGTCTTCAACACTTAAAGTTCGAAACCTCAAAAGTTCGAATACATTTTCAAAAAGAGTTTCATTATTTTTTAAGGACTTAATTGTAATACTTTTTTAAGACCTAATTGAAAATTTTAATTTCTTTCAGGGGTTTTTTTGTAATTAATTTAGAATTATGTGTTTTCCATCTATTTTTGTATTTTTTTACGGAAAATAAAAATATTTTTTCCTAGTTTTGATTGGTTTAAAAATTTTCTTAAATTTATTTTGGGATTTATCTACCTCTTTAAGAAACAAATTCCTTTTAAAATTGTAACTCTTTAGGAAATAAAGTCCTTTTAAAATTGGAACTTTCAATACGTAGAACTTATGGTTTTTTTTTCTCCTTATAAAAAGAAGAGCTTAGACTCTTGGAGTAGGGACTGGACACAGAGAGACTTAATTCTCAGGACCTCTCTCTTTTTATTTGAAACTCTCTTTTTCTGCATTTACAAAAAAATATTCTTGGTTATTTCATCTTAGAAGCAAGGAGCAAGAGGCCCTTTTTTTGTTTTAAGAAAAGAATAACATATTTTTGAAGATCTATTTTAATCAATAAATGGTGATTTTACTAGTCTGAGTAGCCAACCACAGTACATCTGTATTCATCTTCTCCTTCTTTATTTTCTATTATTTTTGTTCCTATTGAATTATAGTTTTACTTAAATTTTTATTTTATTGTGTTTATTCACAAATTGTTGTTTATTTTTATGTTGGTGATTATGGAAGGGATCACTTAATGATTTTACTTAAAGAATAAAATTCATGAAGGTCCACGGAATGCCATGTATGGAACCTTATAGCTAAACAATATTTCTAGGGTTTTTATTTAGTTTGTTTATTATTATTTTATTTTTATTTATTATTCTCAATAGTTCATCGTAATAGCCCCAATAGTGGGAATAATAAAATTTGGTGTGTGTGCTTGTGTGTTTTATTTTAAGTAATTGGTTGGTAAAATTAGGGTTTTCATTGGGTAATAATTAAAACTAATGATTATAGAAATCCTTAGGTTGTCTAATTAAAATTGAATTAGATTTGAGTTGATAAAATTAGTTTTGCTTGATTGATTATTTTATTTTTTTCTTTATGTTTACTTTAATTAAATTAGAGTTTTAGAATAGATTTAATTAATTGTTTAATCTTTTATTTGATTATTTTGATATTTTTATTGTTTTTAGGCTTGTTTTTTTTTTTTTATTTCTATATGTTTTGGGCCCTAGACCCACATTAGGCTTTAACCCATTTATATTTAGATTTTTTATGTTTAATTAATTAAAATTTATCTTTAGGCCCATAATTAATTAGATTTAGGGTAGAGATACTTAGACTCATTTAGTTAATTAGACGTAGGCCCACTTAATTTAATTTAATTAATTTAGACCTAGTCTATTTAATTTAAGCTTTTTCATAATTTGTAGATTTAGGCCCATTTTTAGAATTAAAATAAATAGACTTAGGCTTACTTAATTAAAATTAAATAAGAATTAAGCCCATGAGTCTTTTAGGCTCCCTTGTAAATTAAAATATGTAGATTTAGCTCACTTAATTAAAATTAATGTAGATTAAACTAACCTAAGATTGTGATGAATGCATTGTTTACTTGTCTATTTTATGACTAGTTTGCCTGGAGTTTATTTTTTTTAGGGTTTATATGAAATTGCATGTAATTAGAGGATAAAATAGTAATTAATAAAGTAATTCTAAAAGAACATGAGACTGAAAGAAGTTCGTATTCCGTATCCAGAATCTCTTAGTTATGGTGCTGGATTTCTTTTAGGGGGTACCACCATTTTTCAATTTGTCTCAGTTATTACCCTGGGTGGTGACTCCTCATCTCTACACCATGTCTTTGTGATAGTGGTTAGTATGTGCTCTAGAGCTCTGCGCTCAACTAGTATCGCGGTTGCTAATATCTGAGGCGCACGCTAAACCCTACCGTCTACACTTATCGGATTGGGCCAGCTGAGCCTGGATAGAGGAGCACGATAGAACAGTGAGTTATTATTATATATATACATTGCATGTAGAAAATATATTATGAGCATCCATATTTTGAATAAATATGAATTTCGTTATGCTTTAATTCATTAATTGTTATTATATTGATTATTCCGAACATATATATTTTTGTATATATTTGCATGTGATAATTAAATTGTAAAAATGAATGCTATTAATGTTTTATTGTAAATTTCATTATTTTAAATTATGAAATAATATTTTGGAGGATAATTATAGAATGTGCCACCTAGTGGGTCACATTAAGGCTGTTGCACAACAGTACGCTAGAAATTAGGCTTTAAACTTTGATTCATTTTGGATGTGGAAATAATGATTATGCTGAATGATGGAAAAAAGGGTGTGACTGCGGATCCTTGGTTGACTTGTAGGGTACTCGGGACTAGTTAGCATCGGCAGTGGAACTGCAGATCCTCAGTTGACCCTTTATGTACTCGAGGCCAGTTTACTACTAAAAAGTTGGATAAAGAATATTTTGGAGATATGGAAAGCTTGTTGGCTAAGGAAATACAATGATCGAGGTTGTGGAAAATTTAGGGATTCTGCTCTGAACCTCCATTCAAAATTCTTATACTTTTATTATTATAATAAATATGGATTTCAAGCATCTGTATGTAATGCATGTATATATCAAATAAATATAAATATATTATTATACTAACGCTTGAGTATTTTGTCTTTAGGTTGTGTGTATATGTAATAATAATTCACTTAATGAGGTCTGACCCCCCTCAAATATTTTTCAGGATCTTCTACTTCAGACCTCCACATTAGTTCTATTCACCGGACTCTTTCTTCACCGACGGATCTATGTAAACTTTGAACTAGTACTTCTCTTGTATTTTAGTAAACGCTGCAGTAATAGTACTTCTTATTGTAGTATCTAATATTGTATTAGACAGTGATTTTATATTGGAATAGTTGTATGAATATATTTTATTATGTGATGATATGAGGATTTCTTTTATATTATTTAAAATTTTAATTTTGAGGTATTTTTATGATATGTTTGCATGAGTTTTTATTTTTAAGACTTGTTACAGGCTCCAAATTCATGTGAATTCTCATTCCCTAGTGCTGGTTATGACTCCTCAGTTTGGATCATGACATTAGGGTTCGTAAATCAATTCAACCATGTAGTCATTAAAATTAAATCTAAGTAATAAACATAGTTCATTGGTTGATACTTTGCTTAATGTCTTCAATGGATTGGCCACCCTTTATTTGAATCTAGATAATGAGACTTGATTAAGAGAAAAGCATTAACATGTTAATTGTCTACTTAGTTGAGAGACATTTAGATAGTTAACAATGTTAAGAGATAAGCTTTAAATTGAATATAAGAAACACTTGATTTTCTAGAGCTCCAAAATTTAGAGCTAGTTATATTCAATTAATCATAGGTTTATCTGAGAGGAAGATCTATAATTCATAAGATGCTTGATAAGATAACGATAGCCTAGTCTTTGATATTCATTCCTATCACGTCAGTTACATAAATGTAGCCTTTTATTATATATGTTTATCACCTATAACCAATTGTTTTGTTGCCTTCGTTTATATACTTTTATATACAATTATTCAATATACTACAATAAACGTTATAGTTAATTACTTTCATGGTATCAAAGCTACACCATGGCAAGATAAATTGTACCAACTTCTTCAACACTTACCATATTCTCAACTACAAATCATTCTCTCTCAATCATACTAACTTTAAGAAATTTTCTCACATGGAAAACACAATTTCAACCACTCCTCAATTACCATAAATTGTCAGGATTTATTGATGGGACAATAACTCCACCTTCACCTACCATAGTTTTAATAACCGATCCTCAAACCACTAGTCCAAATCTTAAATTTACTGATTAGCACTAAAAGGATAAACTCTTGCTCTCTTGGATCTTTTCTTCATTATCAAAAGAAGTATTTCCTTATGTCATTGGTATGACCACTTCATTCAATGTTGTTATGCACTAGAAAGTGCTTTCGATTTTGTATCTCAGAATCGACAGTTACAAATTCATATTGAATTATAGGAGCTAAAGAAAAATGATTTAAGTGTTTCATAATATCTTCAAAAAGCAAATATGTTGGCTGATGAATTAGTAATACTTGGTATGCCTCTTTCAAATGTAGAGTTTAATGTTGTAGTTTATCACAATCTTAGAGCAGAATTTCACAACATTATCATAGCATTAAATCAAAGATCAATTCCGATCATAATTCAAGAGCTCTATGGATAGCTCGTAGCACTTGAAATCCTCCTCAAAAACTTTTTTGACTAGCCCCAAGCGCACCTTGCTACTCGATTTCCCATGGCACCACCAACTCGCTTTAAACAGCCTCCCATTTTAGGACAGTACAACACCAATTCTCGCTATCCCTCTTCCTTTTCTAATCAAAACACTAATCATCCGTGTTACCTCTCTTTAAACAGAAAACCTCATGGCCTATGCCAAATTTGCCACTACCATAACTATACAGTTGACTGATGCCATTATCGTTATGAACCTCGACCATTATCTTTAAATATCCAAGCTCAACTTGTCACCTACATGATTCCTCACTCACCATTCTTTACTCCATACTCTAGACATCAAGCTACACTGAATTACAATCCATGGAACCTAGATATAGGTGCCACACACCACATGACCTCACACCTCCATACGCTATCCAATCCTACTCCATATGGTAGTGTATATCATGTAGTAGTTGGTAATAGTCAGTCCCTTCCCATTACAAACACTAGTACGTCCTCTTGCTCTTTTTTATTATCTAATAGAAATCTTACTTTTAAGAATGTTCTTTAGGTTCCTCACCTCACCAAATCTCTTTGTTTAATCCAAAAATTCTCTACTGAAAATACATGTTTCTTTGAGTTTTAGCCTCATGAATTTTTTATTAAGGATCAAAATACGAAGGCCACCCTATTGTGAGGCCAGAGTGATGATGCCCTGTATGTGATGCCGTCAGAAATTCCCAAACAAGCTCTACACACCACCACTTCCTCTTTTAATGATCAGCATGCATGTCCTGGTCACCCTCACCATCAGCCTGTGCATCATATTCTCAAAGATAATAAACTCCCAGTTAGTTCATAAAAAAATGAGTTATTCATCCTATATTCTTGGAAAATTTGCTAAATTACCTTTTGCCATAGCTGAACACACTTTGACTGCCCCTTTTTAAATTATCCATTCTGATGTATGGGGTCCCTCCCCAATTTTATCTTTTCATGGTTATCATTATTTTGTTGTTTTCATTAATGATTTTACCAGATTTTCATGGATTTTTTTTCTTAAAAATAAAAGTAATGTTTATTCACAATTTCTCCATTTTAAAGCATATGTTCAAAAACAATTTAACGCTCCTATCAAAGCCTTTCATTTTGACTGGGGAGGTGAATTTCATAAATTACATCCATATTTTAATAAAATTGGAATTGTTCATCTCATTTCATGCCCATACACATATGAGCAAAATGGTCTCTCTAAAAAGAAAATATGCCATATTATGGACATTGGCTTGACTCTCTTAACTCATGCCCACATTCCATTTCAATATTGGTCATTTGCTTTTCACACAGCCATAAATTCCATTAACATTTTGCCAACTCCTGTCTTACAAAATCAATCACCATTTCACAAAATATATAATAAATTGCCACATTACTTGGATACTAAAATTTTTGGATGTTCAATTTACCTATATGTTTAACTATACAATAAAAATAAATTTTCATATTGAAGTAAACAATATGCTTACTTAGGCCATGCATATAATCATGTTAGTTTCAATTTCTTAGATATAGAACATGATAAAAAAAATTTTGTACGCCATGCCAAATTTCAAGAAAACATCTTTCCTTTCCACACAGCCCCACATGTTCCTCCACTAAAGTCACATCACTCAACACCATGACTCATATTGGAGGTCCCAATCACTACATTCCTCTACTTAGATATGCTTTCTTATCTTAATCCTACTCATAATCCCATTTCTAACCAACTACATACCAACCCACCTTTATCCTTTTCTTTATCTCCAACGTCCACACCACACTCAACAAACCCGACCCCACCTTCTATTAACTTTAGTAATAATCAATCTTAACTTTGATCTTAAGAAACTTAATTTTGAGCATTTAATTTATTTGTTTAAGTATGTATAAGTTAGGATTCCATTGGAAGTTAAAATGAAGTATGAATATCTTAAGCTGATTCGACCTCTGAGATTCAAAGAGGCTTTTGACATCCTTCGAGCTTTATAACAAGAAAGTTATCTTCTTCATATTTGAAGTAGACATCTTGAGCTTTCTAAATTAAGCTCAGTTTTCAAAATTTGAGTTTATTTGGGTATGCAAATATTGATTCAAAGTCAACATAAGTAGCTACCATTTTAGATTGTATAGCTCTTAGTATTTTAAAAATATCTTCAGCTAAAGAAGTCCAATTGAGGTGATTCAAAATGATATGAAAAGCTAAGTCAAATATATACAACTTTTATGAAGAAAGTATAGGTAAATTTGAATGTTTCCAATGTCTGCTATTTTAGATTGCACAGCTTTTAGTATTTTAACAATATCTTGAGCTATAGAAGTCAAAGTGATTCAAAATGATATGTAAAGCTAAGTTAAATATCTATAACTTTTTATGAAAAAAGTATAGGAAAATTCAAATGTCTCCATTAGCTAATCATAGTTTCAACCCCTACACAATAGTTTGACAACATTACTTTCAATAATTCAAAATTGTAAATGTTAGATTCAAAATATAGATGTTGGATACATTAATTACACCTCCAACAACTATGTTTTTGAGTTTTTATCTATATAAACACCTCTAAAGTTGAATGGAAGTTAAGAAATTTTTTTGTACTTATTATCATTCTCTATCTTAACATTCATTAAAGCTCTCAAATACTCAAATATTCACTCTTTGTTTATAACTCTTATGAGAGTTGGTTGTATGTTAGAAATAGAATTTTTCTTCATCTTAAATCTTGGGATAGATTAGTAGGGAAGTGAGATTTATTTCTAAAGGAATTGGTTTAAATGTTGTCCATTGAAACACTTGGGATTTGTTTTTCTGAGTGAGCCTTGAAAACTTATGCTATAATGTTGTAAGAGTGAGCCATAAAACTCTTATGCAATCTCAATCTTATGAATAAGATTATAGGTGACTGAAAATCCTAACTTGGGGATAATTTATGTGAAGACATAGGATTGTTGTTGAATCCAAACTCCTTAAATCAGTATTTCTTCATTCTTCCTTTTCAACATTCTTTTAATTCTTGCAAAGAATTAATTTTAATTTTAATTTTTATTTAATAGCCCTATTCACCCCTTAGGGCTTTTTTAATTGGTATTAGAGCTTGAATTCTAGGAACTTCATTGCTAGACTAAAAGATTATAGGGAGTGAATCATAAAATATTTCTTCACATAGACCATTCTTTGATGGTATTTACTATCCTCATTAGAAGTTCAAAATGGAGCTATACCTTGATTGTGATTCCATCAAACTTTGGGATATTGTCCTAAAAGGTTAGGAACCACCTACAAACACCACTGATGGTGTAGTAACTACTCTATCAAGGAGTCAATGGAATAATGAGAACAAGGAAGAAAATCATAAAAATAAAAAGGCGATGATCACTCTAATCTCTTATATGACAAGGGAAGAAAGAGGCAAGCTTCAATATTGCATGTTGGCCAAGGAAATGTAAGAGACTTTGGAAAATCATTATGAAGGCAACGTGCAAGTTAAAAGCAAAAAAGTTTAACTTCACATATATGAATATGAACTTTTCAAGATGAAGCCTCATTAGTCAATCAGAGAGATAACAAATCAACTTAGCACTCTTATCATAACCCTTAAGAATATTGAAAAGCATTTCTCCAAGGAAGAAGTAAACAAAGAAGGATTGGAAATCTCATATTACTTCAATTAAGGAAGCTCAAGACCTCTTAACTCTTATACCAATATGCTTATCGAAAAGATTTTAACATATGAGCTAACAATTAAGCAAAGAGGTGAAGAGTAAGAAGAAATGGAAGAGGAGAAGAAGAGCATAGCCTTGAAAGCTTCATAAAAAGAAGAAAATATTGAAGGTTCTAGTAATGAAATTGTTAAAATTACCATGCTCACTAGAAACTTCAAGAAGTTCTTGAAAAAGAAACATTCATCAAGAACAAGAGACTTCAATAAGAAATATGAAGGAGAAGGTAAAAAGAAAATCAAAGAAGTTACTTGCTATGAATGCAAGAAACCAGGTCACATCCGAAGTGAGTGTCCTAAACTCAAAAACAAGAGGAAAGGAACAAAAAAGAAAATGAGGGCTTATAAGGCAACTTAGGATGACTCCTCCGAATTAAAAATGAAAGAAGAACAACAAGAAGTAGCCAACCTTTGTTTCATGGCTCTTGAAAGCAAAAAAGAAGTGCTATCTATATCTAATTCTTCATATGATGATGATTATTATGATGATGATGATGATGATATTGAAAGCTCTATGGTTAAGAAACTCTTGCTTAAATACAAAAACTTATTAATTAAGAAGAAACATTATAAGCATGAGTTATCTGGCCTAACAAAGGAATTTAAAAAATTGAAAAATGAATTTTCTAATCTTGTTAAATTAAATGATAAATTGTCTAATGATTTGAAAACTTCAAATTCCTTGGAAGATTAACTTAAGAAAGCAAATGATGAAAATCAAAAGCTTTATAAGGAAGTATTAAATTTGAAAATTTCCATTGAGAAACTCATGAAGGGAAAATAATCTTTAAATAATATTCTTCATTATAAAAAATTCCATGGAGATATACATGGAATTGGATATACCAATGGAATAGCTTCCTCATCATCATCATATATTAATTTTGTTAAAGCCTCAAATAATTATGCTCCTTCTACCTCAAAACAAAATGAGACTCAAGCTTTCAAAGCTAAAAGATCTCATGTGTTAAACACTTAAGAAAAGTCTTATAAGACTCAACCTTATATTACATAAAAAGGTAAGCATCATGCTAGGAAAACACAACCTAAACATGCTTACATATACACTAGACACAATACTCATAACCATGTTGCACAATATAATGCACTTAGACATATTGCACGAACCTATAAAAATACACATTGTCATTGCCAATGCATGTCTCACACTATGACTCAAAAGAACTTTAGGAGACACATACCATAATATTAATAAAGGCATACTTCACATATTAGGAATGCATATCCTCCTAGGAGAAATAAGTTTGCCAATGTTGAATGCTCATATTGCATGATCAAAGGACATACCAATAATGTATGCTTCTATAGAAGACTGCACATGAACTTGCTTCCTACGGACTATCTTAAAACTAACCAACCTAGACCAAGAAAAGTTTAGGTTCAAAAGAATGCTTAAATTGTCTTATGTAGGTGTGATTGAAGTCCACAAGATCTAAAAGAAAATGGTATCTTGATAGTGGATGCTCAAGACACATAATAGGAGACAAGGAGCAATTCAATAAGCTTGATGCTAAGGATGGATGACACATTACTTTCAGGGATAATGCAAAAGGAAAGATTATTGGCATTGGAGAAATTGGTAATCCTCAATCCTTAGCTATACACTATATGTTGATTTTTTATGGTCTTAAACATAACTTGCTTAGTATAAGTCAATTATGTGATATGGGAAATAAGGTCACTTTCTATCCTAAGAATTGCTTTATTAGTAGTTTTGATGAAGACAAAGTAATTTTTTAGTGGTGAAAGAGTTGATAATGTTTATGTTATTGATTTGAATAAGACTAATAATAAAGATATTAAATGCTTGATGTCAATTTTCTATAACACATGGACATGGCATAGAAGGTTAGGACATGCAAATTTTGAGCTATTGAGTGATCTTTGTAAACATTAACTTGTGATTGGTTTACCTAAGCTTAAATTCACTAAGAATAGACATTGTGATGCTTGGCAAAGGGGAAAAAAATCTAAGTCCTTATTTAAGCAAAAAAATATAGTGTCCACTTCTAGGCCACTTGAACTTATACATATAGATTTGTTTAGACCAAGTAGAGTTTCTAGTCTCGGTGGTATGCACTATGCATATGTATTGGTTGATGATTACTCTAGATTTACTTGGGGATGTTTTCGTGCTCATAAGAATGATGCATTTAAAGCTTTTGAAAAGTATGTAAAAAGAGTTCAAAAAGAAAAAGGTGTTTATATTTCTTCTATTAGAAGTAATCATGGAACTGAGTTTGAAAATGAATTTTTCAAAACCTTTTGTGATGAAAATGGTATTTTACATACATTCTTTTCTCCTAGAACTCCTCAACAAAATAAGGTAGTTGAAAGAAAAAATAGAGCTCTTGTGGAAATGGCTAGAATAATGCTTCATGAGTATAATTTTCCTCTATACTTTTGGGCGGAAGTCGTTAACACGTCTTGCTACATTTCAAATAGAGTTTTTAAAAGACCAATTTTTAATAAAACTTTTTATGATCTATGGAATAATAGAAAATCCAAAATCTCATATCTAGGAGTATTTGGGTGTAAGTGCTTTATATTAAACACTAAGCATAATCTTGAAAATTTTGATTCCAAAGCCAATGAAGGAATTTTCCTAAGCTATTCTATTTCTAGTAAAGCATATAGTGTTTTTAATAAGAGAACTCTAGTAGTTAAAGAGTCAATGCATGTTGTATTTGATGAATCAAACTCACTTTATTCTAGAAAGGATATTTGTAATGTTAATGATCTTACAAGTAACGATGAGATTGTGGAAACTTAAGAAGAAAATGCTAGTAAGCCTTTAAAACTTGAAGGTCCAAGCAAGAAGGACAATGAGGAAACGTCTCAACCTACCTTGAAGGATGAACTTCCAAAGGATTGGTAATTCAAGAAAGCTCATCCTCAAGACCTCATTATAGGTGACACTATAAAAAGGGCAACTACTGGATCTCAATTAAAGCCTATTGTTAATTTAGCCTTCATTTCTCAAATTGAACCTAAAAATATTGATGATGCTTTGTGTGATGAATTTTGGGTGCTTGCTATACAAGAAGAGTTAAATCAATTTAAGAGAAACAAGGTTTGGACCTTGGTTCCTAGATCGAAACATCATCCAATTATAGGTGCCAAATGGGTGTTTAGAAATAAGATGAATGAATAAGGTGTCATAACTAGGAATAAAGCTAGACTGCTAGCTAAAGGTTATAATTAAGCAGAAGACATTGATTATGATGAAACCTATGCCCTCATTGCAAGGTTATAAGCTATTAGAATGCTACTTGCATTTGCATCATTGATGGATTTCAAACTTTATCAAATGGATGTTAAAAGTGAATTTTTAAATGGTTTTATTAAAGAAGAGGTGTATGTTAAACAACCTCAAGGTTTTGAAAGCTTTGATTTTCCAAATCATGTTTTTAAACTTTCCAAAGGATTGAAATAAGCTCCTAGAGCTTGGTATAAAAGATTTAGCAACTTCTTGTTAAAGAAAGGTTTTTATGAAGAAAAATTTTATATAACTCTTTTCATAAAGAAATCTAAGCATGATTTATTAATTGTTAAGATATATGTTGATGACATTATATTCGGTGCTACTAATTATTACTTGTGTGAGGAATTCTCCAATTTAATGCAAGGAGAATTTGAGATGAGTATGATGGGTGAACTCAAATTATTTCTTAGACTACAAATCAAGCAATACAAAAATAGCATTTTTATCAATCAAACCAAGAATGCAAGAGACGTTCTCAAGAAGTTTGGCATGGATGGAGCTAAGATAAGTAAAACTCTCCAAACTTAACAAATATCAGAATAGCAAACCGGTTAATGAAAAGCGATTTAAAGGTATGATCGGATCCCTTCTTTATTTAACTGCTAGTAGACTTGATATTATATTTGCTACTTGCTTGTGTGCTAGATTTCAGTCATGTTTGAGAGAGTCTCATTTGAATTCTATCAAACTAATTTTTAAATATTTTTATGATACGATGCATTTAGGACTTTGGTATCCTAGGAGTTCATCTTTTGACTTGATTAGTCATTTTTATATGAACTTTGCTAATATTTTACTAGATAGAAAAAGCACTTCTGGAACTTGTCAATTTTGAGGACAATGTTTAGTTTCTTGGTTTAGCAAGAAACAAGTTTTGGTTGCCTTGTTCGCTATTGAAACTGAATATATTACAACAAGTCTTTATTGTTCACAAGTTTTATGGCAAAAATAATAGTTGTTAGACTATGGTGTAAAACTTGATCACATTCCAATCAAATATGAAAATACAAGTGCTATCAACTTTAGCAAAATTCCCATTCAACATTCTAGAACTAAGCATATAGACATTAGATATCATTTCTTGCATGATCATGTTCAAATTGGTGATATCTCACTTGAATTTATTTATACAAATAATCAACTTGCAAATATCTTCAATAAACCTCTCAATGAAAAGAGATTGAATTTTATTAAGCATGAACTTAGGATGATTGATGGTTCTAGTTTATCTTGATTTTATGTTTAATTGATGATTAAACTATTTTCATGTGAAATCATGTTGTGCTTATTGATTACTTTGATTGATAAATGTTTTGATTTTGATCTTAAATTTTTTTTATGGTCATCAGTTTATATTTGGTTTATCTTTTTAAATTTCCTTTTGCATTTTGTCAAAGGAGGAGAAATAATTTGAGTTTGCATATGTACCTAGTTAATTTTTTTTAACATGTGTACTTAGTTTTTTTTTTAATTTTAAAACTCCTTTAAAAAATGTATTTATGTTAGTGACATATTATATTTTTTTTTATATAGGGGAGAAAATTTTTTTAAATTTTTGCATGCATATTAACATTGTAAGTATGGCTAATTTTATCATATATCATATGTGACAAAAGGCCTTGTTTGGCTTATTTTGTTTATGTATGACATAGATTTTATAAAGATTTTGTGTATCTTTGTTTTCATTTCCCTTTATATCTCTTTATTTTCTTTTTGTTTTTGACAAAATGGGAGAAATATATTTGAGTTTGCTATTTATTACTATACATGTGTATAATATTTTATTATTGTATTTATACATGCATAATTCATGTATAATTTCTTCTTGGGAATTGTTTTGATCTTTTATAAGGCATAAATATTTTTATAAAGATTTGATGTATCTTTGCTTTGTTCCTATAGGAATTTTGGTCCCTTTAGGTTCATTTCCCCTTATATCTCTCACTTTTTCCTTTGCCTTTGCACAAAGAGATGAAAATATGTTTTGGATAATTTTTTTTTTATTTTTTTATGCTAAGTGCTACATGATTGATTAGCTAGCTAAGCTCTATATGATAATGTGATAGTTAAGCTCATCTAGTATCAACATTGTTGTTATATGTACTATTTTTGTGATGCATTTTAGTGGCACTATATGTATATATGTTTGAAATTATTTTCTCACATTGCCTAACATTTATTTAAATGATCATGCTATCAAATTTTATGTTTTTAATACATTTGTCATAAGAATGCCATGTTTTTATCCCTCTTGCTATATTTTATGTTGTTTTTGTTTTTTTGTCAAGGGGAATAATATATAAATTTATATTTTTTTATCATGTCCATATTCTTAAGGGGAAAAATTATCACGACCCAAAACAGGAGCCATAACCGGCGCTAGGGAACGGGAATTCTTTCGAATCCGGAACCCGTAGCAAGCCTAAAAATAAAAATAAAACATGCAGTAATAATAATAACAATATTAAATGCAGCGGAAATAAAAATCATAATATTATTTCATCACTGGATTTAAATCAAATCTCATCTCTTCATATATATATAAAATATTTCAGTACAAATCCAGTTTCAATATAATACATCTCTTTAAATAAAATACATGAAATCCCACATTTTAATTCATAACTACTGCAGTGTCTAGATTATAAAAATAAGACTCAAGTAAATAATTTACACAAAGAAGCCGGGGCGGAAGAAATCCGGCGTACAGGCCTGCTACTGAGGTCTGAAGATGTTGACTCTCCTGAAAAATAGTCAACGGAGGGGAGTCAGACCTCATTGAGTGAATTACTATAATATATATACATGCATACTAAATGACAATGCATATAATCAATAATACATATCTAATATGTATATATACAGGCAAATTCACACAGATGCAGTAAAATCATTTTTCTATATTTTATTGAAAATCACAATTTATGAAGGATCACATAGAACCCTAGAATATCGCAACCTTGCAAATAGTGTTAGACAACACTCTAGCCACACAGGCTCACTTATTACAAAATATATCCACTTAATCCATTTAGACAGTAGACTGGCCCCGAGACACTAAGTCAACCGAGCTCCAGCAGTCTGACTGCCAGTGTGATTGGCCCCGAGATACTAAGTCAACCGAGCTCCAGCAATCACACCTCCAAACCATATCTCACACATCAAATAATCATAATCAATCAATATCCATAAATAGGTTAGTAGTATAGCCTAAATACTATAGGCGTACCGGTACGTACTCGGTCCTAGTGCTGCCCACTAGGTAGCACGTTCTATCGATATCCTTCATTAATAAATATAAAAAATTCATTCACAAATAAATGATGCATGAATTTCAATAAAAATAACGACATAAACCATATATATATATACCGGAAATATACCAAAAGCAAACCAGGTATATTTCGAGTATATATATGTCAAATGAATTCAATCAAATTATAAATTAAGTTGGAAATATATTTAAAAACATTTTAAATATATTTTATTTACAAAACATGCATATAATTTAATATATACCAAAAATATACTTAAATATAAATCATATTATTTATGCATTTTAATCAAAATAAAACATATATTTCTAAATCATGTATCCTAAGCATATATATATAGTATAGTAACTCACCTAGTGCGCTCCACGAGACGGGTCCGACGGGCCTGGTCCACTAGCCCTCGGTCTCGGCGCAACTAAACAAGCAATAAATAACCGACATTAGAATAAACCTAACAGAAATCCTAGAATTCGATCTAGAGTATTAAACACAGAATCAGAATTAGGGTTCGACCGGATATCACGTTTTACGAGAATTCTACCGAAAATCCGGTAAAACCTCCCCTGTAAAACGGACATCTCTCTACTCAAAAGAGTAGAGCCAACCCTGCAAAGAAACACACTTCAAAAAATAGGCTCAACACAAATCCATAACCCCTCGGTCGGACTCCAAACTACAATCTACCGACCGGGGTCCACAAACACAGAACAATTTCAGAAATATCAAAAATACCCTTATAACATAGAAATTCATTTAATAAATAGAAATTACATAATTAACCTTAAAACACTGTAAAAACCGATAAAAACTCATTTTATTAGAAAAACCGTGTATTATATATATAATTGAAAATAATTCACGAAAAATAGTTTTAATTAGTTAAAAATACCAAATAATTTATAGAAATCATTTTTATACCTTAAATAACTATTAAAACCAATTAAATTATATTTTTAGCCAATTTAGGGTAAAATTACCAAAATACCCCTATATATAAATATACTTAAATTACTTCAAAAATTCACCAAAAATTATACAATTATCCAAAATTAATTTTCTCAACATATTTATCAATAATATAAATAATTAAACCCAATTATCCAATTAATTTCAATTAAAAACATAATTAACCTAATTTCCCAAAATTACATAAACTTTAATAATTCAAAATAAATACTTAGAAATTCATAAAAATTCCAAATAAATTCCTATAATTCATTTCAACACCTAATTTAACCATAAAACATAATTTCATAATTTAAATAATTAATTTCCGAAAATTAGAAAATAATATTAAAATATTCAAAAATATCCAAAAATCCTAAAAATCTCCAAAAATTCCACAAAAATTCATACATGAAGATTAAGCTACTAGGATCAACATTTGTGAAGGGAGTTTTCATGAATCAATCAATTAGAAGCTCAAAAAAATCAAAAACCCTAATAGGCCGAAATTGAAAATTCGAAACCTAAGCAATTCTAGACCATTTAAGCTCAAACCAAAGCTAGAATCACACTCACCGGAGCTCAAGGAGAAGAAAGAGACCGGCGGTGTTGAAAATGGTGGTCGGAATCAGCGTGATCGAAGGTGGCCAAAGTTTTGGCTTCCCGAGCTAGTTCCGGCCAAAACTCGACGGAATAGGGTGCTGCTGGCGGTGGAGAAGGCTGGGGAAGGAGGTGGCACACCGGACGGCACACCAACGGTGAGAAATCAGTACTTGCAGGCGTCGGACGGCAGTGAGGATGAAGATCAGGGAAGGAGATGCTTCGGGGGTAAAATGGTAATTTTTCAAAAGTTTTGATTTTTAATGTATTATATGTATATATATATACTTTATACTATATATTTAAATAATATTAAATTACACACATTAAATATACACCACACACATATAATTTAATATTTTAATAATTTATACTAAATAAAAATAATTAAATAACAATAAAACTAATAAATAATTAAGAAAATATTAGGGTAATATTAAACCCTAATTAAATAAATATATACACACATAGGCCTTATTTAGTATTTTAAAAATACGTATGAGTTCATGCAAGTCTGAAAATATATTTAGAATAATTAATAATAAATTATTTACGTGAAAATTTTCCCGAAAATGAAAGTCCCGGGAAAATTTTACGTAAAGCTGTGTAAATAATACACAGTAATTAAAATAGGTTTTAAATACATAACAACTCATAAAAATATCATATAATATACATAAATTATTAACACTGCATATCCCGGTACAGTGTAAAAATATTTTAAAAACACGGGATATTACAGTCTTCCCCCCTTACAAGAATTCGTCCCCAAATTCCAGAAAGAAAAGATTACAGGATCAAAAAGGAAAGAGATACGGGTAAGAAGCTCACATCTCAGCTTCAGTCTCCCACGTATGCTCCTCAACTCTGTCGCTACGCCATAGAACCTTGACCATCGAAATCTGCTTCGATCGCAACTGTCGAACTTGATAATCAACGATCGCCACAGGTTCTTCCACAAACATCAAATCTTCACTCACTTCTACACTGTCGGGCTACAACACGTGTGAAGGGTCTGAGATATACTTCCTCAACATCGAGATATGAAATACTGGATGCACTTGTGACATACTCGGAGGCAAATCCAACCGATAAGCAACAGTGCCAACTCTCTCCAGAATCTCAAACGGTCCAATATATCTCGGTGCTAACTTACCCTTCCTGCCAAATCTCATCACCCCCTTCATCGGAGATACTTTTAGAAAAATGAAATCTCCAACCTGAAACTCCACATCTTTGCGCCTAGGATCCGCATAACTCTTCTGTCTGCTAACTGCGGTCTCTAATCTTCGTTTAATCACGGTGACTTTCTCTGCAGCATCCTGAACCATCTCAGGTCCAGTCAAAGCTCTCTCACCAATCTCATCCCAACTCAGAGGGGATCTACACTTCCTTCCATACAATGCCTCATACGGTGCCATGCCAATACTGCTATGGTAGCTGTTATTATATACAAACTCAACAAGTGACAAATGATCATCCCAGCTACCTCCCAAATCCAAGACACACATCCTCAACATATCTTCCAGTGTCTGGATCGTCCTCTTAGACTGGCCATCTGTCTGAGGATGAAAAGTAGTATTGAAATCCAACCTAGTGCCCATCGCTTCTTGCAACTTCTGCCAAAACGAGAAGTAAACACTGAACCTCTATCTGACACAATGGACACAGGTACACCATGAAGGCACACAATATGCTTCACATATAACTTCGCCAATCTAGCAACTGAATATATGGCTTTCACAGGCAAGAAATGTGCAAACTTCGTCAACCTGTCTACAATCACCCAGATGGAATCGTATCCATCCTTCGAACGAGGTAAACCGACCACAAAATCCATAGTTATCCTTTCCCACTTCCACTCGGGAATAGGAAGAGGCTGAAGCTTCCCAGAAGGCTTTTGATGTTCGGCTTTCACTTGCTGACACGTCAAACACTTAGCAACATAATCAGTGACATCTTTCTTCAATCTATCCCACCAGTATAAATCTCTGATATTTTGGTACATCTTAGTAACACCCGGATGTACGCTATAAGCTGTAGAATGTGCTTCCTCTAAAATCTCCTCTCTCAAGTTATCCACATCAGGAACACACAATCTACCATTGATCCACAACACACCATCATCATCAAGTGTGAAATCAGTGAACTTCCCTGCTCGAACATTCTCTGCAAGCTCTTCCAAAATGGGATCTCGGCTCTGAGCTACTTTAATTTTATCCCTCAGTACAGATCATACTTTAAACTGAGCTAGCAATCCACCTGATCTACTAATCTTCATCATTAGACCTTGATCCACCATCATATGCAATTCCTGGATCAATGGTCTCCTCTCCATACTGATGTGAGCAAGACTACCTGAGGACTTTCTACTTAAGGCATCTGCTACCACATTAGCTTTACCCGGATGATATAAGATCTCGCAATCATAATCCTTCAACAATTCTAACCATCTTGTCTGCTCTCAGATTCAAATCTCTTTGCTGGAAAATGTACTTAAGGCTCTTGTGATCAGTAAATATCTCACAAGTCACCCCATACAGATAATGTCTCCAAATCTTTAAAGCAAAAATCACTGCAGCCATCTCAAGATCATGTGTAGGATAGTTCTGCTCATGCTTCTTCAACTGCCTCAAAGCATAGGCTATCACCCTTCCATTCTGCATCAGCACACAACCAAGACCAATTCTAGAAGCATCACAGTAAACTGTGAACTTGTCCACACTATTAGGCAAAGCTAACACTGGCGCTGTGGTCAACTTCTCCTTTAACAACTGAAAACTGTTCTCACAAGCTTCTGACCACTCAAATCTAACATTCTTCTGAGTCAAGCGAGTCATAGGGGCTGCTATCCTGGAAAAATCTTGCACAAACTGCCTATAATACCCGGCTAAACCCAGAAAACTCTGAATCTCTGTGACAAAAGTAGGTTTAGGCCACTCAGACACTACCTCAATCTTCTGTGGATCAACCTGAATACCTTCTTTAGACACCACGTGTCCAAGAAAAGAAACACTCTCCATCCAGAAATCACACTTCGAGAATTTAACATAAAGCTGATGATCTCTCAGTGTCTGTAGTACAATCCTTAAGTGATATACATGCTCTTCCATACTCCTCGAATATACCAGTATATCATCGATGAAGACTACTACAAACTGATCCATATACGGTATGAATACCCTGTTCATCAAGTCCATAAAAGCTGCTGGTGCATTAGTCAAACCAAAAGACATCACCAGAAACTCATAATGGCCATATCGAGTGCGGAACGCTGTCTCTGACTCTACTGAGTTGAACCTCACTGCTGACTACTCGATCCAACATGAAAACTCGAATACGGAGTAGCCTGCAATCCACTCGACTGAACTCCTAGCTGGTAGTAATCAGGCATCGCTCCCTGCCTAACTAGCCTCAGCTCAATCTCCTTGGCTAACTCAATCACAGACTCCAGAGTAAGGCCTGTTGTAGGCATACCAGCAAAAGCTGAACCCAAACTAGTAACATATGTAGTAACCTCGAAATACTGATCTCGCATCAGATCCTCAGCATATCTACCCAGACGAAGAAACTGTCGGGTGTACTCCTCTACTGATCGATCACCATGAGAAATACTGGTCAGACGAAGATGATAGCTCAAATGAAGAGGCTTTGGACAAAATCTCCTCATAAATCGCTCTCGAAACTGAGCCCAGGTCATCGTCATCATATAAGGCTGGATCATCTGAATGAACCAATCTAGAGCTGGTCCCTCAATAGACAACTCAACGATCATGATCCACTGGTACTCGGTGTGAGCAGTTCGAGTCCTAGTCTCGATCGCATGCAGAAAATCTAACAGATCGGAAGTACCATCGAAAGCAATCCTGCCAACTCGAGCATAGAACAAAGCTGCCTCAGGGTCAGACATACCCTGCTGATAGGCAGGCTAGACAGGCTGAACAACTGGAGGAACAGGAACATCAAATTCAGGCTCAACAGGCTCCTCGTCCTATAACTCTCTCTGCTTACGGTGACTTGCCGCTCCTCGAGGTCTACCTCTGCCATAACCTCTACGTCTAACTGGCTGCTCAGGAGGTAAAACCTCATCCTGAAAAGACTCATCATCCTCAGCCTCAACGACCGGTGGAGCGACACGCGCTCGCCTCCTCATACTGAAAAGGCAAACAGAAAGATTCAAACAAAACAAACAATGGAGGAATAACGCAGAAAACTAAGGCAAGGAATACTTATCAAGACATACTCGAACCTAATTCACTGCAGTAGTTCAACAGAAAACACAACTTGAAAACTAGGGCCACAACTCACATAACTAAGCCGTGACATAGAACTCTGCTATGATACCAACTCTGTCACGACCCAAAACAGGGGCCATGACCGGCGCTAGGGAACGGGAATTCTTTCGAATCCGAAACCCGTAGCAAGCCTAAAAATAAAAATAAAACATGCAATAATAATAATAACAATATTAAATGCAGCGGAAATAAAAATCATAAAAATCATAATATTATTTCATCACTGGATTTAAATCAAATCTCATCTCTTCACATATATATAAAATCTTTCAGTACAAATCCAGTTTCAATATAATACATCTCTTTAAATAAAATACATGAAATCCCATATTTTAATTCACAACTACTGCAGTGTCTAGATTATAAAAATAAGACTCAAGTAAATAATTTACACAAAGAAGTCGGGGCAGAAGAAATTCGGCGTACATGCCTACTACTGAGGTCTGAAGATGTTGACTCTCCTGAAAAATAGTCAACGGAGGGGAGTCAGACCTCATTGAGTGAATTACTATAATATATATACATGCATACTAAATGACAATGCATACAGTCAATAATACATATCTAATATGTATATATACAGGCAAATTCACACAGATGCAGTAAAATCATTTTTATATATTTTATTGAAAATCACAGTTTATGAAGGATCACATAGAACCCTAGAATATCACAACCTCGAAAATACTGTTAGACAATACTCTAGCCACACAGGCTCACTTATTCCAAAATATATCCACTTAATCCATTTAGACAATAGACTGGCCCCGAGACACTAAGTCAACCGAGCTTCAGCAATCACACCTCCAAACCATATCTCACACATCAAATAATCATAATCAATCAATATCCACAAATAGGTTAGTAGTATAGCCTAAATACTATAGGCGTACCGGTACGTACTCGGTCCTAGTGCTGCCCACCAGGTAGCACGTTCTATCGATATCCTTCATTAATAAATATAAAACATTCATTCACAAATAAATGATGCATGAATTTCAATAAAATAACGACATAAACCATATATATATATACCGGAAATATACCAAAAGTAAACCAGGTATATTTCGAGTATATTTATGTCAAATGAATTCAATCAAATTATAAATTAAGCTGGAAATATATTTAAAAATATTTTAAATATATTTTATTTACAAAACATGCATATAATTTAATATATACCAAAAATAAACCAAAAATATACTTAAATACAAATCATATTATTTATGCATTTTAATCAAAATAAAACATATATTTCTAAATCATGCATCCTAAGCATATATATATAGTATAGTAACTCACCTAGTGCGCTCCACGAGACGGGTCCGACGGGCCTGGTCCACTAGCCCTCGGTCTCGGCGCAACTAAACAAGCAATAAATAGCCGACATCAGAATAAACCTAATAGAAATCCTAGAATTCGATCTAGAGTATTAAACACAGAATCAGAATTAGGGTTTGACCGGATATCACATTTTACGAGAATTCTATCGAAAATCCGACAGAACCTCCCCTATAAAATGGATATCTCTCTACTCAAAAGAGTAGAGTCGACCCTGCAAAGAAACACACTTCAAAAAATAGGCTCAACACAAATCCATAACCCCTCGGTCGGACTCTAGACTACAATCTACCGACCGGGGTTCACAAACACAGAACAATTCCATAAATACCAAAAATACCCTTATAACATAGAAATTCATTTTATAAATAGAAATTACATAATTAACCTTAAAACACTGTAGAAACCGATAAAAACTCATTTTATTAGAAAAATCGTGTATTATATATATAATTGAAAATAATTCACGAAAAATAGTTTTAATTAGTTAAAAATACCAAATAATTTATAGAAATCATTTTTATACCTTAAATAACTATTAAAACCAATTAAATTACATTTTTAGCCAATTTAGGGTAAAATTATCAGAATACCCCTATATATATAAATATACTTAAATTACTTCAAAAATTCACCAAAAATTATACAATTATCCAAAATTAATTTTCTCAACATATTTATCAATAATATCAATAATTAAACCCAATTATCCAATTAATTTCAATTAAAAACATAATTAACCCTAATTTCCCAAAATTACATAAACTTTAATAATTCAAAATAAATACTTAGAAATTCATAAAAATTCCAAATAAATTCCTATAATTCATTTAAACACCTAATTTAACCATAAAACACAATTTAATAATTTAAATAATTAATTTCCGAAAATTAGAAAATAATATTAAAATATTCAAAAATACCCAAAAATCCAAAAAATCTCCAAAAATTCCAAAAAAATTCATACATGAAGATTAAGATACTAGAATCAACATTTGTGAAGGGAGTTTTCATGAATCAATCAATTCGAAGCTCAAAAAAATAAAAAACCCTAATAGGCCGAAATTCAAAATTCGAAACCTAAGCAATTCTAGACCATTTAAGCTCAAACCAAAGCTAGAATCACACTCAACGGAGCTCAAGGAGAAGAAAGAGACTGGTGGTGTCAAAAATGGTGGCTGGAATCAGCGTGATCGACGGTGGCCAAAGTTTCGGCTTCCCGAGCTAGTTTCGGCCAAAACTCGACGGAATAGGGTGCTGTTGGCGGCGGAAAAGGCTGGGGAAGGAGGTGGCACACCGGACGGCACACCAGTGGTGAGAAATCAGCAGTTGTAGGCATCGGACGGCGGTGAGGATGAAGATCGGGGAAGGAGATGCTTCGGGGGCAAAATGATAATTTTTCAAAAGTTTTGATTTTTAATGTATTATATGTATATATATATATACTTTATACTATATATTAAAATAATATTAAATTACACACATTAAATATACACCACACACATATAATTTAATATTTTAATAATTTATACTAAATAAAAATAATTAAATAACAATAAAACTAATAAATAATTAATAAAATATTAGGGTAATATTAAACCCTAATTAAATAAATATATACACACATAGGCCTTATTTAGTATTTTAAAAATACGTATGAGTTAATGCAAGTCTGAAAATATATTTAGAATAATTAATAATAAATTATTTACGTGAAAATTTTCCCGAAAATGAAAGTCCCGAGAAAATTTTACGTAAAGCATTGTAAATAATACACAGTAATTAAAATAGGTTTTAAATACATAACAACTCATAAAAATATCATATAATATACAGAAATTATTAACACTGTATATCTCGGTACAGTGTAAAAATATTTTAAAAACACGGGATATTACAAAAATAAAGAAATATATTTTATTTCATTTGGTATCATTATTATCACAAATATTATCACACACTTTACTTTGTATTATTTTTTATCAAATTGAAAATAAGTTTTTCAAAACCAAAAAGGAGGAGATTGTTGACCTTAGCAATAATCAATCTTAATTTTGATCTTAATAAAATTAATTTTGAAGATTTAATTTTTTTTAAGTGTGTATAAGTTAGGACTCTATTGGAAGTTAAATTGAAGTATGAATATCTTGGGCTGATTCGACCTCTGAGATTCAAGGAGCCTTTTAACATCCTTAGAGCTTTATAATGAGAAAGTTATCTTCTTCACATTTTAAGTAGACATCTTGATCTTTCTTAATTGAGATTGATTGTCAAAATCTAAGTTCATTTAGGTATGAAAATATTGAGTCGAAGTTAACATATGCAGCTGCCATTTTAGACTACATAACTCTTAGTAGTTCAGAAATATCTTGAGCTATAGAAATTCAATTGAGGTGATTCAAAATGATATGGAAATCTAAGTCAAATATCTACAATTTTTATGAAGAATGTATAGGTAAATTCAAATGTCTCAAATATAAAATCATGGTTTCAACTCTAGCATAGCTATTTGACAGCAATCTGCCATTTTAGATTGCATAACTCTTAGTATTTCAGCAATATCTTAAGTTAAAAAATTCCAATTGAGGTGATTCAAAATTATATAGAAAGTTAAGTCAAATATCTATATTTTTTTAAAGAAGGTGTAGGAAAATTTGAATGTCTCCATTAGCCAATCATGGTTGTAGTCTGATAACATTACTTTCAATAATTCAAAATTACAAATGTTGGATTCAAAATATAGATGTTGGACACATTATTTGGACCTCCAAAAGGTAATTTTTTGAGTTTTTATCTATATAAACACCTTTAGAGCTGAATGAAAGTTAAGACATTGTTTTTTTGCTTATTATCATTCTTTATCTTAACATTCATTAAAGCTCTCAAATTCTCAAATATTCACTCTTTGTTTATAACTCTTGTGAGATTTGGTTGTGCATTAGAGATAGAATTTCTCTTTATCTTAAATCTTAGGATAGATTAGTAGGGAAGTGAGATTTATTTCTAAAGGAATTGATTTAAGTGTTGTCCGTTGAAACACTTGGGATTTGATTTTTTAAGTGAGCCTTGAAAACTCATGTTGTAAGGTTATAAGAGTGAGCCATAAAACTCTTGTATAATCTCAATCTTATGAATAAGATTATGGGTGATTCAAATTCCTAACTTAGGGATAAGTTAGGTGGAGACATAGGATTGTTGTTTAATTCGAACTCCTTAAATCATTGTGTTCTTCATTTTTTCTTGTCAACATTCTTTCAATTCTTACAAAGAATTATTTTTAATTCCAATTTTTATTTAATAGCCCTATTCACCCCCCACCCTCTAGGGCTTTTTCACCTTCCTTATCCCAAACGTTCCCACATTACTCAACAAACACAACCCCACCCACATCTACAACCTCCTGCTTTATCCAATGCCATTCAGCCCTTTAATAATGCCCTAAACCAATCTAACAACACTCTTACATAATCCCCACTACCTATAAATACATCCTGCACTCTTCACCTAACCAATCATGAAGAAATAAATTTGGTTGTCAATCTCACAGCATATAACGAACTTGAACCTCCTTCATCCTTTAATCCTGCACCCACAAACACTCACCCAATGCAACTTCACCTACGTAAATCATCCAAACACCAAGCCCTTAATGCCCTCACTACCTCCACTTCTCTCAACTACCTTGAACATAAACCTCATTGTTTTAAGATTGCTAATAGATATAGTGAATGGTAAAAGGCAATGAATTAGGAGATAAAGGCTTTTCATACAACTAATACTTGGTCATTAGTTCCTAAGCCACCAGATGCAAATCTTATTACCAATAAATGGCTCTATAGAATCAAAAGGAGACCTGATGGCACTATCGAAAGATATAAAGCCCGTATTGTGGCTAAAGGTTTCACACAGATTTCAGGCATTGAATATTAAGAAACTTACAGTCCAATGATCAAAGTCACAACCATTCAATTAATCATTGCATATAAAATGCATAAGTGGCCTATGAAACAATTAGATGTGTTTAATGCCTTCCTACATGGTAAAGTGAATGAAAAATTATACATGGTGCAACCGTAAGGTTACATTAATTCGGCCCTTCCTCATCATATTTGCAAATTACATCGCTCCATTTATAGCTTAAAACAAGCCCTATGAGCTTATTTTCCAAACTTACATCTTTTCTTCACTCTTTACAATTTATTTCTTCTAAAGCTGACAATTCTCTTTTCATACTTCAGTAAGATGCTAACATAATTTTCTTTCTAGTAGATATCGATGATATTGTTGTTACAGGATTTAATGTAAGTTGATTCAATAAGTGATTTATGCCTTGCGAAGAGAGTTCCCAATTCGTGACTTAGGTGCCTTACACTACTTCTTGGGCATTGAGTTGCAACAAAATTCCACTAGTACAGTAATCACTCAACAACACTATATTTTAGATATATTGTAATGTCATGGCATGAAGGATTGCAAGCCATGCCCAACACCCTTGACTCCATCATTCAAATTATCCAAACATATTGGCACTCCAGTAGACCATGGTGAAATTTATAGGCAAAGAATTAGTGCTCTCCAATATGCTACCATAACTCATCTTGATATAGCATATAGTGTCAATAAGTTATGCCAATACATGCATAATCCAACCAACCTTCATTGGCAAGCACTCAAGAGACTTTTATGTTGTCTTCAAGGCACAAAGTCTTATGGTTTGTTTTACTCTTAGCAATCTACTCTTATCTTACAATGCTATACTGATAGTGATTGGGATGGCGATATTGATAATAAACAATCCACATCAGGTGATGCAATTTATCTTGGTAACTCTTTGATATCATGGTTAGCAAAGAAACAACTAACCATTGCAAGATCCTTTATATAGAGTGAATATAAAGCCATTGCTAATTCCACATCAGAACTTATATGGTTGAAAGGACTTCTTCAAGAACTTGGTCAATTGGTTTCTTAAGATTCTCTATGTTGTGATAATATTAGGGCCATCTACTTGAGCTCCAATCTTGTTTTCCATGCCGGCACCTAGCCTATTGAACTTGACCACCATTTTGTCAGGGAACAAGTAGCTTTCGAATTTCTCAAGGTTCCATTTATCAATATTGATAATTAACTGGATGATCTTTTCACCAAACCCTTGACCACTACTCATTTTCATAACTTGTGTCACCATCTTCATCTTTGTAATGGCTAAGGGTTTATGGGGGCTGATAAAATAACGACAACATAGTCTTTGATATTAATTCCTATCATGTCAGTTACATAATTTTAACCTTTTGTCATATATGTTTATCACCTGTAACCAATTGTTTTGTTGCCTTCATTTATATACCAATGAATACAATTATTCAATATCCTATAATAAATGTTATAGTCAATTACTTACAATGCTTACATAATGAACTATGGTTAAAAATTGACTTGGAGATTAATTACATCTTTAGAAAGGTTGAATTGAGTTTAAGAACCCTAGCATTTTCTTGGATTGTGATTTTTGCATTAGCTTTGATTTGTTTTGCTCATTTTATTTCAAAAACCATTTTTTGGTGTCTAGATGAAAAAAACACTTTGAGTAAGACAATATTCAATTTTTCAATCTCTATGGGATGATCTTTATTTATTACTTGCATAATTTCATACGCTTGCAAGTTTTACACACCAAGTTTTTGTGTGAACACACTTGTGAATAGGCTCATTCAGCAAGTTCATGAACAATCTCATTTAAAGAGCTTGTGAACAAACTCATTTAATATTAATTAAATTTAATTCAATAATATATTATTATTAAATAGCAGTATTAAATAAATGTAATTTATTTATTAAACAAATATTATATAATGCTGATTTAATAATATTATTAAATGATAAATTATATTGTAAATTTAATATTAATTTAACATTTAATACAATATAATTAATATTTTAATATTAAAATTGATTTTTAATGTTAATAAATTTAATGAAACTAGTATTAATAAAATTATATAATTTTAGCATCATTATATAATTGTAATGTATATTAATAATCATTTTAAGTAAACATAATTAAAAATTGGTAAGTATAATAAAAAAAACTACAAAACTATAATTTAATTTGTATTAATATCAAGGATTAGTATTAAAATAAATTACATAATTTTGATGTATATTAGTGTGAATATTAAGTAAATATAATTAAGAATTATTAATTGCAATAAAAATTATATATTTCTTAGTTATAATGTAATTAATTAATATTAACATAAAACATTAATATCATGTAAATATGTTAGAATAGAAAGTATTACATAATGTTAAGCTATTATTAAATTCAGTTTAAATTGTGTAGTTTCACATGAAACTAAGTATATAGTTTTAGCATTTAATATTACTATTAAGTATAAATAAATTAACTCATGAACCTCTAACTATAAGATTAGTAAATATTACGTATTAATTAACTATTAAGATTACTAACTTTTAAGATCACCAATACAATATTACTATAAGTTTACTAACTGTAAGATTAGATTATTAATTTTTGGGTAATAGTTATTGTTAAAATGCTTAGTATATAATTAAGTAAATACTTGCTCTAGATAATCTTAATATTGTGAAGTAATGTAATATTATTATATAATGTTAACAAATACAACATTAATTAAAATTGTTATTACACAAATATATGATTTAAATTATATATTATAATTTAATTTTATATAATCTTATTGTAAATTACATAATGTTTACTCAAAACTATATAGTTTTAATATTAGAAGTAAATTTAATATTAGAAAACAATTTAACATTATCATATAATACTAATTAATTCAGTATTAAATGAATACAACATTAATTAAAATGTTATTATATAAATATTAAATAAAATTACTATTAAAGAATATATAATTTAAAATAATTTAATCTTAACATCCAAACTACATAGTTTTGATATCAAACCCTACACATATGACCTAATGCAAAACTACGTAGTTTTGTTCTTTCATATAACCCTAAACATCTTAACCTAATTTTAATCTCCTCATATCATTCTTATATCTCAAGTGTTGCCCCCCATCCCCACTTTCCTACCTCTGTCGTCCTCGTATCTCAAGTGCCTCCCATCACTATCACCTCATCGCCATCTATCAACATCACCCCAATGCCATCCATCACTATCAACCACACCACCACCCTCTTTCTCTTCCTCTATCATTGTCTAACTCTCTCTATATTAGCCCACCTACTATCCCTCCCTCCCTTCATTCTTCTTCTATACTAGTCCATTGTCATCAACATCTTCTTTTTCGTATTATCCTTGTTCTTCTTATTCTCGTACTCTGTTGCATACCATAACAAGCCAGATAAGTCATATCCTTTCTCTGTAACCAAAGAAAGGCTATGTATTTTATTTTAAATTTGGGTTTAATTTTGCTTTTGTGTTTGGTTTGATTTGATTTCATGTTTTATTTTTTATTTTTATTTTGATTTTGGGTTTTGTGAAATTGGAACTAAAGCATGCATTGTTTTTACTTATGTTTTAATAATAAAATCTCAAGATCTCTCCTCCTATATTATACCAGTTAAAAGTAAAGAGTTCGCCATCATCAGATCCTTTCTTTACTCTCTCTACTAAGGTATTGTCTTTGATTTTGGTTTTGGGTTTCATTTTGATTTTGGTCTAATTTATTTTTAGGTTTGATTTGATTTTTGGGTTTTCTTTTTGATTTAAATTTTGGTTTATTTATATTTGATGTTTAGGTTTTGTCTTTTTTATTTAGATTTTAATAAATTACATTTTATACTTTTGGCGTTTGACTCCAAATTTTCTGGCTAATAAAGTTGTTTAATTTAAAAATTATTTTCACATTCTATAATATATACATATATCTATCTATCTATCTATCTATCTATATATCTTAGTTTCATATATATTTTTAGGTTTGAATTTTCAATTGATAACTATTTGCTATTTTTATAGGATCAAGAAAATTACACTACCTCTATCACTTTGAAGCTGGTTATGGTAATTTAATTTTATGTATTTATGTATATAAAATTTTATTGCTTATATATATATATATATTATGAATTTTATGAAGCTGCATTTTGGAGAGATTGTTTAATGCTTATGCTACAAGTTGTTTTCCAATTGAAGTGGTCAAAAGAATTTATATTATCATTTTTAAAAGTTATGGTTTATGTGCAATATATATTACTTTATGCTAAATTAGTTGATATACATATGATAGTAAGGCACAAAATTGCATATAGACTGTTGTGACCTTGCATTGCACAAAGTTTTTTTAATGGATGTACTTGACATTATAACAAATTATGATTTACCTTCTTGCTAATAAGTTTAGACAAACCAGAGCTGATTAGTGATATTAGGGCTACTCTAGCGAGTGTGGCTTGGGTCTACTACAATTGTTGGTGTTTATGTTAGAATTAATGTTAAAGGCTACTGTTTTTCATGCTAAAAACTGTTGTTGTCATATGTATTTCATTCATGTATTTAATGTTTGCTTTATTAGTCTGATGACTATTTATTTTTTAGATTTCTTACCTTTTGCATTATATAACTATAATTTTATTATTTACATTTGAATGATTGTATTATTATTATTATTATTTATTACTTTGGAACTTTATTGCGTGTATATATATATATATATATATATATATATATGCTCTTTAATAAGCTCATAAAAGAAACTATCAAACAAACAATCAAACAAATAAAATTGAACACAAATGAGCTTAGTTTGTGAACACGCTCAAGTTCAACTTAAGCCGAGCTCGAGCTCCATGTATGACATCTTTCACAAGCTCGAGCCAATCTTAAACATGTTTCTTTCCATCCGAGCCATGGTTGAGCATTCTAAAGCTCAGTTTGGCTTGATTACACCTTAACTAATAATGTTTATTATATATGTTTATGATATGATCATGAGAGGAAATGGTGTTAATGAAAAAAAGCCTTGCAAACTTATCTTTCTTAAGAGTTTAAGATGAAAGATCTTGGACCCTTAAAATATTTTTTGGGAACTAAGGTGTTACGGTCTAAATAAGGTATACTTTTATCACAAAGAAAGTATACCTTAGATTTATTAAAGGAAGTTGGCACGTTAGCATGTAAACCTATCTATACACGTGCTGTTGAAAATATTAAATTGTGTAGTTTTTCATATCAAATTCCTACAAACAAAGAACAATATCAAAGGCTGGTAGAACGATTGATGTATCTTGCACATACTAGACCAAATTTGGCATACTCTTTGAATGTTGTTAGTTAGTATATGCACTCTCCAAGTGAAGAACGTATAAAGGTTGTACTACGTATCCTGCAATAGTTAAAGTCAAGTGTTGGTAAAGGACTTATGTCACCAAAGGAGCTAATTTATAGAAGGTTATACTAATGTAGACTAGGCTAGTTCTATTGATGATAGACATTCACCCTTAGGGTTCTTGACATTTGTTAGGGGAAAATTAGTTACATGGTGAAGCAAAAAATAAGGCGTTGTAGCTAGATCTAGTTTAGAAGTTAAGTATAGAGGTTTGGCTAAAGGAGTGTGTGAGTTAGTATGGATTAAAAACTTATTACAGGAACTCAAAATTCCATATATACTTCCTATAAAGTTATATTGTGATGACAAGGCATCATGTGATATAGCTTATAATCCTGTTCAACATGATTATACAAAACATGTGAAAATTGATAAACATTTCATTAAAGAACAATTAAAAGCAAAGGTGAAGGGAAAAGGATGAGTCCTTATAGCATTTAGCATGAGATGATAAAGACAGAGCTTAACTATTGATGAAAAGTGGATTGACGGAGCTCTTGACATTGCTTTGTTTTTCTCTTTTTTCTTATTAACGAGTTATTGAAGTTCCTCATGTTCGATATGAAGATCAGCTCATAGTCATTCTTCTTCTTATTCTTCTTTTTCTCTACAAATTATTTTTTCTTTTAATTATATTGTCTTGCTTCTTCTTCTTTCCCTTCTCCTCTTTTCTTATTTTTTCTTTATCTGTAAATTTTTTTCTTCTTATATCTCCACATCCCTAGATTTTTGTTGTTCTCTTTTCTCTTTTTTTATTCTACCTTGTTTCCATCTTTTTATATATTGTCTTGCTTCTTCTTCTTCTTCTTCTTCTCTATTTTTTTTCTTTATCTTAAAATTTTTCTTTTTTTTTCTTGACCGTTAACTAGGAGTTACAAGGATTCTTGATTTTTTAATTGCTTACTTTTTTTTCTCTTTCAAAAAAAAAATTTGTAGAGAGTAAGTAGGAACAACAAAAACAACCACTACAATACAACCTCATAAAATTGAAAGCAAACCAATCAAAACAGAAAAAAAAAAAAACAACTGCTAAAAAAAATCAGAAAAACAACTAGGAACCAAAAGTAACAAAAAAAAACCCTGAAAACAACCCATAAAATTGAAAAAGAACCAACAAAAAAAACCACCAAGACAAAAAAAAAAACAACCATCAAAACAAAAAAAAAAAATTGCCAAAACAATCAGAAAGGCAACCTCCAAAATAACAAGAAAAACAACCTCATAAAATTGAAAATGAATGAACCAAAAAAAACCAGGAAAGGAAAAAGAAAAAGTAAAAAAAAAATAGAAAAGAAAAGAGAGGGAGAGAGAAAAATAAAAAGCAAATAAAAATTAAAAAAAAAGAAGAGAAAAAATAAATAGAAAATAAAAAAAAACAAAAAAAAAAGAGAAAAGAAAGGAGTCCTAGCATTTGAATAAATTACATAAAATTGAAAAAAAAAAAAAAAACCATAGCGTAAAAATAAAAGAAAGGAGAGCATATGTTTGAAAATATTTTGCCTAACTATAGTATACAGTGTAATTTCCCTAGCTTTATAAGTCATCATCCGACCGAGGATAAAGAAGCGTAATATTGTAAGGCCTAGAAAAGGTCTAAAATCTTATAAAGGAAGAAACATGTCAATCCACGAAGAGTAATAAGACTCCTATTTGGGTCAAGAATTCCTATTCTGTCAAGTAAAACGCCCTATATATACCCCCTCATTCCTTTCAATTCCATTCATTCTATCCTCTCCATTCGTTATAATTTTCATACACAGTGATCTAACTTAAACATTAGAGTTTTATGGCAAAAATCTCGTAATCCACAAAACCCCTTAGTTCTTTGATGCACACTTGACCCTCTTAATTCTTTGGTGTACCCAAGATTCAAGTGTTCATGATCCAGGAAGAGATCCCACAATCCACAAATCTCCTTAGTTATTTGGTACACACATAATTCAAGTGTACATGATCTAGCTATCAAATGACCCCGTCTATGAAAAACAAATTCCACAACTTACATTCTACACATATGTCAAGCATTGGTATATTACTTCACGTATGTCAAACACTATTATATTACTCCTCATCAAAACTAAAAAGTTATATTTTTTGCACTTTGCATCTATTTTAAGACATACAACTATATAACATACATATAATGCATTGCAAATTTTAACATATAATTTTTATCCCATTATAAATAATATTTAATAAAATTTTAATATTCAAGTCATACGAACTTTCATTAAAAAAACATTACTGTGTGGAGATCATATCAATTGCGCACTTCCATTTAATAATGTGCAAAATGAGGTGCTATTGATCTAACTATAAATTTGAGAAAACTTAAAAAAAATGAACTTAAGGGGAGCCACTTCCCTTAACTATTAGTAGAACTGTTGAAGTTTCTTTTGCTCCTGGGAAAGAAGATTCTTGGCAGATAGTTTTCATTTAATTAGTTAGACTTTTGGGTGTAAACGTTTTCTCTCTCTCTCTCTTTTTTTTTTTTTTTTTTTTTTTTTTTTAAAAAAAAAAAAAACATTTCTTTTGGTTCATATGTAAACTTGAATGGTTGTCCAAATTGAGTGAACATGAGGCGTGGGTGTGAATGACATTAAAGTGTTTGTAGAAATTATGAACTCGACTAATTAATGAAGAAACATCACATCAAACCGCTCATGAGAGTTTTATCAACATTGATCGCTCTAATTTCCGAAGAGTTTGAAACCTTTTTTTTTTTTTTTAAAAAGATCTTAAATTTTAAATTTTATGTATAAATTTTTTTATATTAAAAGAGCCTTTGTTCTTCTATAAAATTTACTCAACTTGAACTTCCAAAGAATTAAAATGATATTACTACTGAAAATAAAAAAAATCATATGTAAAGAAATGCAAGAGAATTAAATATTAATTAGTAAACTTTGATTTGATTTCTGTAATGAAATAGATATAATTCATAGTTATTTTGTTTTTGAAATTAGGAAGAAAATTTTACTCATATAATATTTAGAATTAAACTCATAATTTTTTTAATAATTAAAATTTTTTTACCATTTAATTACTCAATTTTAACTCCTTCGCAATTAATTGGACAGGTAATAAACAAATGATTCATATAACAATTAGCACTTTTCAAATTAAAATTTAAAATATTTTCAAAACTATGCAATGTTAATGATAAATTATATATAAAATTAATTAATTAATAAAATTAACTTATATCAATAATTATTGTAAAATAAGGGAGATTCTATAGTAACTTTTTTTTTTTGGGACTTTGATTATTTTACTTTGTATTGATTGCCAATTAAATGAACATGTTTCTCATGATCTAATGGTAGTAATTGATCAAGTACATTTTACTTTTCAAAAATCAAGTAATGGTAGAAAACACTGTAATGATAATATTAGTTAATAACTTGTTAAAATATTAAAAAAAATAAAATTATATATTCTAAATATATATAAAAAAATTTATTGTAATGTAAATTGAAACAGCAATAAGAAACTTGGGATAACGACTTTTGAAGGCCCGAAAATAATATATTTTTCACAATTAAGTCCTAATTGTTCAATTTTAATAATTAAGGATTAAAAATTTTAAAAAATTTAACCATTAGTCATATGTCATTAACTCTAACGGATTGTGCTTATGTGGCACTAATTTTCCTCACGTGGCATCCATGTTAGCACCTCAGTAGCCACATCAGTCATCCAACTTAGGAACCGAAATCAATAGTGAGATTTTGAAGAGGAAAGTTTCGATTTCCGTTAATTGATTCATTTGATTTCTTGTTTTTCTTTTGATTATAGGTTTTACAGGCTTGAAAATTTTGGTTGAATTCTTTTAAATTCTAATGACAGACACAACCATCTCCTCCTACTCATAACCTTCGATCCAAAAACCTCATTATTCTTTTTTTCCGACGAACCCACAAGCCACAACGATGTCAGGTGAAGAGGGAGCAGCAGCCGTCGTGGTGGTAGAGGTGGTAGCTTAGCCACTTAGAGAGCCATTGGATTTAATGAAAACATTGCAATTTGTGTTAAAGAAATCATTGGTACATGGAGGACTAGCAACATGACTACATGAAGGTGAAAAAGTGATAAGAAAGGCTCTGCTACTTAGCACTATGTATTAAGCTGAGGATTGTAATAAGCCTGATTACGTTAAGCTCGTTAAATGTCTTTGTGATATAGATGTAAGTTAAACAAAACCAAATTTTTTTACAATTGCTGAGTTCTTCCTTCTCTGGTGTTTTCTATTCTCTGTAGCTTCCTCAGTTCACTCTTCTTCTTTTTACTATCTGATTGGTGGTGGTGGTGCTACTGTTGTTGTTGGCATGTGGTTTTTGAGAGGGTAATTGCATCACTAGCATCAATTTTCAACAATTATGGTATGCCATTTAATACCGAGCTATGCATATTCTTCTCAGTTGGTGGATTTTCTCATGTTTGAATTTTTTTTACTACGAGACAACAACTGTAAGAATAAGAAGAAGAAAATGTTGTAGTAGTAGTAGGAGAATGAGAATGTGATGAATTGACAATGGATTTCAAACTTCTTTTTATTCATATTTTGTATTGTTCTTGGTTTCTGTTAATTTCTTGATTTTATATATTATTGTTTTTTATTTTGTTTGGAGGTGTTGATTTTAATTTTATTGGTAATGTTGATGATGGTGGCAGTGATTGATGGTAGTGTCCATGGTTATGGATTGATGGTAATGTCAATGGTTATGAATGGTGTTTGTTGGTGTGGATGGTGGTGGTAAATGATGGCAGATGATGGTGGCCATGAGTGAAGCAGGTAAGGAGGAGAGGAGGAGATCCTTCCATTTGGAGAAGAAAAGAAAAAAGAGGAAAGGGTTGAAGATTTTACTATTGTTCAGAAGAAGAAGAAGAAGCATATTTATGGAAGAAGAAAAAAGACAAAGATGGAAGAAGAATAAGAAGAAGAAGAAGAAAGAGCTGATATGGACAGCTGATGTGGCTACTGAGGTGCTGACATGGATGCCACATGGGCAAAATTAGTGTCACATAAGCTCAATCTGTTAGAGTTAACGGCATAGGACTAACGGTTAAATTTTTAAAAATTTTTAATTCTTAATTATTACAAATTGAACATTCAGGACTTAATTGTAAAAAATATATTACTTTTAGGCCTGAAAAAGTCATTATCATCCCAAAATAGAAACCACACAAAAATCATGTGAAATTTTTCAAATTGGAAAAATATCGACAAAGAAGGAGCAACTCAATACTGTTGTTATTTATTTTATTTGGTAGAAGAAAGAGGCAGAAGCCTGGAAAACCATTGCTGTTATTTTTAATAGCACTCATTTCACACACACACATCTATATGTATGTATATCTTGCATATTAAGTTACGCCTAACCTCTTCAAAGTCAAGTCAGTGGGAGACTCCTAATCTTCACGTAATTATCCTTAATTTTGTTTTTGAAATTTTTAGAATGTATAATATAGAATTTTAATGAGTATGTAGTCTCTATAAATAACCTATTAATTTTATTTACAATTGCACATCACCCAATATCATTCATTATTCTCTTTGTCTTAGGCTTCTATCAAAATGTCAATCCAACATCTCTTGACCATTACCTTAGCAACAATTCTTGCCGGAGCCCTGCTGCCAAAAAATGTAATAGCTTAGAATTGCGGGTGTGCCCCAGATCTGTGTTGCAGCCAATATGGCTACTTTGGCTCTGGCAATGACTATTGTGGCACTGGGTGTCGAGAGGATCCTTGCTTCACAACCCCCTATAGTCAATATCAGAGTTTGTGTGTAAAGTTTCGTGTTGTATATTAATGTAAGTGAGAATATATACAAAGAGAGTTGTGCAGAATTAAACAACTCAGTAACAAATATAACAACTATACTGATTACAATGACATGTATATCCTATCACTAACACCCCCACCACCCTCCCAATAAGCTTAGGTTAGGTGAGAGTTAGCCATACCTTGGAAACAATAAAACTGAATGTGGGTTTAGGCAAAGGCTTCGTCATGATGTAAGTTGATCCTTGGTGGAGATAGAACTAATCGAAATTGTTTTGGCAGCTACTTGCTCTCGGACAAAATGAAAGTGGACCTCTACATGACGGGTTCGTGCAGTAAATACTGCATTGGAAGAAATGAAAACAGCACCTAAATTGTCACACCAAACCTGAGGAACTCGTGTAATGCTAGATTCAGTTCATTGAGAAGATGAGATAACCACCGAAGTTCAACTGTAACATTTGCAACCACCTTGAATGTAGATTTAGTCGAACTTCAAGCAAAAATTGGTTGTTTTTTGGACTGCCATGCAATTAAATTATTGCCCATATAAATAAGATATCCCCCTGTGGACTTTTGGTCATCAACATAAATAAGAACAAAACATTGCATGGAATCTTTATGGTAGATTAATAATGAGGGATCATAATGTGAACCAGAAAAAACAATTGATTGAAGAAAACCACTCAATTTATGAAACCAAGCCCGTGGAGTTTGCTTTAGGCCATATAAGGATTTTCGTACCGTACAGAAATAATCTAGATGAGCCTTGTCAATATAACCCTGAGGTTGAACCATGTACACTGTATCTATCAAGTCACCATGCAGAAAAGCATTGCTGACATCCAATTGACATAGCTTCCATTTATTAGTAATGGCAACAGAAAGAACAATTCGAACTGTAACTGGTTTTACAATTGGACTGAATGTTTCAGTGTAATCCAAACCATGTTCCTGTATGTATCCCTTGGCCATCAGACGTGGCTTAAAACGTTCAATGTCTCCATTAGCATGACATTTTATTTTGTAAACCCATCTGTTTCCAACTACATTGGCATTTATTGGCGGTGGTACAAGGTCCCATATGTGAGTTCGGTGTAATGCTTCAATTTCAGCATCCATGGCTGTTCGCCATTGTTGAAAGTTTTTGGCTTGGGAATAGCTTGATGGTTCGTAGTTGGGCAGAATGGTAGTGGACAAGGCATACCAAGTCAATATCAGAGTTTGAGTGTAAAGTCTTGTGTTCTATATTGATGTACAAAGAGAGTTATGCAGAATTAAATAACTCAGTAACAAATATAACAACTATACTGATTGCAATGACATGTACATCTTATCACTAACACTTAGCAACAGTGATATTGTCGTGACACCAGGATTCTCTAATAGCATCATTAATCAAGCTCTTACAGGTTGTGTTGGGAAGAGTTTCTACTTAAGAGATGCATTTCTTCAAGCTCTCAGTTCTTATCCTGAATTTGGCAAGATTGGCTCTAGTGATGATTCTAAACGTGAGATTGCTGCTTTTTTTGCTAATGTCACCCATGAGACTGGATGTAAGTACTCTCTCTTTTCTTGTTCTGCATCTGCATATATAAAATCATCTATAAATATACTATGATCAGATTCTTGTCAGAAGCTAACTCAAATGCTACCACTTGGTATATTTTTTGTTCATATCTTGATATAGAATGAGAGTTGTCGATTTTATTGACCACAGTTTATTCTTTCACATTAATGTATCTAAATGTCCATTTTCTTCGCCAAAATGTTTGGTTGGTATCTGCGATATTTTAATGTCTAAAGAATGATTGTGCTTTTGCTCTTTCCTTTCAGACTTTTGTTTCACAGAGGAGCAAAATACTAGTGCAGTCTAATTTGATACGAGTAGGCCAGATTATCCATGCACCCCAGGAAACACTACTATGGATGAGGTCCCCTTCAACTGACATGGAATTACAACTACGGAGCAGTAGGAAAAAGCATAGGCTTTGATGGATTAAACAATCCTGATATAGTAGCACAAGAAGTTGTTACTTCGTTTAAGGCAGCTATGTGGTTCTGGATGAACAATGTTCGTCCTCAGCTAGCACAGGGATTTGGAGCTACAATTAAAGCCATTAATAGTGGTGAATGCAATGGCAACCAACCTGACAAAGTTCAAGCTCGAGTTGACTTGTACAACAAGTATTGTGGTCAATTTGGTGTTCTTGCTGGTGACAATCTCTCCTGCTAGGATATAAATAAATTAATTAATTAATACTGATTAAATTATAAATAAGACAAGGACCTTGTTGTTTGGCTTTGTATTTTTCAAATGAAATTGATGTACAACCTATTGTAGTTTCCCGTTCTTAAATTAAATAAATAATGAAACATATCCATCCATGCTTGTAAGTTTTCAGAATAATTGATCATTTGCAAATTAATTTCAAGTAGAATTCATTTTCAAATGAAATTTTTTAATGAAGTGTATTTGGTTCAAATGAATAGTTTATGAAATTCATTTCAAATGAAATTCATATTTTGTTACATTATATTTGGTATAAATCTAAAATTCAACTTAATTTTTAATTTTGGTCAAAAAATACCCTTTCAAATAGAATAGACATTTTTTAAAATAAAAATAATGAGGGGCATTTTAGTTATTTAAAATTATAAACTTAAAAGTTATGTAATTTATTTGAAAATTCCAACCATTTTGTTAGAATTTGATCTAGTTATAATTAATTCCACAAGTTTAAAAATTAAGAATTGCAAATTCTATAATATGTTCATTTAAACAAACACACATTATTTGGAATTGTAAATAAATTTCATAAAATTTTGTAAAATTCATTTATATCAAACACACTTATAGTATACATATCATTGAAGATTTCCACATAATATATGTTATATAAAGTACTTAACTTATATTAGTATTGGAGATGAAGAACTTTAATTTTATAATATATGATTAATAAAAATATAATGTAAATAAAAATGGATTGCACAACATAGGGTAAATTTTTCTTTTATATGAGGTGGAAATTAATTTAAAAAATCATTGATAGCCAATTTTAGATTCTACATTTCATGATGTCTTTAAAAAAAGATGATCACTAAACTTCTATCTTACTCATAATTTTAAAATATATTTAATATACCTGGAGATATGATAAAAAGAAATCTATATTAGATAAATTTTACTTTCTAATGATAATTTTGTCAAGGAGCGTTTCAATAAAAATACTAGTGGGCTATTTTATCAAAAATAATATTGGCATTTGTTAATTTGTTAGCAATTAGAAAAAGAGGAAGAGCGAGAATTGAATCCTACACTATGTTAAAAATCTTTATCTCTTATACATATGTTAGAAGATCTGCTAATGAATTGGCTCATACTTTTGCCAAATTAGCTCATTCTAAATCCTCCGGCAGATGTTATTCATGTTTTGGCTAGAGACAGCCTTTCTTATCCAATGAAGTTTTCCTTTTGATTTAAAAAAAATATATCTTTATCACTGTATCAGATTAGATGATGAGCTTATATAAAATAAGAAAATAATGATGAAGTATATATCTAAAGCTAATAAGATAGAGAAAGAATTTTCGTAGCTTTATAAATGACAAAAATATGCTAAGTTTCTCTGATGAAACATAAATATGTCAACTAGAAAAGTAACAATATACTGTCGCGAGTGGTTATATGATAAATTTTTTACAATTATTTATTTTTTAAAATAATAGAGAGAATTAATTGAAAAAATTTTAATAAAATTGCAGATAAAACTATCGACGGCACATATTGCAACATTAAACTTTGCATATGTGAGTCAGTTGAGTCCAGCTCAAATGGAAGGCATCATATCTTGCCGAGTGGGATATTTTCGGTAGGGTGGAATGTCTGTAGCCATCAATGGTCGATCTTCTATATATGTATATAGGCAAAAAGGTCAAATTGAAACCTAACATTTTACCCTAATTGCAGATTAGATCCTCATATGTTTTTTGTGACAAATTGGAACCAAAACATGCAAAATTTTAAATAATTAGGACCTTGTCGTTAATTTCCATGTAACAGACGTTAGTTCCTGCTGAGTTGGAAGAAACCGACCCCACCCCAGCTGGTAAAGTGCACATCGACGTGGGCCCCACACTCTCTTCTCTGACCTCTTAGCGCTCTTACTTCTCCTCCACCTTGCAGCTTCTTCAATTAACCTTCTCAAAATCCAAGAACAGCCCAGAGCTAAAAATCCACTCATTTATACACATTGATTCAATATCCAAGAGCATAACTTGTGAAAAAAAATACCAAGTCCAATCTAAACACAGAAAAAGAACTTACAGTTCTGCAGGTGTAACATCAATAAGAGCCAATCTAGCACTCTTGATCTTTTCCTTGAGAAGAAAAGAAATTTACTTCTTGAATTCATGAAAAGAAGGTGTACCCATGTTGCTGCTGGTACTGTTTTTGCTCAAGATTGACATGATTTAGATTAAAGGGTATGTGAAAAAGTCAAGAGAAAATAAAATCCAAAAACCAAAGAGACAATCGAATTGTTGCTGCAATTGTCAGGAGCTTTATAATTAGGGAAAAGATACAACTGCTGCTGCAATTGTTGCTGCTACAATTGTTGTTGCTGCTGTTGTTGAGGGAAAAGGGAGCTACTTTGCTGAAATTGAGATTGAAACGGTGATTGGGATTGAGGTTGTGGAGTTTAGAACATAGAAAATGCCATTTCCAGGTTCTGTAATAATTAATCAAGAATGATTTGGTTCGGCATTTTTTGGGATCTAATTTTGGGTCCGATTTTGATTTAGGGTTTTTGGGGAAATATGGAGAACGGACCCGCCTTTTCACGATTGCAATTTTTGCAGGTGAATTTTCAGGCAAGAACAGGGTTTCAAGAATCAATACAAACACGTAAGCAAATGTTAGCCTAACTAATCAGCACAAAGCAATTCACTTTGCACTTGATAATCAAAGAAACGAAGAAGAGAGTTGTTGTTGGTTTCACTATAGCTCTGTTGGGCTGAGCCTCAGAGGTGCTGTTGGTTTCAAAAATCAACAAATCGTAAAAGGGTTAGTGCCTTCTCGTCTAGTTGCTGTTTCTCTTCTTCTTCTACTTTAAGCAGAGGTCATGCTCCTACTGAGGTAAAAGAGGTAAGAGGTAGGAGAAGAGGTGTGGGACCCATGTCGACTTCTACTTTAGCAGCTGGTGGGGTCGGTTTTTTCCAACTCAGCAGGAATTAACGTTAGTTATAGGAAAATTAACGACAAGGTCTTAATTGTTTAGAATTTTACAAGTTTGGGGTCTAATTTGGCCTAAAAAACAAATAAGGGTTCAATATGTAATTATGGTAAAGCGTTGGGTTCCAATTTGACCCTCTTACTTATGCATATGTAATAAATACCACCCTCTGTAGTTCTAGCCTGGAAGATACTTTGTTGACGAGGTGAACTTGCAGAGCGACCGCAAGCATCAAAGCAAATAACACTTGTCAGCCTTCAAAGCTAAAATCCTTTTTTTCTTTTATTGTACAAACACTTGTCAAACTCTCGGCAGTGTCTGTTTGGGATGTAGTCAGAACTTAGAAGGCAATATGTAGACTTTTTCTTTTGCAATAAATTGGTGATGGCTCAGTAGACCAAATCATCCACATAGTTTCAGGTAAATCCTTTAATTCAATTAATGAATGATATAATATTTAATTAAACACAATTAACACAATAAATTAAATATAAATATTTTTATTTTATTATAAATAAAAAATAAATTTAAAATATTTTAAAATATTCCATTAGCAAAAAATTATTTAAATTGCAATTTTATTAATTAGATATCAAGTTAAAAACTTAAAAATAAGCATTTAATTGGCTAAAAATAAAAATTTTAAAGATTTAATCAGTATTATTAAAAAATATAAAAATTTAATCATTTGTAAGAATTTAATTAAAGATAACATTGAAATGTCGGAACTAAAATTTTGATGAAAGGATTATATATATATATATATATATATATATAAGAAGTATAAAGATAGGAATCCAATAGAATAAAATAAAAGCAAGGGATCCAATAGAATAAAATTGAAAAATATAGACTTAATAAAAAAAACTCAACAGTAAAAATAATTTTTGCCTAAAATAATTATGATACTAACTGATAGGATATGAAAATTTTAAAAATATTAAAATGTAATCCTAAAAAAAAAAAATTAAATATAGATATCCAAATGTCACCAAAAAAACAAAACATGGCTAATTTTCACATAGGAAAATTCTTGGGTGACTTTATTTTTTGTGCACTTTATTTTTACTTTAGTTTTATCATCATTAGATAATAATATGTTGCATCGTCCAATGGTAAAGAAAAATTTATTTTATAAAAAATAAAGTAATTGTAAAAAACCACAAAAATTAAAATCGTACTTTCCTTTAATTTTTTATAATGGGAAATCCGATTTCATAACTTCATATCAAAAATTTTATATTTAAGGAAGATTTGTATCTATGTTTAGAATAGAGCATATATATATTAATAAATAACTATGTGTTTGATATGTGAATAAAAAATTTATTAAACTCGTGATATATAGTAAATAAATAATTAAATTTATTATTATTATTATTATTATTATTATTCAATAAAAATTTTAAAAATAATATTTATATAAAAAATTGATATTAATGTAATATAGTTATAACTTATTACAATTTTTATAAATTTTTTATTTAAATAATTACATAATATTTTTGCAATATTTTTTATTATTCATTTTTTTCTAGTCTATAACTAATTTTATATAAAAAAAAATGAAAAGAGTCCTAAAGGGGGTGAATAGGACTATCAAATAAAAATGATAAATTAAAAGAATTTTTTGCAAGAATTAAATAGAAGTTGAGAAGGAAGAATGAAGAACATAAAGATTTAAGGAGTTAGAATTCAACAACAATCCTACATCTCCACCTAACTTTTCCCCAAATTAGGATTTTCAATCACCTACAATCCTACCTCTCCATCGAACTTTTCCCCAAGTTAGGATTTTCAATCACCCACAATATTATTCACAAGATTGAGATTATACAAGAGTTTTATGGCTCACTCTTATAACCTTACAACATGAGTTTTCAAGGTTCACTCAAAAAATTAAAACCCAAATGTTTTAATGGACAACACTTAAACTAATTCCTTTAGAAATAAATCTCACTTCCCTTCTAATCTAACCCAAGATTTAAAATGAAGAGAAATTCTATTTCTAATACACATGCAACTCTCACAAGAGTTATACATACAAAGAATTGTTTACGAGAATTTGAGAGCTCAATGAATGCTTAAGAAATAATGAATGATATACAAGTTTTTTAACTTCCATTTAGCTCTAGAGGTATTTATACTAAAAAATATAGCTTTTGGAGGTGCAAATGATGTGTCTAACATTTGTATTTTGAATAATTGAGAGTGATGCTATTAGACAGCTATTCATGGATTGAAACCGTGATTGGCTCCTCAAGACGTTTGAATTTGCCCACACTTTCTTCATACAAGTTGTAGATATTTGAATTATATTTCCATATCAATTTGAATCACCTAAATTGAACTTCTATAGCTCAAGATATGTCCAAAATACTAAGGGTTGTGCAATATGTAATGGAGACTACAGTCAGACAGTTATATCCAAATTGAAGCCGTGATTTGCTCCTGAAGAAATTTTAATTTTCCCATAATTTCATCATGAAAGCTGTAGATATTTGAATTATCTTTCCATATCATTTTGAATTTACCTAAATTGGACTTCTATAGTTTAGGATATGTCCAAAATACTACTATGCAATCTGAAATGCAAAATATTGTCAAACAGTTATACACAAGTTGAAGCCATAATTTTCTCCTAAAAAAATTTTAATTTGCCTATACTTTCTTCATGAAAATTGTATATATTTGACTTATCTTTTTATATCATTTTGAATCACCTTAATTGGACGTCTCTAACTCAAAATATTTCCAAAATACTAAGAGATATATAGTCTGAGATGACAAACGTATATGTGGATTTCAACTCAAAATTTACATAACCAAATGAACTTGGATTTTGACAAATAAGCCCAATTTAGAAAGCTCAAGATGTCTACTTAAAATGTGAAGGAGATCATTTTCTCATTTAAGAGCTCTAAAGATGTCAAAAGCCTTATTGAATCTTAAAGGTTCAATTTGCCTGAAAAGTCACTATTTATCCAAAAGTGTATATGCTTGGTATATGTTTGGTATATAATTCCCTACATACTTAATTGAAATTATTAGTATAAAAATTGTTTGTCAAAGTCCAAAATTTGGAGTTTGATCATGCAAATAGTCAACAATCTCCCCCTTTTTGGCTTTGACAACCAATTTTAAAAGATAATAAATAATGTGTGTGAGTATGACAAAAATAAATAATATGTATAAGTATGCTAATTAAAATAGCTCCCCCTTTCAAATTAAATAGATGCAAAATGAGAAAGTATTTTGCTCCCCCTTAACATATGTATAAATTCAATATTTATCATGTATCAGAGTATATAAATGAATTATCATAGCATGTATAATGGTTTAACAAATCTATTCCTTTAATAAAATATATTTCTTTATTTCTCCTCCTTTTTGGACATGATAAGAAATATAAATAAATTTTATTATCCTTCTTGTCAAGAATAAGGACAACATAAAAATATTGTCAAGAACATGACCTAACATAACAAATGATGATAACATGGTCATTAAAAAATGTTAGACAACATGAAGGAAATAATTTTAAACATATATGCATATAGTGCTATTATAATGCATCACAAAATAGTACATATGCTATATTGAAACATCACATGATTATAGAAAGTTTAGCTAGTCAATCAATCATACATAATCATGTGGTACTTAGCATATCTTAAATACAAACACAATTATTTATCCCCTAAGCACATAGCTTCTTCTCCCCTTTTGTCAAAGACAAAAAGAAAAGAGAGAGATATAAAGGGAAATAGACCTAAGGAAGCCAATAATACTAGAGGAAATAAAAGATCAAGAACCAAAACAATGAACGTAAACATACTCAAAATCTGTATGAAAGTCATTTTATTTTTAAAGATAAAAACCATTCCCTTGCATAATTGATAGCCATATATAAATAAAAATTCCATGTCATGTATAAACAAAGCAAAACAAGGCTTTTTATCATAAGGACAAAACTAGCCACACTTACATTGTTACTATGCATGTATAAAAAATTTATGTGAAATAAATTCAAACAATTTTCTCCCCCTATTTCAATGAATTAAAAACATTAAAATTAAGGACACACTATCACATAGTTATGTCACTAACACAAATACATCTTTGTAAAAAAAATTCTCTTCCTTAAAAGAAATTAACTAAGTACGCATGTAAACTCAATTATTTTTGCCTCCTTTGACAAAAGCAAAGATAGACCAAATCTTAAAAAAATATTCAAGCCTTATTAAAGATCAAAACAATTCCTAAGTGGAAATGATACATGAATAAATTAAACATTAATTATGCATATATAAACATAATAAACAATACTCATGCATAAACACAATGAAAAAAAATAAACAAACTCAAATATTTTTTCCCCTTGTCAAAATGCAAATAAAATTGCATTAAAAAGATAGACCTATAATGATATTAAAATACCAATTATAGACAAGACATAAAACTAACAGCTCATGTCTTATATCTAGAAAATAAACTGAGCACAAATTGTTATAAAATGAATTAAAAAAAGACTAACAGCTTAAAACTTAGATACGGAAAGTATACTGAAAATAAACCAAACGAAAATTGGCATAAAATGAATTTAAAAAAATATTAAAAAAAATCTTGTTGAGGAGGAGAAATATTTTTGCTAAATTAAAATAATTAATTAATTGAATTTAGCTCAATAATTATTAATTTGAAAAATATGAGGGCTTTTTAAAAAATTGAATGAATCCATATAAATCCAAATCAAATAAAATTAATACAAAAATCATGCAAATGGGAAATACAATATATCATATATATGAAGTAAATTTGCTAAAGCAAATACTTTTAAAACAAAATATATATATGACGCTGAAAATAAATTTTTTTTTTAAAGCACATGATCACATAAGAATCCAAACATCAATTCATCAATTTAACAAGTGATCAAGACAAGCTTGAGCCATCAATCATACCAAGTTCATGCTTAATAAAATTCAATCTTTTCTCACAAAGAGGCTTGGTAAAGATGACTGCTAATTGATAATTAGTATCAACAAAATAAAGAAAAATATCACCATTTTGCACATGATCACGTAAGAAATGATGTCTAATGTCAATATACTTAGTTCTAGAATGTTGAATGAGATTTTTACTAAGGTTTATAGCACTTGTATTATCACATTTAATTGGAATGTGATTAATATTAATGCTATAGTCCAAAAATTATTATTTTTGCCATAGAACTTAGGTGCAATAACAACTAGCTGCCATATATTTTGCTTCAGCGGTGGACAAGGCAACGAAAACTTATTTCTTACTAAACCAAGAAACTAAGCAATTTTCTAAAATTTGAAAAGTTTTGGAAGTGATTTTTCTATCTAGTAAGCTACTGGCAAAGTCAGCATCAGAATAACTAATCAAGTCAAATGAAGAACTCCTAGGATACCAAAGCCCTAAATGCATTGTACCACAAAGATATTTGAAAATTCTTTTAATAGCATTCAAATGAGACTCTCTATGACTTTATTGAAATCTAGCACACAAATAAGTAGCAAACATAATATTGGGTCTACTAGTGGTTAAATAAAAAAGGGATCTGATCATACCTCTAAATCGCTTTTCATTAACCGGTTTGCCATTCTTATCCTTATTGAGTTTGGTTGTGGTGCTCATTGGAGTTTTGCTTGATTTAGCTCCATCCATTACAAACTTCTTGAGAATGTCCTTTGCATATTTGGTTTGATTAATGAAAATCCCATCTTCACATTGCTTGATTTGAAGTCCAAGAAAGAACTTGAGTTCTCCTATCATACTCATCTCAAATTCTCCTTGCATTAGCTTAGAAAATTCCTCACATAAGCAATGGTTAGTAGCACCGAAAATAATATCATCAACATAAATTTGAACAATTAATAAATCATGCTTGGATTTCTTTATGAAAAGAGTTGTGTCAACCTTTCTTTTAGAGAAACCTTTCTCTAGTAAAAAGTTACTCAATCTTTTATACTAAGCTCTTGAAGCTTGTTTCAATCTATACAATGCTTTTGACAATTTCAAAACATGATTTAGAGAGTTAAAATTTTCAAAACTCGGAGGTTGTTTAACATATACCTCTTATTCAATAAAACCATTTAAAAATGCACTTTTAACTTCCATTTGATAAAGTTTAAAATCCATGTATGATGCAAATGCAAGTAGCATCCTAATAGCTTCTAACCTTGCAATGAGGGCAAAGGTTTCATCATAATTAATGTCTTCCTCTTGATTATAACCTTTAGTTATTAGTCTAGCTTTGTTCCTAGTTATGACACCTTGTTAATTCATCTTATTTCTAAACACCCATTTGGTGCCTATAATAGGATGATGTTTAGGTCTAGGAATCAAGGTCTAAACCTTGTTTCTCTTAAATTGATTTAAATCTTCTTGCATAGCAAGGACCCAAAATTCATCACACAAAGAATCATCAATATTTTTTGGTTCAATTTGAGAAATGAAGGCTAAATTAATAGTAGACTTTAATTGAGATCTAGTAGTTACCCTTTTTATAGTGTCACCTATAATGAGGTCTTGAGGGTGAGCTTTCTTGAATGATCAATCCTTTGGAAGTTCATCCTTCAAGGTAGGTTGAGATGTCTCCTCATTTTCCTTCTTGTTTGGATCTTCAAGTTCCAAAGGCTTACTAGCATTTTCTTCTTGTGTTTCCATAATCTTACTGTTACCTATAAGAGCATCAACACTACAAATATCCTTTCTAGGATTAAGTGAGTTTGATTCATCAAATACCACATGTATTGACTCTTCAACTACTAGAGTTCTCTTATTAAAGACCCTTTATGCTTTGCTAAAGATGGAATAGCCTAAGAAAATTCCTTTATTAGCTTTGGAATCAAATTTTCCAAGATTATCCTTGGTATTCAATATAAAGCACTTGTATTCAAATACTCTTAAATATGAGATTTTGGGTTTTCTATTGTTCCATAGCTCATAAGATGTTTTATTTTAAATTGGTCTTTTGAAAACTCAGTTTGAAATATCATAAGATGTGTTAACGGCTTCCGCCTAAAAGTATAAAAGCAAATTATACTCATAAAGCATTATTCTAGCCATTTCCACAAGAGTTCTGTTTTTCCTTTCAACTACCCCATTTTGTTGAAAGGTTCTAGGAGATGAAAATCTATGAGAAATACCATTTTCATTACAATAATTTTTGAAAAATTCATTTTCAAATTGGGTTCCATGATCACTTCTAATGGATGAAATACAAAATCCTTTTTCTTTTTGAACTCTTTTTGAAAATTTTTTAAAAGCTTTAAATGCATCATTCTTATGAGTAAGAAAACACACCCAAGTGTATCTAGAGTAGTCATCAACCAATACATAAGCATTGTGCATTTCACCAAGACTAACAACTCTAGTTGGTCAAAATAAATCCATATGTATAAGTTCAAGTGGCCTAGAGGTGGACACTATATTTTTTAGCTTAAATGAGGACTTGGATTGTTTTCCCTTTTAACAAGCATCACAAGGTTTATCTTCAGTGAATTCAAGCTTAGGTAAACCAATTACAAGTTCATCTTTACAAAGATCATTTAAAAGCTTAAAATTTGCATGCCCTAATCTTCTATGCCATGTCCATGTGTCATGGGAGATAGACACTAAGTATTTTATGTCTTTGTTATCAATTTTATTCAAATCAATGACATAAACATTGTCTACTCTTTCACCACTAAAAATAATTTTATTTTCATCAAGACTACTAACAAAGCAATTTTTAGGATAAAAAGTTACTTTATTTCCCATGTCACATAATTGACTTATACTAAGTAGATTGTATTTAAGACCATCAACAAAAAACACATAATGTATAGATTAGGATTGAGGATTACCTATTTCTCCAATGCCAATAATTTTTCCTTTTGCATTATCTCCAAAAGCAATGTGTCCTCCATCCTTAGCATCAAGTTTGTTGAATTGCTCTTTGTCTCTTGTCATGTGCCTTGAACATCCACTATCGAGATACCACTTGCTTTTTATTCTTATAGATTTCAAGCACATCTACACAATACAATTTAAGTGTTCTTTTGGACCTAAACCTTTCTTGGTCTAGGTTGGTTAGTTTCAATATAATCCATAGGAAGTAAATTCATATGCAATCTTCTATAGAAGCACACATTGTTAGTATGTCCTTTGATTATACAATAAGAACATACAATATTTTCAAATTTATTCCTCCTAGGATGAAATGTTTTCCTAGTGTGTGCAACATGCCTTTGGTGTTGTGTGTATCTCCTATTGTTTTATGTCATCAAGTGAGACATGCATTGGCAATGGTGATATGTATTTCGATAATTTTATGCAACATATTTATATACATTGTATTGTGTAGCATGCCTATTATAATTGTGTCTAATGTACATATAAGCATGCTTGGGTTTAGGTGCTCTAGTTTGAGCCTTACCTCTTTGTGTTAATGAAGGATGAATCTTATGAGGCTTTTCCTTGCTATTTAACACATGAGATTTTTTAGCTTTGAAAGCTTGAGTCTCATTTGATTTGGTGGTTGAAGGAGTGGAATCATGTGAAGCTTTTATAAAATTAATATGTGATGAAGATGATGAAGACATTCCATTCTTATATCCAATTCCATAGGTATCTCCATGAAATTTTCGAGAGTCAAGAAGAATATCTAAAGTTTCTTTTCCTCTCTTAAATTTAGCAATGGAATTTTTTAATTCTAAGACCTCCTTATAAAGCTTATGATTTTCATCATTTTCTTTCTTAAGTTAATCTTCCAAAGAATTAAAAAATTTTGCATCATAAACAAGTTTTTTATTTAATTCAACAAGTTTATCAAAATTAATTTTTAAAATTTCTAATTCTCTATTTAAGCTACCTAACTCATGCTTATAATGTTTCTTCTTAAATAATAAACTTTTTCATTTAATTTGCTCACAATAGAGTTCTCATCATCATCATCATCACAATCATCAAAGGAAGAATAAAAAGTATATGGTACCTCATTTTCATTTTCAAAGGCCATGAAATAAAGATTGGTCACCTCTTGTTGTTCCTCTTCCTCTTTAGATTCAGAGGAATCATTCTAAGTAGCTTTAAATGCCTTCTTTTTTATCTTTTGCTCCCTTGTTCTTGAATTTGATTTTGGGACACTCACTTCTAATATGTCTCGGTTTCTTGCATTCTTAGCAAGTAACCTCTTTAGTTTTCTTCTTCCCATCTCTTTCAAACTTCTTATTGAAGTCCCTTATTCTTAAGAAGTTTTTCTTTCTCAAAAACTTCTTAAAGTTCCTAGTGAGCATGGCAATGTCACCACCTTTATCACTAGAATCTTTGATGCTTTCCTCTTCACTATCTTCTTGAAGAGCTTTTAGAGCAATGCTCTTTTTCTTTTCTTTTTTCTCTTCTTGTTCTTCACCTCTTTGCTTGATAGTGAGCTCATGTGTTAAGAGCTTACCAATAAACACATCGGTTGATAAGGTGGAGAGGTCTTGAGCTTCCTTAATTGAAGTAACACGAGATTCCCAATCCTTTTTAGGTAGAATTCTTAGAATCTTGTTGTTTACTTCTTCCTTAGAGAAATGTTTTCCAAGTTTCTTGAGGGTTATGAAAAGAGCATTAAGATTATTTGCCATCTCCATGATTGATTCATGAGGCTTCATTTTGAAGATTTCATATTCATACATATGAAGTTGAACCTTCTTACTTCTTACTTGAATGTTGCCTTCATAGTGGTTTTCTAAGGTCTCCCACATTTCTTTGACCGATATACAATGTTGAAGTTTGCCTCCTTCTTCTCTTGTCATTGAAGAGACTAGAGTAATCATAGTTTTTTTATTTTTATGATTTTCTTCCTTTTGATCAATCCTCCATTGGCTTCTTGTAAGAGTAGTTACCACACCATCAATGACAGTTGCAGGTGGTTCCCAACCTTTTAGGACAATGTCTTAAATTTTGATGAAATCACAATCAAGATATAATTCCATTTTGAATTTCCAATGTGGATAGTCACTATCATCAAAGAATGGTCTAAGAGAAGAGATTGTCACGACCCAAAATAGGGGCCATGATCGGTGCTAGGGAACGGGAATTCTTTCTAATCCGGAACCTGTAGCAAGCCTAAAATAACAATAAAACATGCCAGTAATGATAACAATATTTAATGCAACGAAAATAAAATCATAATTATCAAAATGATAATCTCCCACGGGATTTAAATCAAATCCATATCTCATATATATAAATCTTTTAATACAAATCCAGTTCAAATTCTTAAAATACATAATTCATACAAATATAATACACAAAACCCACAATTTATTTACAACTATTGTAGTGTCTAGATTATAAAAATAAAACTCAAGACTCAGATAAGCAGTTTACATAAAGAAGTCGGGGCGGAAGAAATCCGGCGTACAGGCCTGCTGCTGAGGTCTGAAGACGATGACTCTCCTGAAAAATAATCAATGGAGGGGAGTCAGACCTCACTGAGTGAATTACTATAATATATATACATGCATACTAAATGACAATGCATACAATCAATAGTATATATCAAATATGTATATATACAGGCAAATATACACAGATGCAATAAAATCATTTTATATATTTTTTTTATTGTCTGAAAACCACTGGTTATGAAGGATCAAATAAAACCCTAGAAAATCGCAACCTCAAAACAGTGTTAAACAACACTCTAGCCATACAGGCTCACTTATTCCAAAATATTCACTTATTCCATTTAGACAGTAGACTGGCCCCGAGACACTAAGTCAACCGAGCTCCAACAGTCTGACTGTCAGTGTGATTGGCCCCGAGACACTTGGTCAACCGAGCTCCAGCAATCACACCCCCAAACCATATCTCACACATCAAATAATCATATCCAATCAATATCCACAAATGGTTAGTAATATAGCCTAAATGCTATAAGCGTACCGGTACATACTCGGTCCTAGTGCTGCCCACTAGGTAGCACGTTCTATCGATATCCTTCATTAAAATATAAATCATACATTCACAAAAAAATGATGCATGAATTTGGAATAAATAGCAACATAAACCATATATATACTAGAAATATACCAAAAGTAAATCAGGTATATTTCGAGTATATATATACGTCAAATAAATCCAATATAATTACAAAATAAGCTAGAAATATATTTAAAAACATTTTAAACCTAATTTATTAGCAAAAAATGCATATAATTTAAAATATACCGAAGATATACTAAAGATAAACCAAAATAAACTAAAAATAAACTTAAGTAATAATTACATTATTTATGCATAATTAATCAAAATAAAACATACGTTTCTAAATCATGCACCCTAAAGCATATATATATAAAATAGTAACTCACACTTAGTACGCTCCTCGAGATGGGTCCGACGGGCCTAGTCCACTAGGCCTCGGTCTCGGCGCAACTAAACAAACAATAAATAACAGACATCAGAATAAACCTAACAGAAAACCCTAGAAACTCGATTTAGAATATTAGACACAGAATCAGAATTAGGGTTCGACCGGACATCACGTTTTACGAGAATTCTATCGAAAATTCGACAAAACCTCCCCTTTAAAATGGACATCTCTCTACTCAAAGAGTAGAGCCGGCCCTGCAAAGAAATGCACTTTGAAAAACAAACACAGAAACACATCCACAACCCCTCGATCGGACTCCAAACTACAGTCTACCGACCGGGGTTCACAATCATAAAATAATTATGGAAATACCAAAAATACCCTTATATCACAGAAATACATTTTATAAGTAGAAATTACATAATTAACCTTAAAACACAGTAAAAATCGATAAAAACTCATATATTATACATATAATTTGAAAATAATTCACGAAAAATAGTTTTAATTAATTAAAAATACTAAATAATTTGTAGAAATCATTTTTATACCTTAAATAACTATTAAAACCAATTTAATTACAGTTTTAGTCAATTTAGGATAAAATTACCAAAATACCCCTATATATATAAATATACTAAAATTACTTCAAAAATTCACCAAAAAATAGTATAATTATCCAAAATTAATTTTCTCCATACATTTATCAATAATATCAATAATTAAACTCAATTAACTAATTAATTTTGAATTAAAAACACAATTAACCTAATTTTTCAAAATTACATAAACCTAAATAAATTCAAAATAAATACATAGAAATTCATAAAAATTCCAAATAAATGTCTATAATTCATTTCAACACCTATATTTATCATAAAACACAATTTCATAATTTAATTAATTAATTTTCAAAAATTAGAAAATAATATTAAAATATTCAAAAATACCCAAAAGTTCTAAAAAAATTCACAAACTAAGGGGAACAACATTTGTGAAGGAATTTTTCATGAATCAATCAAATTGAAGTTCAAAAAAATCAAGAACCCTAAAATGGCCGAATTACCAAAATCAAAACCTAAGCAAATCTAGACCATTTTAAGTAAAAAAAAAGCTTGAAATGACACTCATCGGAGCTCAAGGAGAAGAAAGAGACCATCGGTGTCGAAAATGGTGGCCGGAATCACGTCGATCGACATTAGCTTCCACTTTCGGCTTTCCGGCCAAAATCGAGCTTCCCGACGCCGAAAACAGCTGCAGCAGGCGACGGGGAAGGCTGGGGAAGGAGGTGGCACGCCGGGAGGCACACTGATGGCAAGAAAATGGCATGACAGACGGTGGTTGGTGGTCGGGCGTGCGTTGGGGAAGAAGGAGGAGGAGTCAGGGGCAAAATGGTAATTTGTCAAAAATTTGATTTTTAACACTATAATGTGTATATATATATATATATATGTATTATTACACTATATATTATAATAATATAAATTCCACACATATTAAATATACATCACACACAAAAATTTAATATTTTAAAATTTAATACACTTAAAAATAATTAAATAATATTAAAACTAATAATAAATAATAAAATATTAGGGTAATTAATTAAACCCTAATTAAATAAATAAATGCACATATATACGTCATTTAGTACTTTAAAAATATATATGAGTTCATGAAAGTCTGTAAATCTATTTAAAATAATTAATGGTAAATTATTTACGTGAAAATTTCCTCGAAAATAATATTCTCGGGAAAATTTTACGTAAAACACTTAAAATAATATATAATAATTAAAATAAATTTTAAATACATATCTACTCGTAAAAATATCATAATTATATACAAAATTATTAACACTGCATATCCCGATGCAGTATTAAAATATTTAAAAACTCGGGATATTACAGTCTTCCCCCCTTATAAGAATTCGTCCCTGAATTCCAAAAAGAAAATAATCACAAGATCAAGAAGAGAAGAGATACGGGTAAGAAGCTCGCATCTCAGCTTCAGTCTCCCACGTATGCTCCTCAACTCTGTCGCTACGCCATAGAACCTTGACCATCGGAATCTGCTTCGACCGCAACTGTCGAACTTGATAATCAACGATCACCACAGGTTCTTCCACAAACTTCAGATCTTCACTCACTTCTACACTGTCAGGCTGCAACACGTGTGAAGGGTCTGAAATATACTTCCTTAACATCAAGATATGAAATACTGGATGCACCTATGACATATTCGGAGGCAAAGCCAACCGATATGCAACAGTGCCAACTCTCTCCAAAATTTCAAACGGTCCAATATATCTCGGTGCTAACTTACCCTTCCTGCCAAATCTCGTCACACCCTTCATCGGAGATACCTTCAGAAAAATAAAATCTCCAACCTGAAACTCCACATCTCTGCACCTAGGATCTGCATAGCTCTTCTGTCTGCTAACTGCGGTCTCTAATTTGCGCTTAATCACAGTAACTTTCTCTGCAGCATCCTGAACCATCTTAGGTCCAGTCAAAGCTCTCTCACCAATCTCGCCCCAACTCAAAGGGGATCTACACTTCCTTCCGTACAATGCCTCATACGGTGCCATACTAATACTGTTGTGGTAACTGTTATTATATGCAAACTCAACAAGTGGCAAATGATCATCCCAGCTACCTCCCAAGTCTAAGACACACATCCTCAACATATCTTCTAGTGTCTGGATCGTCCTCTCAGACTGACCATCTGTCTGAGGATGAAAAGCAGTACTAAAGTCCAACCTAGTGACCATCGCTTCCTGCAACTTCTGCTAAAAATGAGAAGTAAACACTGAACCTCTATTTGACACAATGGACACAGGTACTCCATGAAGGCACACAATATGCTTCACGTACAACTTCGCCAATCTAGCTACATAATAGGTGGCTTTCACAGGCAAGAAATATGCAGACTTTGTCAACCTGTCTACAATCACCCAGATGGAATCGTATCCATCCTTAGAACGAGGTAAATCGACCACAAAATCCATAGCTATCCTTTCCCACTTCCACTCGGGAATAGGAAGAGGCTGAAGCTTCCCAGAAGGCTTCTAATGCTCAGCTTTCACTTGTTGACACGTCAAACACTTAGCAACATAATCAACGACATCCTTCTTCAATTCGTCCCACCAGTATAAGTCTCTGATACTGTGGTACATCTTAGTGACACCCGAATGTACGCTATAGGCTATAGAATGTGCTTCCTATAGGATCTCTTCTCTTAAATCATCCATATCAGGAACACACAATCTACCACTGATCCACAACACACCGTCATCATCAAGTGTAAAATTAGTGAACTTCCTTGCTCTGACATTCTCTATAAGCTCTTCTAGAATAGGATCTCGACTCTGAGCTGCTTTAATCCTATCCCTTAGTACAGATTGCACCTTAAACTGAGCTAGCAGTCCACCTGACGTACTGATCTTCATCATCAGACCTTGATCCACCAACAAATGAAACTCCTGGATCAACGGTCTCCTCTCAACACTGATGTAAGCAAGACGGCTTGAGGACTTTCTACTCAAGGCATCTGCTACTACATTAGCCTTGCCCGGATGATATAGAATCTCACAGTCATAATCCTTTAACAATTCCAACCATCTCCTATGCCTCAGATTCAGATCTCTCTGTTGGAAAATGTACTTAAGGCTCTTGTGATCATTAAATATCTCATAAGTCACCTCGTACAAATAATGTCTCCAAATCTTCAAAGCAAAGATCACTGTAGCCATTTCTAGGTCATGTGTGGGATAGTTCTGCTCATGCTTCTTCAACTACCTCGAAGCATAGGCTATCACCCTAACATTCTGCATCAACACATAACCAAGGCCAACTCTAGAGGCATCACAATAAACTGTGAACTTGTCCACACTATTAGGCAAAGCTAACACTGGTGTTGTGGTTAACTTCTCTTTCAATAACTGGAAACTATTCGCACAAGCTTCTGACCACTCGAATATAACATTCTTCTGAGTCAAGCGAGTTATAGGGGCTACAATTTTGAAAAAATCTTGCACAAACCGCCTATAATACCTGGCTAAACCCAGAAAACTCTGAATCTCAGTGACAGAAGTTAGTCTAGGCCACTCAGACATTGCTTCAATCTTCTGTGGATCAACCTGGATACCTTCTTTAGACACCACGTTTCTAAGAAAAGAAACACTCTCCATCCAGAAATCACACTTCGAGAATTTAGCATAAAGCTGGTGATCTCTCAGTGTCTGTAGTACAGTCCTCAAATGATATACATGCTCCTCCATACTCCTCGAATAAACCAGTATATCATCAATGAAGACTACCATAAACTAATCCACATACTGTCTGAATACCCTGTTCATCAGGTCCATAAAAGCTACTGGTGCATTAGTCAAACCAAAAGACATCACCAGAAACTCATAATGACCATATCTAGTGCAAAACACTGTTTTAGGAATATCAACTTCACTAATCCGCAACTGATGATAACCCGACCTCAAGTTAATCTTAGAAAAGAACTGTGCACCTTGTAGCTGATCAAACAAGTCATCTATCCTCGAAAGAGGATACTTGTTCTTCACTATCACCTTATTCAGCTCTCTGTAGTCAATGCACAGTCTCAGGGTACCATCCTTCTTCTTCACAAATAGGACTGGTGCACCCCAAGGAGAAACACTGGGTCTGATAAAATCCTTATCCAATAACTCTTGCAACTGCTCCTTCAACTCTTTCAACTCTACAGGAGCCATTCTGTAGGGTGGCATAGATATTGGAGTAGTACCTGGTACCACATCTATACAGAACTCAATCTCTCTGTGAGGTGGTAACCCTGGTAACTCCTCAGGAAAAACATCAGGAAACTCACAAGCAACAGGAACTTCTGTGAGTGGCAACTTCTCCACTGAAGTATCCCTGACTAATGCCAAATATCCCTGACATCCTTTCTTCAACAACTTCCTAGCCGTAATAGCAGAAATAAGATTCTAAGGTGCTGAACTCCTATCACCCCACAAACTTAAAATCTTCTTCATTAGGAATTCTGAACGTCACCTCTTTATTCCTACAATCTACCATGGCATAGTGCTGAGATAACCAGTCCATTCCCAAAATAACATCAAACTCCATCACATCCAATAAAATCAAATCAGCAGGTAATTCTCTATCTCCCACGAGAACTAGACAACCAAAAAGAACAATATCGGTGTCTAAGGAATCGCTCAGAGGAGTGGCAACAGACAAAGGAAAAGCCATCCTCGAAGCTTGCCAATAAGACTTAAAAGCAAAAATAGGAGAAACAAATGAATGTGTGGCACCCGGATCAAACAAAACCCATGCATCCAAGTAACAGATAGAAACAATACCTGCCATGACTGCATTAGATGCCTGAGCATCCTACTGAGTGAGGTGGAAAACTCTGGCCTGTCCTCGACCTCCCTACTGACTGGTAGAAGCCTGGTCAACACCTCTGGCACCTCCTCTAATACTTCTACCACGACTCTGCTGTGGAACAAGCTGAGTGGAACTCTGATGCTGGGCTGGAGGTAACTGAAATGGCACAGGTGCAACACTAGCAATCGACTGTTGTGGAAATCGCGGAATCTGCAGCTACTGATACCCGAAATAAGGACACGATCTGGCAAAATGTCCTGTCTGCCCGCATCTAAAGCATGTCAATGGTGTCAGATAACACGGTCCCTGATGGACTCTACCGCAGGTCTGGCATACACTGGCAGCTGATCCAGAACTATGACCACTACTGCTGCTCGAAGCACCTGACCCAAATCTAAACGATCTACGCTGACCTCCACGGCCATGTCTACTGCTCTGATGCACTCGCTACTGCTGCTGCCTCTGACTCTGCTGAGTCGGACCTCTCTGCTGACTACTCGATCCAACATGAAAACATGAATATAGTGTAGTCTGCAATCTACTCGACTGAACTCCCAACTGGTAATAATCAGGCATCGCTCCCTGCCTAACTAGCCTCAGCTCAATCTCCTTGGCTAACTCAATCACAGACTCGAGAGTAAGGCCTGCTGTAGGCATACCAGCAAATGTTGAACCCAATCTGGTGACATAGGTAGTGACTGTAAAATACTGGTCTCGCATCAGGTCCTCTGCATATCTACCTAGCCGAAGAAACTCTCAGGTGTACTCCTCAACTGATCGATCACCATGAGAAATGTTGGTCAACCGGAGACGATAGCTCATACGGAGAGGCTCTGGATAGAATCTCCTCATAAATCACTCTCGAAACTGAGCCCAGGTCATCGTCATCATGTAAGGCTGGATCATCTGAATAAACCAATCTAGGGCTGGTCCCTCGACAGACAACTCAACGATCATGATCCACTGGTACTCGGTGTGAGTAGTCCGAGTCCTAGTCTCAATCGCGTGCAGAAAATCTAACGGATCAGAAGTCCCATCAAACGCAATCCTGCCAACTCAGGCATAGAACAAAGCTGCCTCAGGGTCAGGCATACCCTGCTGATAGGCTGAACAAGCGGAATAACTAAAAGTACAGGAACATCAAACTCAGGCTCTATAGGCTCCTCATCCTGTAACTCTCTCTGCCTACGGCGACCTGCCGCTCCTCGAGGTCTACCTCTGCCACGACCTCTACGTCTAACTGGCTGCTCAGGAGGTAAAACCTCATCCTGAAAAGACTCATCATCCTCGGCCTCAATGACTGGTGGAGCGACATGCGCTCGCCTTTTCATTCTAAAAACACAACAGAACGATTCAGACAAAATAGACAATGGAGGAACAACGTAGAAAACTAAAGCAAGGAATACTTATCAAGATGTACTCGAACCTAATTCACTGCAGTAATTACCAAAAGAAAACACAACTCTGAAAACTAAGGCCACGACTCACACAACTAAGGCCTGACATAGAACTCCGCTCTGATACCAACTTTGTCACGATCCAAAACAAGGGCCATGATCGGCGCTAGGGAATGGGAATTCTTTCTAATCCGGAATCCGTAGCAAGCCTAAAATAAAAATAAAACATGCCAGTAATGATAACAGTATTTAATGCAGTGGAAATAAAATCATAATTATCAAAATGATAATCTCCCATGGGATTTAAATCAAATTCATATCTCATATATATAAATCTTTTAATACAAATCCAGTTCAAATTCTTAAAATACATAATTCATACAAATATAATACACAAAATCCATAATTTATTTACAACTGCTGCAGTGTCTAGATTATAAAAATAAAACTCAAGACTCAGATAAGCAGTTTACATAAAGAAGCCGGGGCGGAAGAAATCCAGCGTACAGGCTTGCTACTGAGGTCTGAAGACGATGACTCTCCTGAAAAATAATCAACGGAGGGGAGTCATACATCACTGAGTGAATTACTATAATATATATACATGCATACTAAATGACAATGCATACAATCAATAGTATATATCAAATATGTATATATACAGGCAAATACACACAGATGCAATAAAATCATTTTATATATTTTTTTTTGTCTGAAAACCACTGGTTGTGAAGGATCAAATAGAACCCTAGAAAATTGCAACCTCAAAATAGTGTTAAACAACACTCTAGCCATACAGGCTCACTTATTCCAAAATATTCACTTATTCCATTTAGACAGTAGACTGGCCCCGAGACAAGTCAACCGAGCTCCAGCAGTCTGACTGTCAGTGTGATTGGCCCCGAGACACTTGGTCAACCGAGCTCCAGCAATCACACCCCCAAACCATATCTCACACATCAAATAATCATATCCAATCAATATCCATAAATGGTTAGTAATATAGCCTAAATGCTATAAGCGTATCGGTACGTACTCGGTCCTAGTGCTGCCCACTAGATAGCACGTTCTATCGATATCCTTCATTAAAATATAAATCATACATTCACAAAAAAATGATGCATGGATTTGGAATAAATAGCAACATAAACCATATATATACTAGAAATATACCAAAAGTAAATCAGGTATATTTCGAGTATATTATACATCAAATAAATCCAATATAATTACAAAATAAGCTAGAAATATATTTAAAAACATTTTAAACCTAATTTATTAGCAAAACATGCATATAATTTAAAATATACCGAAGATATACTAAAGATAAACCAAAATAAACTAAAAATAAACTTAAGTAATAATTAAATTATTTATGCATAATTAATCAAAATAAAACATACGTTTCTAAATCATGCACCCTAAAGCATATATATATAAAATAGTAACTCACACTTAGTGCGCTCCTCGAGATGGGTCCGACGGGTCTAGTCCACTAGGCCTCAGTCTCGACGCAACTAAACAAACAATAAATAATAGACATCATAATAAACCTAACAGAAAACCCTAGAAACTCGATCTAGAATATTAGACACAGAATCAGAATTAGGGTTCGATCGGACATCACGTTTTACGAGAATTCTATCAAAAATTCAACAGAACCTCCCTTGTAAATCAGACATCTCTCTACTCAAAGAGTAGAGCCGGCCCTATAAAGAAATGCACTTCAAAAAACAAACACAGAAACACATCCATAACCCCTCGGTCGGACTCCAAACTACAGTCTACTGACCGGGAGTCACAATCACAAAATAATTATGGAAATACCAAAAATACCCTTATATCACAAAAATACATTTTATAAGTAGAAATTACATAATTAACCTTAAAACATAGTAAAAACCGATAAAAACTCATTTTATTAGAAAAATCGTATATTATATATATAATTTGAAAATAATTCACGAAAAATAGTTTTAATTAATTAAAAATACTAAATAATTTGTAGAAATAATTTTTATACCTTAAATAACTATTAAAACCAATTTAATTACATTTTTAGTCAATTTAGGGTAAAATTACCAAAATACCCCTATATATATAAATATACTAAAATTACTTCAAAAATTCACTAAAAATAGTATAATTATCCAAAATTAATTTTATCCACACATTTATCAATAATATCAATAATTAAACTCAATTAACTAATTAATTTCAATTAAAAACACAATTAACCTAATTTTCCAAAATTACATAAACCTAAATAAATTCAAAATAAATACATAGAAATTCATAAAAATTACAAATAAATGTCTATAATTCATTTCAACACCTATATTTATCATAAAACACAATTTCATAATTTAATTAATTAATTTTCAAAAATTAGAAAATAATATTAAAATATTCAAAATACCCAAAAATCAAAATAATTCCCAAAAATTCACACATGAAGATTAAGCTAAGGGGAACAACATTTGTGAAGGAATTTTTCATGAATCAATCAAATTGAAGTTCAAAAAAATCAAGAACCCTAAAATGGTCGAATTACCAAAATCAAAACCTAAGCAAATCTAGACCATTTTAAGTGAAACAAAGCTTGGAATCACATTCACCGGAGCTCAAGGATAAGAAAGAGACTGGCGGTGTCAAAAACGGTGACCGGAATCACATCGATTGACGTTAGCATCCACTTTCGGCTTTCCGGCCAAAATCGGGTTTCCCAACGTCGGAAACAGCTGCAACAGGCGGCGGGGAATGCTGGGGAAGGAGGTGGCATGCCGGGAGGCACACCGACGGCAAGAAAATGGCATGACATATGGTGGTTGGTGGTCGGGCGTGCGTCAGGGAAGAAGGAGGAGGAGTTGGGGGCGAAATGGTAATTTGTCAAAAATTTGATTTTTAACACTATAATGTATATATATATATTTATGTATTATTACACTATATATTATAATAATATAAATTCCACACATATTAAATATACATCACACACAAAAATTTAATATTTTAAAATTTAATACACTTAAAAATAATTAAATAATATTAAAACTAATAATAAATAATAAAATATTAGGGTAATTAATTAAACCCTAATTAAATAAATAAATGCACATATATACGTCATTTAGTACTTTAAAAATATATATGAGTTCATGCAAGTCCGTAAATCTATTTAAAATAATTAATGGTAAATTATTTACTTGAAAATTTCCCCGAAAATAGTATTCTCGGGAAAATTTTACGTAAAGCACTTAAAATAATATACAATAATTAAAATAAGTTTTAAATACATATCAACTCGTAAAAATATTATAATTATATACAAAATTATTAACATTGCATATCCCGATGCAGTATTAAAATATTTAAAAACTCGGGATATTACAAAGATGTTTTGTGATTCACTCCTCATGATCTTGTATTCTAGCAATGAAGTACCTAGAATTCAAGTTTTGATACCAAATGAAAAGAGTCTTAGAGGGGGGGGGGGTGAAGAGGACTATCAAATAAAAATGAGAAATTAAAAGAATTCTTTGCAAGAATTAAATAGAAGTTGAGAAGGAAGAATGAAGAACCCAAAGATTTAAGGAGTTCGGATTCAACAACAATCCTACGTCTCCACCTAACTTATCCCCAAGTTAGGATTTTCAATCACCCACGATCTTATTCACAAGATTGAGATTATACAAGAGTTTTATTGCTCACTCTTATAACCTTACAACATGAGTTTTCAAGGCTCACTCAAAAAACTAAAACCTAAGTATTTCAATGGACAACACTTAAACCAATTCTTTTAGAAATAAATCTCACTTCCCTTCTAATCTTACCCAAGATTTAAGATGAAGAGAATGTAATACCCTATATTTTTATTTAAAGAAAGTAATTTCTGAACTGTGTTATTAATAATTAATTTTAAATTATATTATACAATTGTTAATTATTTTGCTATTTAATTGAGATATATTTATGTTAATATTATTTTAGGGTTTATTAATTAATGTAAGTATTATATGTGAGTATTATTTTATTATTTAAAATGACATTGTTTATTATTATTATTATTATTATTATTAAACTACATTATTTGCATGGTTATTTTATGTGTTATTATGTATATATACACATATATAATTAGGGTTTAATTATTATTTTATGTGTGTATATTAATTTATTATTGTGTATATATATGTATATATGTATGTAGTATGCTTGTGTGTGTGTGTGTGTGTGTGTGTATATATATATATATATATATATATATATATATATATATGTATATGTATATGTGTATGTATAATGTGTATGTGTGTGGTGGAGAATTAATGTATAATATTAATATATAATGTTTTTTAATATAAAGTAATTATTAATATAATATAATATAATATAATATATACACATGAAAGGAAATTTACCTCCTAAAAAAAACTTGATCCTCACCAAACCACAGCCCCCCCTCCCCGTCTGTCACCATCACCACCACATTCCTTCCCCTCCGGTATGCCTCAACCTTCTTGGAGAAGCCATCACCGCCACATGCAACTTCCTTTTCTCTTCTCTTCTTCCAACTGTTTCCTCTTCCTCATGGTTTGAAGCTTCCTCGCCTCTGTAGGAGCTATATCAGTGCTGCCATTACTCCCTCAACCTTCCTCACCTCCTTAGACACTGGTCAACGCCAAGCCTCACCTCTGCCATCCATTTTCGGCGTCGGAAAGTGAGGTTGAAGGTGAGTTGCGCAGAGTTGATTTCTGGGTTGTTTTCTAGTTGTCTGAGTTGATTCATGTGTTAATCTTCAATTATTTTGAGTTAGATGATGAATTCTGCAAAATAAGAGGCTTAAATTTAATTTTTTGATATTATTTTGATTTTTCCTGATTTTACATAATTTTATTTGATTTTTATTTGAGTTTAATTAGTAGTTACGGTAATTATTGTTAATTATTTTTAGTATATTGATTTTATTTAAGATTATAGAAAATTATTGATTTAATTGTGAATTTTGAATATTTTATTATTTTCAAAAATTAATTGTTAGAAAAATTATGAAATTTTGATAATTGGTATTATTATTAAATGTTATTAATTTTAGAACTTAATTTATAGTTTTTGTGATTTTTATACTATTTTTATAATTATTTTTAAGTTTATGTCAAATGTGGATAATTAGGTTAAATTTATATTTTGGAAGAAATTATTAGTTGATTTTTTTGTTTTTATTGATAATAAGAAATTTTATGTTGAGAAAATAATTTTTATGTATTTATATAATTTTTATAGAATTTTTGAATAATAATAATATATTATATAAATTTATGTATTATAGGGGTGAAAATGAAATTTTATGCTAATTATAGTTAAATATATGTTTTAGTTTTATTTAATATTTAAGAGGTTTAGAAGATTTTTATAAATTAATTGGTATTTTTATAAGTAATGTTAATTTTGAGTATTGTTTCCAAATATTATATATATATGTATAATATGTTATTTTGGTAACAAATATATATGGTTATATTAATTATGGATATTTATATGTAATGTGTATTTTTGGAAATAAATGAGTTAATTTTGTAATGCTTGAGTTGTGATCTTAGTCGGGGCTAAGTGTAGTTTTGGGAGCCCGACTCAAGTATCTAATTCTGTGAGTGCTAGAAGTGTATTTTCTATGCAGGAATGACTCTACCTATGGCAAAGAGATGTCCATTTTACATAAGAGACTCTATCAAAATTTCGATAGATTTTTTCGTAAAACGTGACATCTTCCGTAAATTCCTTGCGTTAATTAGAGTTTTTCCCTATTTATCGAGTCTTATCTGGTCTTCCTTGAGTCAGTCTAGAATTTTTTTATTTCTGTTGATTTTTGATTTTAATTCCATAGACGTGTTTTTAAAATAAGTTTGTTATATTTTTTCTAGAGAGTTCCGGAAAGGGAGCTGTTGGATCGAGGTAGACGCGCGGTCATCAACCTTCTCGCTCATCCTATATGTTGATAAATTGATCTGTGTGTGTGTTTTATTTAAAAATACATGCGCTCATATTTTTATTATTTATTATATGATTTATTTAATTTAAATGCTGCTATTTAAGATTTAAATGCATTTTATTTATTTAAAATTAATTTTGAGAAATTTTGGTAGAACAGGCTACCTAGTGGGTTTCACCAGAACCGTGTGCACATGGTAGAGATTGAGAGATAGATCCGATATATGTATGACTTGTGGATATAAATTGGGACGGGTGCCTCGATAGAAGCCTTTGCTCTCGGGGACCGCCAGTGATTGAAAAGTTAATAATGGACTGGGATGGGTGCTATCACGACCCAAAACAGAGGCCATGACCGGCGCTAGGGAACATGAATTCTTTTGAATTCGGAACCCGTAGCAAGCCTAAAATAAAATAAAACATACAATAATAATAATAATAATATAATTTACAGTGGAAATAAAATCATAAATAATTAAATAACAATCCACCACGGGATTAAATCAACAACTCATCATATATATATAAATAAACTTTTAATACAAATCCAGTTCAAATATTTAAAGTACATAACTCATACGAATATAATACAATATCCTTTTAACAATTTTACAACTACTGCAGTGTTTAGATTAATAAAATAAAACTCAAGTGAGCAGTTTACATAATAAAGCCGGGGCAGAAGAAATCCGGTGTACGGGTCTACTACTGAGGTTTGATAACGATGACTCTCCTGAAAAATAGTCAACGGAGGGGAGTCAAACCTCACTGAGTGAATTGTTATAATATATATGTACATGCATACTAAAATGAAAATGCACACAGTCAATAGTATATATAATAAATATATATACAAGCAAATACACACAGATGCAATAAAATCATTTTATATATTTTTATTGAAAATCATTGTTTATGAAGGACCAAATAGAACCCTAGAAAATCGCAACCTCAAAACAGTGTTAGACAACACTCTAGCCACATAGGCTCACTTATTCCAAATATATTCACTTATTCCATTTGGACAGTAGACTGGCCTCAAGACACTAAGTCAACCGAGCTCCAACAGTCTGACTGTCAGTGTGATTGGCCCCGAGACACTGGGTCAACCGAGCTCCAGCAATCATACTCCCAAACCATATCTCACACATCAAATAATCAATATCCACAAATAGTTAGTAATATAGCCTAAATGCTATCAGCGTACCGGTACGTACTCTGTCCTAGTGCTGCCCACTAGGTAGCACGTTCTATTGATATCCTTCATTGAAATATAAAACATACATTCATAAAAAAATAAATGATGCATGAATTTGAAATAAACAGCAACATAAATCGTATATATACTAGAAATATACCAAAAGTAAATCAGGTATATTTCGAGTATATATACTTCAAATAAATCTGATATAACTGTAAGATAAACTAGAAATAAACTTAAAAACATTTTAAGAATAATTTATTAATAAAACATGCATATAGTTTGAAAATATACCAAAAATATACCAAAAGTAAACTAAAATTAAACTTAAGTACTAATTAAACCATTATGCATATTTAATCAAAATAAAACATATATTTCTAAAATCATGCACCCTAGAGCATATATATATAAAATAGCAACTCACTATTTATTGCGCTCCTCGAGATGGGTCCGATGGGCCTGGTCCACTAGGCCTCGATCTCGATGCAACTAAACAAACAAATAATGACAGGAATCAGAATAAATCTAACAGAAGTTCTAAAGACTCGATCTAGATTACTAGACACATAATTAAATCAGAATTTGACCGGACATCACGTTTTACGAGAATTCTACCAAAAATTCGACAGAAACTCCCCTGTAAAATGGACATCTCTATACTTAAAGAGTAGAGCCGGCCCTGCAAAGAAACACACTTTGAAAATAAACACAGAACACAACCACAATCCCTCGGTCAGACTCCAAACTACAAATCACCGATCGAGGTCCACCATTCACAAAAAATTTACAAAATACCGAAAACACCCTTATATAAGAAAAATATATTTTATAAGTAAAAATTACGTAATTAACCCTAAAACACAGTAAAAACCGATGAAAACTCATTTTATTAGAAAAATCGTATATTATATATATAATTAAAAATAATTTATGAAAAATAGTTTTAATTAGTTAAAAATACTAAATAATTTGTAGAAATCATTTGTATACCCTAAATAACTATTAAAACCGATTAATTACATTTTTAGCCAATTTAGGATAAAATTACCAAAATACCCCTATATATATAAATATACTAAAATTAATCCAAAAATTCACCAAAAATAATATAATTACTCAAAATTAATTTTATCAACATATATTTCAATAATATCAATAAATATACTCAATTTACCAATTTATTCCAATTAAACATATAATTAACCCTATTTTCCAAAATTACATAAACTAAATAAATTCAAAATAAATACATAAAAATTCATAAAAATTACAAATAAATTTCTATAATTCATTTAAACACCTATATTTATCATAAAACACAATTTCATAATTTAATTAATTAATTTTTGAAAATTAGAAAATAATAATAAAATAATCAAAAATACCCAAAAATCAAAATAAATTCCAAAAATTCTACAAAAATTACAGCATGAAGATTAAACTACTAGGATCAAAGTTTGTGAATTAAGTTTTCATGAATAAATCAAATTGAAGGTAAAAAAAAAATAAAGAACCGTAATAGGCCGAAATTACAAAATTGAAACCTAGGAAAATCTAGACCATTTTAAGTGAAACAAAGCTTGGAATCACACTCATCGGAGCTCAAGGAAAAGATAGAGACCAGCGGTGTTGAAAATGATGGCCTGAATCACGTCGATCGATGGTAGCTTCAAGTTTTGACTTTCCAGCCTAAACAAGCTCCTTCGACGCCAGAAACGGCTGCTGCAGGTGGTGGGAATGGCTGAGGAAGAAGGTGGCACGTTGGGAGGCACATCGACGGGAAGAAAATGGCATGAAAGAAGGTGGAACAGCGATGGGAGGTGATCGGGAAGAAGGAGAGGGATCGGGGGCAAAGTGGTAATTTCATAAACTTTTGATTTTTAAACTATATATATATACATATATATATATATATATATATATATATATATATATATATATATATATATATATATATATATATATATATATATATAATCACACTATATATTATAATAATATAAACTCTTACACAGATTAAATATACTCCACACACATATAATTTAATATATTTAATAATTTATATACTTAAAAATAATTAAATAATATTAAAACTAAATAATAAATAATAAAAATTAGGGTAATTAATTAAACTCTAGTTAAATTTAAATATATACACATATATACTCTTTATTTTAGCACTTTAAAAAAATATATGAGTTCATGCAAATGCGTGAATTTGTTTAAAATATTTAATATTAAATTATTTATGTGTTAATTTCCCCGAAAATAGAATTCTCAAGAAAATTTTATGTAAAGCACTTAAACTAACATAAAATAATTAAAATAAGCTTTAAATAAATATAAAACTCATAAAATATCATAATCATATACAAAATTATTAACACTGCATATCTCGATGCAGTTTAAAATATTTTAAAAAAACTCAGGATATTACAGGTGCCTCGGTGGATGCCTTAGCTCTCGGGGACCGCATGGCTGCGGCTTAGTGCCTCGGTTGATGCCTTTGCTCTCAGGGATCGACAGTCTAGTTGGATTAAATGGGCCCAGTTGGCCATTTAGAAATTTGGGTTTAGGGTTCTATCGAGATTTTTTCAAAAGTTGTATGTATATACATTATAAATTATTTTCACTATAACTAAATGGTTTTCAAAAAGGTTTTCAAACCATATAGCTCTTTTTATTAACTTAATCAGTGAGGTCTGATTCCCCTCAATCTATTTTTTTCAAGAGCTTGGGAGTTCGACCTCAGACCACTTTTACACCGAATTTCTTAATTACCGGCTATATAATGTAGGTTATTGGGAGTTGTACTGTAGTAGTGACTCTAGCATATTGCATTAGTGTGTGTACTATAAATTTGTATAACTTAAATATATTTATGTATTGCATTTCAATGAACCACGTTTATATATAATGTTTTAAGATTGATGTATGATATTTGATGATCGAGATTATTTTATAATGCGCACGATTATGTTTATTTTTTTGAAAAATCAGTTTGATAATGTGTTCTTGTATGAAATAAAGTTTTAAATTTAAAGGTTTTATTTTTCTTTTCTTTAAGGCTTACTACGGGTTTCAGGGGCCTTATGCCTACCCATTCCCTAGTGCCGGTCACGTGCCCTCAGGTTCAGGTCGTGAGAGAGAAATTCTATTTCTAACACACACCTAACTCTCATAAGAGTTATATAAATAAAGAATTATTTAAGAGAATTTGAGAGCTCAATGAATGCTTAAGAAATAATGAATGATAAACATGTTTTTTAACTTCCATTCAGCTCTAGAGGTATTTATACTAAAAATATATAGCTTTTGGAGGTGCAAATGATGTGTCCAACATCTATATTTTGAATAATTGGGAGTGATGCTGTCAGACAGCTATTTATGGATTGAAACCATGATGGGCTCCTTAAGACGTTTGAATTTGCCCACACTTTCTTTATACAGACTGTATATATTTGAATTATATTTCCATATCAATTTTAATCACCTAAATTTGACATTTGTAGCTTAAGATATATCCAAAATACTAAGGGTTGTGCAATCTTTAATGCAGACTACGGTCAGACAGCTATACCCAATTTGAAGTCGTGATTTGCTCCTAAAGAAATTTTAATTTGCCCATATGTTCTTCATGAAAGATGTAGATATCTGAATTATATTTGCATATCATTTTAAATTACCTAAATTAGACTTCTATAGCTCAGGATATATCCAAAATACTAAGAGCTATGCAATCTGAAATGCAGAATACTGCCAGATAGCTGTACACAAGTTGAAGCCATAATTTTCTCCTGAATAAATTTTAATTTTCCCATACTTTCTTCATAAAATTTGTAGATATTTGACTTATCTTTTCATATCATTTTGAATCACCTTAATTAGACTTGTGTAACTCAAGATATGTCCAAAATACTAAGAGATGTGAAGTCTGAGATGGCAGACATATACGTGGATTTCAACTCAAAATTTGCATAACCAAATGAACTTGAATTTTGACAAATAAGCCGAATTCAGAAAGCTCAAGATGTCTACTTAAAATGTGAACAAGCTCATTTTCTCATTTAAGAGCTCTAAAGATGTCAAAAGCCTTCTTAAATCTTAAAGGTTCAATTTGCCTAAAAAGTCACTATTTATCCAAAAGTGTATATGCTTAGTATATGTTTGGTATATAATTCCCTACACACTTAATTGAAATTGTTAGTATAAAAATTGTTTGTCAAAGTCCAAAATTTGGAGTTTGATCATGCAAATGGTCAACAAAAAAATATTATAGTCATAATTAATCATAAGAAAATTAAAAAATCATTAGTTATTGTTTAATGAAAAATTAAAAATAATAAAATTTATTTTTTTATATAATAAGTTAAATATTACAACCCATTAAAATTATAATTTATTACAATTTTAATAAATTTTTTATTTGAGTTATGACACTTTATTTCTTCAATATTTATAATACTAATACTTTGATTTACTCAAAAATTAATTTAACGTAATTTTTAAATTCAACTAATAATTATATGATAAATATTAATTAATTTAATTATAAATATTTTTTGTTAAATTTTATAAAAATATCTAAAAATAATAATTATACTACTTTTCTTATAGAAAATATACTTTAAAACAACTTATATGCCCTGTTTGCTATTCATTAATTTTTAATTTATAAATATGTACTTTTAAACAAATTATACACTTTTCCTATTTTCATAAAATTTACTAATTTTGATTTTAATTATTTATTTATTAAATTTAATATAATAAGACTTATAAAATTATGTTATCTAATTTGTTTATATTAAATAAAATATAAGTTAACCTAATTAAAATAGAAAAAAAATATTTTAAACAAAATTATCACTAAAATTTTAATTAATTTAATTTTGTCAGAGATAAAATAGAAATTAACATAATTAAAATAGGAAACATATTTTTAATTAAGTTAATTTTTATTAAAGATAAAATAAAAGTTAACCTGATTAGAATAAACAATATACTTTCAATTAAATTAGAATTTTTGTGAGTGATAAGATAAAAGTTAACCTAATTAAAATAGAAAATATACTTTCAATTGAATTAAAATTATATTTTAGTTAATTTAATTTTTATTAGAGATAAAATAAAAGATAAACTAATTAAAATAGAAAATAGATGTTCAATCAACTTAAAATTATATTTTAATCAATTTAATTTTACTTTTATTAGTAAATGACTAAATTATCCAATTTTTATATAATAATAAGTGAAGTCTTTTTCATAATTTTGCATGTTCCCCCATTCATACATTTATGTATATTATAGATATATATATATAGTAGCAAAAAAAATTATTAAACATATAAAATCTTTATTCTTGATTATCCAAAATTTTTTTTAACTTTATTTGATTATGATTGTTCCTCATGAAAAAAATATGGAAATTAAAAACAATAATTAGAATAAATAAACTAAAATAGTACAAATTAAAGCAATTCTAATATGTCATTTTTATATCCAACAATAAATATAATTCTTTCACACAAATACATTTCAACAATACAAGAAATTAATAAAAGAGCATATGAACTTGTATTTTATTATTTGTTTATGCATAAAAATATTTAAAATCAAATAGTAAAATTAAATAAAATAAAATTAAATGACCAATTAATTTCTTAAAATATTTTCAATCGTTTATGAATTTTTAATACATTATCAATTTAATCCAACTAATTAATTAGCTTAACATCTCTTAAAACATAATTAACCAAATAAAATAATTAACTAATTAATTTACTACAAAATAACTAATTATGCAAACCATATAAATTATGTGTAGCTATTTAAAACATAATTAATGAAAAAGAACATATCAAGTAAATTTATTCCAACAAATTTCATTAAAATATTTGTTAAAAAATAACTAACTAATTAATTGAGAAGGAATTAACTAATTATCTAAAATATATAGATTATATGTAGCCATTTAAAACATAATAAATGAAAAAAATAATATATCAAACATATTTATTCCAACAAATTTGATTGACAAATTTCACAAAATTAGTGACGGTTCATCCATCACAAAATTAGTGATGGACGGACTCATCCATAGCAAAATAGTGATGGACAGAGTCGTCAATCACAAAATAGTGACAGACAGAATTGTTAGTCATTAAATTAGTGACAGATGAGTCATCCATCATAAAAATTAGTGACAAACAGACTAGTCCGTCATAAAAATTGATGTCACAAATTTGGAGAAAATTTGAATATGAGATTGAAAAAAAAAGGGGGATAGAAGAATGAAAATTAATTTGTGACAAAATTAATGACAAATGAGTCATCCGTCATAAAATTAGTGACGGACAGACCCATCCATAAAAAAGTAGTGATGGATGAGTCGTATGTCACAAAATTTAGTGACGGTCAGGTCCGTCCACAATAAAATTAGTGATTGACGAGTCCGTCTGTCACTAATTTTGTGACAAACAAGTTTTTATGTCATTAATCTATCACTAAATTAGTGAAGGACGGGCTTGTTTACCGCAAAATTAATGATGGTCGAACTTGTCCGTCACTATTTTAGCAATGGAATTTTAAATTCGCCCTTCTTTAGAAAATAGTAAAATAAAAAATAAATGAAGTTTGTCACTAATCTGTCACCAAATCAGTGACACATAAATCATCATCATTGAATTAGCGAGGGATTATAAATTCGTCACTAATTGGCGATGCATTAGTGATGAATTATTAATTTGTTGCTAATTAGCAACATGTTAGTGATGAATTATAAATTTGTCACTAAATAGCGATGGATTAGTGATGAATCATAGACTTGTCACAATTGTTTTTAAATGTTATTTTTTTCCTTTAAAAAGTTGTGATCGATTTTAGCCTTCCTTAATTTCAATATTTGTTACTAATCAATTAAAATTTAGTGATATAAATTTCATCACTAAATTTTAATTTTTTTGTACCATCAACTCCTCAATTTTAGTTCTCTATTTCAAATTTGTTGGTTAGATTTGATGGTATTTATGTTTAAAATGGCTAAAACCTTCAAAAATCCTTTTTTGACAGCATCAAAATAAATGAATAAATGCTTAAAAATAACTAGTTCATCATAACAATTTCTTGGTTGAAAACTCCACCTTCACAACAATGTTAGGATTAATTTCCCTCAAGTGTTCAATGTACTTTTTTAATTATTTAAAGCTTGCTCTCATTATGTGACCCTTCCATAGTAGCTCTACCTAAACCTCTTGCTTTATACAACTGCCACATAGGTACTTCTACTGCCCATTTTTTTTATTTCACCTTGCACCAATTCATAACTCATATTAGGGTCAGTTTGCAATAACTCATTTAACTTTTGAGCAACCTATTCAATATTGGCTTTGGGATTTTCAATATAGTCTACCATAATGCATAAATAAGTAAGATGAAGATTTTTCACCTTAAATGTCTTCATATCATGTAGCACAAAAGCATGAATCCTCCATTTGAAGTTTTCACCTCCATATTGCACTATCACTTTAGCACTATGATTTTTGATCTTATGCAAAAAATATCCCCTTTTAACACTATAGTCCCTTAAAGCTGCCCTAAAGATCGTAACATCATTAAATGTTTGCCCTATCTAAAATTGAAATTCTCCATTCCTAGGATTTACAAATGGATTGTTGTATAAATGATTTAAGGAAGACATATTTTTTCTCTTTTCACTAATACATACTTCTTCATCACTTGAAATCTCTGCATTACCATCTTCCTCCCCTATCTCACTCAAGTTATGATCATCATTCATAATAGCATCATCCTTTAACTCTTCATCTTCCCCAAGGCTTTCACTCTTATAAGTGCTAATTGCATTAACACTACCATCATTCAACCATCATTCAGCCATTCTTCTTCATCAAAATCTTAGAAAGTATACTCTTCCCCACTAATATAGCCATCATTATTTCTAGCTACTTTAGGTCTACATGATCTAGTTCTTTTTCCTATATTCTTGTCTACCTTATCAACCTCTATTCTGTCTCTTCCATTTTCCCTTCCCCTTCATCTTCCCCTACCTCTTCCATTATCTCTTCCCTCTCGTCTATCCATTGTTTCTGAAGTCTTTACATGTGTTTCACTGGCATATATTTGATATGCATATGTATCAGAATTATGGGGTGTTTGAGGTTCAAGTATGACAATTTCATGTATCATAGGTTTAGGTATATCAGGTTTATAAATTTCAAAGTCATGTATTTCAGGTTGAGGTATCTCTATTTCATGTGTAGGTGGGGCTTTAAGTGTTTTTTATTAAGGTGCAGGTGTTTCAAGTGCATATATTTCAGGTGCATGTGTTTGAGGCCTTTTACGTTCTTTAGACATATAAGGTTGAGTTTCATTAGGCATCACTATTTTTAATGGATCTAATCTCTCATAAACTAAAATATGAATAATTGGATTATCTTTGTACTTCCTAAACATTGTTAGTATATGTTCATCAGTGTCTATATGCATCCTAGTCCTAAGAACAAAAATTGGAAAATCATACATGATCTCAGGAAACATCCTAAACACATCTTATAATAGACATAAGTAAGAATACTTATCAAGATCTACATTATCCTTGATTTTGCTCTTATCTTCATACTCCACTTCAATTAAATAAGATTTAGCATAAAACATCTACATGAAATGTAAAGACTCATATTTTCTTTATTTATTTATTAAGTTAAAATGGAAATTTATTTAAGTTTAAATCATTATTTTAGTGTTAAATGAGTATTTATTAAGTGTTTTAATAAATTAACAATTATTAAAGTATGTTATAAATATATTTTGTGTATGAATAAAGGTAAGAAGATATTTTTATTTTTAAATTATATAAATTGTACTTTGTACTTTTTTATTATTAAAAAAAAGGTTCAAAAATATTTTTTCCCTTTTTTCCCTTTTTCCCCTTCTTTCTTTTTTTTTCTTTTTCTTTTTCTTTTTCTTTTTCTTTTTCTCTTGCTTCCTCACTCAACACCCATTGCTACCACTACCACTGTTAACACCAATCACCACTGCCAATGTCGATCAAGTCTAACCAATGCTGCCGCCTTCCTTCCTCCTTCTCACTGTCGCTTTCCTCTCTCTCCTCCCTCACATTTTCCTTGATTGTCAAGAAGAAGGAAGGGCCACCGTCGTCGGCTCCAACGCCACTCGACCTCACTGGTGGTCCTAAAGGTTTCTAAAAAAGCCGTAGAATGGGGGGGGGGGTGAATAGAGCTATTAAATAAAAATCAGACTTAAAAATAATTCTTTGCAAGAATTAAAAGAATGTTGAGAAGGAAGAATGAAGAACACCATAATTTAAGGAGTTCAAATTCAACAACAATCCTACATCTCCACCTAACTTATCCCCAAGTTAGGATTTTCAATGAAATATAATATTATTCACAATATTAAGATTACACAAGAGTTTTATGACTCACTCTTACAACCATACAACATGAGTTTTTAAGGCTCACTCAAAAAACCAAATACCAAGTGTTTCAATGGACAACACTTAAACCAATTCCTTTAGAAATAAATCTCACTTCCCTACTAATTTATCCAAAGATTTAAGATGAAGAGAAATTCTATTTCTAACATACAACTAACTCTCATAAGAGTTATAAACAAAGAGTGAATATTTGAGAATTTGAGAGCTTTAATGAATGTTAAGATAGAGAATGATAATAAACAAAATGTCTTAACTTCCATTCAGCTCTAGAGGTGTTTATATAGATAAACACTAAAAAATATAGTTGTTGGAGGTGCAAATAATGTGTCCAATTTCTATATTTTGAATCTAACATTTATAATTGTGAATTGTTAAAAGTAATGCTGTCAGACTACTGTGCACGGGTTGAAACCATGATTGGCTATTGAAGACATTCAAAATTTCCATATTTTCTTCATAAAAGTTGTAGATATTTGACTCAGATTTCCATATCATTTTTAATAACCTCAATTGAGCTTCTTTCGCTTAAGATATTTCTGAAATACTAAAAGCTATGCAATCTAAAATGGCAGCTACATGTGTTGACTTCAACTCAATATTTATATACCTAAATGAACTCTAATTTTGACAAGCAAGCTCAATTCAGAAAGCTAAAGATGTCTAATTCAAATGTGAAGAAGATAACTTTCTCATTATAAAGCTCTAAGGATGTCAAAAGCATCCTTGAGTCTCAAAGGTCAAATTAACTCAAGATATTCATACTTCATTTTAACTTCCAATAGAGTCCTAACTTATACACACTTAAAAAAACAAATTAAATGCTCAAAATTAAGTTTGTTAAGATCAAAATTAAGATTGATTATTGATAAGGTCAACAATCTCTTCTTTTTTGATTTTGACGAACTTATTTTAAGTTTGATAAAAAATAATACAAAGTAAAGTGTGTGATAATATTTGTGATAATAATGACATGAAAGGAAATAAAATATATTTCTTTATTTTTCCCTCTACAAATATAGACATGATAAGAAATATAAATTTATAGATTATTCCGCTTGAAAAAAATAAAAAATATAGCAAGAAGGATAAAAACATGGTATTCTTATGATAAATGTATTAAAAATATAAAATATGATAACATGATCATTTAAATAAATGTTAGGTAATGTGAAGAAATAATTTCAAACATATATGCATATAGTGCCACTAAAATGCATCACAAAAGTAGTACATATAACAATAGTGTTGATGCTAGATGAGCTTAATTATCACATGATCATATAAAGCTTAGCTAGCTAATCAATCATTTAGCATTTAGCATATAAAAAAAATAAACAAAAATTATCCATAACATATTTTCCTCTCTTTGTATAAAGGTAAAAGGAAAAGAGAGAGATATAAGAGGAAATGAACCTAAAGGGACCAAAATTCCTATAGGAACAAAGCAAAGATACACCAAATCTTTGTAAAAATATTCATGCCTTATCAAAGATTAACACAATTCCCAAGAAGAAATTATACGTGAATTATGCATATATAAGCACAATAATAAAATATTATACACATGCATAGTAACAAATAATAAACTTAAATATATTTCTCCCCCTGTGTTAACAATAAAAAGAAAAGAGAGAGATATAAAGAGAAATGAAAATAAAGATACACAAAATCTTTATAAAATCTATGTCATACATAAACAAAATAAGCAAAACAAGGTCTTTTGTCATATATGATATACGACAAAATTAGTCATACGTACAATGTTAATATGCATGCAAAAATTTAAACAAAATTTCTCCCCCTAAATCAAATCAAATTATAATATGTCACTAACATAAACATATATTTTAAGGGATTTTTTAAAATAAATAAAGTACACATTTAAAAAAATTAACTAAGTACATATGCAAACTCAAATTATTTCTCCTCTTTTAACAAAATGCAAAAGGAAATTTAAAATATTTATCAATCAAAGTAATCAATAAGCACAACATGATTTCACATAAAAATAGTTCAACCATCAATTAAACATAAAATCAAGATAAGCTAGAACCATCAATCATGCCAAGTTCATGCTTAATGAAATTCAATCTCTCTTCATTTAGAGGTTTGGTAAAAATATTTGCAAGTTGATTATTTGTATAAATAAATTCTAGTGAGATATCACTAAGTTGAACATGATCACGCAAGAAATGTCTATATGCTTAGTTCTAGAATGTTGAATGAGATTTTTGCAAAGGTTGATAGCACTTGTATTGTCATATTTGATTGGAATGTGATAAAGTTTTACACCATAGTTTAATAACTATTGTTTTTGCCACAAAACTTATGAACAACAAAGACTTGCTGTGATATATTCAGGTTCAGCAGTGGATAAGGCAACCGAACTTGTTTATTGCTAAACTAAGAAACTAAAAATTGTCCTAAAAATTGAAAAGTTCCAAAAGTGCTTTTTTCTATTTAGTAAACTACTGGCAAAGTCTACATCTGAATAACTAATTAAGTCAAAGGATGAACTCCTAGGATTCCAAAGTCCTAAATGCATTGTACCATAAAGATATTTGAAAATTCTTTTAATAGCATTTAAATGAGACTCTCTAGGACTTGATCGAAATCTAGCACACAAGTAAGTAGCAAACATAATATTGGGTCTACTAGCAGTTAAATAAAAAAGAGATCCGATCATACCTCTAAATCGCTTTTCATCAATCGGTTTGCCATTCTCATCTTTGTTAAGGTTAGTTACGGTGCTCATTGGAATTTTACTTATCTTAGCTCCATCCATGCCAAACTTCTTGAGAATGTCTCTTGCATACTTGGTTTGATTGATGAAAATCTTATTTTTTCATTGCTAGATTTGTAGTCCAAAAAAGAAACTGAGTTCACCCATCATACTCATCTCAAATTCTCCTTGCATTAAATTAGAGAATTCTTCACACAAGAAATGGTTAGTAGCATCGAATATACTGTCATCAACATATATCATGTTTGGATTTCTTTATGAAAAGAGTTATATCAACTTTTCCTTTAGAGAAACCTTTCTTTAGCAAAAAGTTGCTCAATCTTTCATACCAAGCTTTAGGAGCTTATTTCAATCCATATAATGCTTTGGAAAGTTTAAATACATGATTTGGAAAATCAAAGCTTTCAAACCCTAGAGGTTGTTCAACATACACCTCTTTTTCAATAAAACCATTTAAAAATGCACTTTTAACATCCATTTGATAAAGTTTGAAATTCATGAATGATGCTAATGCAAGTAGCATTCTAATAGCTTCTAACCTTGCAACATGGGCATAGGTTTCATTATAATCAATGCCTTCCTCTTGATTATAACCTTTAGCTACTAGTCTAGCTTTATTCCTAGTTATGACACCTTATTCATTCATCTTATTTCTAAACACCCATTTGGCACCTATAATAGGATTATATTTCGGTCTAGGAACCAAGGTCTAAACCTTATTTCTCTCAAATTGATTTAACTCTTCTTGCATAGCAAGGACCCAAAATTCATAACACAAAGCATCATTAATATTTTTAGGTTTAATTTGAGAAATGAAGGCTAATTTAATAATAGACTTTAATTAAGATCAAGTAGTTACCCATTTTGTGGTGTCACCTATAATGAAGTCTTGAGGATGAGCTTTCTTGAATTTCTAATCCTTAAGAAGTTCATCCCTCAAGGTAGGTTAAGATGTTTCCTCATTGTCGTCCTTGCTTGGACCTTCAAGTTCCAAAGGCTTACTAGCATTTTCTTATTGAGTTTCCATAATTTCATCGTTACCTATAAGATCATCAATACTACAAATATCCTTTCTAGGACCAAGTGAGTTTGATTCATAAAATACAACATACATTGACTCTTCAACTACTAGAGTTCTCTTATTAAAAACTCTATATGCTTTACTAAAAATAGAATAGCATAGGAAAATTCCTTCATTGGCTTTGGAATCAAATTTTCCAAGATTATCCTTGGTGTTTAATATAAAGCACTTACATCTAAATACTCTTAGATATGAGATTTTAGGTTTTCTATTGTTCCATAGCTCATAAAAAGTTTTATTCAAAATTGGTCTTTTGAAAACTCTATTTGAAATATAGTAAGACGTGTTAATGGTTTCTGCCTAAAAGTATAGAGGCAAATTATACTTATAAAGCATTATTCTAGCCATTTCCATAAAAGTTATATTTTTCCTTTCAACTATCCCATTTTATTGAGGAGTTCTAAGAGAAGAGAACGTAAGTGAAATACCATTTTCATTGTAAAAGGTTTTGAAAAATTTATTTTCAAACTCTGTTCCATGATCACTTCTAATAGAAGAAATACAAAAATCTTTTTTCTTTTTGAACTCTTTTTGCAAGTTTTTCAAAAGCTTTAAATGCATTATTCTTATGAGCAAGGAAACATACCAAAGTAAATCTAGAGTAATCATCAAATAATACATATGCATAGTGTATACAACCAAGACTAGCAACTCTAGTTGGTCCAAACAAATCCATATGTATAAGTTCAAGTGGACTAGAAGTGGAAACTACATTTTTTAGCTTAAATGAGGACTCATATTGTTTTCCCTTTTGGCAAGCATCACAAGGTTCATTCTTAGTGAATTCAAGCTTAGGTAAACCAATCATAAGATTATGTTTACAAAGATCATTCAATAGCTCAAAATTTGCATGTCCTAACCTTCTATGCCATGTCCATATATCATGGGAAATTGACATCAAACATTTAATATCTTTATTATCAATTTTATTCAAATCAATAACATAAACATTATCAACTCTTTCACCACTAAAAATTACTTTGTCTTTATCAAGACTACTAATAAAGCAATTCTTAGGATAGAAAGTGACCTTATTTCCCATATCACATAATTGACTTATACTAAGCAAGTTATGTTTAAGACCATCAACAAGCAACACATAGTGTATAGTTAAGGATTGAGGATTACCAATTTCTCCAATGCCAATAATCTTTCCTTTTGCATTGTCCCCAAAAGTAACATGCCCTCCATCTTTAGCATTAAGCTTGTTGAATTGCTCCTTATCTCCCATCATGTGCCTTGAGCATCCACTATCAAGATACCATTTTCTTTTTAATTTTGTGGACTTAAAGCACACCTACACAAGACAATTTAAGCATTCTTTTAAACCCAAAACTTTCTTGGACTAGGTTGGTTAGTTTCAAAATAGTCCGTAGGAAGCAAGTTTATGTGCAGTCTTTTATAGAAGCACACATTATTGGTATATCCCTTGATCATGCAATATGAACATTCAACATTTGCAAACTTATTTCTCCTACGAGAATATGCATTCCTAATGTGTGAAGCATGCCTTTATTGATATTGTGGTGTGTGTCTCCTAAAGTTCTTTTGAGTTATAGTGTGAGACATGCATTGGCAATGATAATGTATATTTTGATAGGTTTGTGCAATATGTCTAGGTGCATTATATTGTGCAATATGCTTATGAGTATTGTGTTTAGTGTATATGTAAGCATGTTTAGGTTGTGTTTTCCTAGCATGATGCTTACCTCTTTGTGTCATATAAGGTTGAGTCTTATAAGAATTTCCTTGAGTTTTTGACATATGAGATCTTTTAGCTTTGAAAGTTTGAGTCTCATTTTGTTTTGTGGTAGAAGGAGTAGAATTATTTGAGGCTTGAACAAAATTAATATGTGATGATGATGAGGAAGCTATTCCATTGGTATATCCAATTCCATGTATATCTCCATGGAATTTTTGAGAGTCAAGAATATTATTCAAAGATTCTTTTCCCTTTATGAGTTTCTCAATGGAATTTTTCAAATTTAAGACTTCTTTAAAAAAATTTTGATTTTCATCATTTGCTTTCTTAAGTTGATCTTCCAAGGATTTTGAAATTTTTAAATCATTAGAAAATTTATTATTTGATTTAACAAGATTAGAGAATTCATTTTTCAATTTTTTGAATTCCTTGGTTAGGCTTGATAACTCATGCTTATAATGCTTTTTCTTAGATAATAAGTTTTTGCATTTAAGCAAAAGTTTCCTTACCATAGAGCTTTCAATATCATCATCATCATTATATTCATCATCATCATCATAATAATCATCATCATAGGAAGAATTGGATATAGATTGTACCTCTTTTTCGCTTTCAAGAGCCATGAAACAAAGGTTGGCTACTTCTTATTGTTCCTCTTCCATTTCTGATTCATAGGAGTCATCCCAAGTTTCCTTATAAGCCCTTATTTTCTCTTTTATTCCTTTTCTCTTGTTTTTAAGTTTGGGACACTCACTTCAGATGTGACCCAGTTTCTTGCATTCATAGCAAGTAACGTCTTTAGTTTTCTTTTTACCTTCTCCTTCATACTTCTTGTTGAAGTCTTTTATTCTTGATGAATATTTCTTTTTCAAGAACTTCTTGAAGTTTTTAGTAAGCATGGCAATTTCATAATCTTTATCACTAGAACCTTCAATATTTTCTTATTTATTATCATTTTGTGAAGCTTTCAAGGCAATGCTCTTATTCTTCTCTTCCTTTTCTTTTTGCTCTTCACCTTTTTACTTAATTGTTAGCTCATTTGTTAAGAGCTTTCCAATAAGCATGTCAGTAGAGAGAGTTAAGAGATTTTAAGCTTCCTTAATTGAAGTAACCCGAGATTCCCAATCCTTTTTAGGTAGGATTCTTAGAATCTTATTATTTACTTCTTCCTTAGGGAAATGCTTTCCAAGTTTTTTGAGGTTCATGATAAGAGCATTGAGCCAATTTGTGATCTCTATGATTGACTCATGAGGCTTCATCCTGAAAAGTTTGTATTCATATATGTGAAGTTGAACCTTCTTGCTTCTAACTTGCATGTTGCCTTCATAATGATTTTCTAAGGTCTCTCGTATTTCCTTGGTTGACATGCAATGTTGCAGCTTGCCTCCTTCTTCCCTTATCATAGAAGAGATTAGAGTGATCATCACCTTTTTATTTTTATGATTTTCTTTTGCTCGTTGTTCCATTGACTCCTTACTATAGTAGTTATCATAACATCAATAGTAGTTGTCAGTGGTTCCTAACCTTTTAGGACAATATCCCAAAGTTTGATAGAGTCACAATCAAGGTATAGCTCCATTTTGAACTTCCAATGAGGATAGTCACTACCACCGAAGAATGGTCTAAATGAAGAAATATTTTATAATTCACTCCCTATGATCTTGTATTCTAGCAATGAAGTTCCTAGAATTTAAGCTCTGATACCAAGTGAAAAAGCCCTAGAGGGGGTGAATAGGGGTATTAAATAAAAATTGAAATAAAAAATAATTCTTTGCAAAAATTGAAAGAATGTTGAGAAGAAAGAATGAAGAACATAATGATTTAAGGAGTTCAGATTCAACAACAATCCTACATCTCCACCTAAATTATCCCAATTTAGGATTTTCAATCACCCATAATCTTATTTATAAGATTGAGATTACATAAGAGTTTTATTGCTCACACTTACAACCTTACGATATGAGTTTTCAAGGCTCACTCAAAAAATCAAATCCCAAGTGTTTCAATGGACAACACTTAAACCAATTCCTTTAGAAATAGATCTCACTTCCCTACTAATCTATCCTAAGATTTAACATGAAGAGAAATTCTATTTCTAACACACAACCAACTCTCACAAGATTTATAAACAAAGAGTGAATATTTGAGAATCAGAGAGCTTTAATGAATGTTAAAATAGAGAATGATAATATGCAAAAATGTCTTGTTGACTTTAGCAATAATCAATCTTAATTTTGATCTTAAAAAATTAATTTTGAGCATTTAATTTGTTTATTTAAGTGTGTAAAAGTTAGGACTCAATTGGAAGTTAAAATGAAGTATGATTATCTTGGGCTAATTCGATCTCTGAGATTCAAGGTGGCTTTTGACATCCTTAGAGCTTTATAATAAGAAAATTATCTTCTTCACATTTGAATTAGAAATATTGAGCTTTATAAATTAATCTTTCTTATAAAAATTTGAGTTCATTTGGATGTGCAAATATTAAGTCAAAATCAATGTATGTAGCTGCCATTTTAGATTGCACAACTTTTAGTATTTTAGACATATCTTGAGCTGTAGAAGCCCAATTGAGGTGATTAAAAATGATATGGAAAGATAAGTAAAATATATACAACTTTCATGAAGAAAGTATAGGAAAATTCAAATTTCTTCAATAGAAAATCATGGCTTCAACTTGTGCATGGCTGTTTGACAGTAGTCTACATTTTAGATTGCACAACTCTTAGTATTTTGGACATATATTAAGATAAAAATGTCTAATTGATGTGATTAAAATTGGTATAGAAATATAAGTCAAATATCTATAACTTTGATGAATAAATTTTAAGCAAATTCAAATTTCTCTAATATAAAATTACGGGTTCAACTTGTGCATAGTTGTCTAATAGTAGTCTACATTTTAGACTATATAGCTCTTTGTATTTTGGACATATCTTCAAGTACAGAAGTCCAATTAAGGTGATTCAAGATGATATGAAAATTTAAGTTAAATATCACAACTTTTATAAAAAAAATATGGGCAAATCAAACGTCTTTAGTAGCCAATCACGGTTTTAATCCATGCATAGCTGTCTGATAGCATCACCTTCAATAATTCATAATTATAAACATTGAATTCAAATTATAGATGTTAGACATATTATTTTCACCTCCAATAGTTATATTTTTGTGTGTTTGTCTATATAAACACCTCAAGAGCTGAATGGAAGTAAGGAAGAAACTTGGTTATCATTCATTCTTTCTTAAGCATTTAATTGAGCTCTCAAATTCTCTTAAATAATTCTTTATTTGTATAACTCTTATGAGAGTTGGTTATATGTTAGAAATAGAATTTATCTTCATCTTAAATCTTAGGATAGATTAGAAAGGAAGTGAGATTTATCTCTAAAGGAATTATTTTAAGTGTTGTCCATTAAAATATTTGGGATTTGGTTTTTTGAGTGAGCCTTGAAAACTCAAGTTGTAAGGTTGTAAGAGTGGGCCATAAAACTCTTGTATAATCTCAATCTTATGAATAAGATTATGGGTGATTGAAAATCCTAACTTGGGGATAAGTTAGGTGGAGACATAGGATTGTTGTTGAATCCGAACTCCTTAAATTTTTATGCTCTTTATTCTTTCTTCTTAACTTCCATTCAATTATTGCAAAGAATTCTTTTAATTTTTTATTTTTATTTGATAGTCCTATTCACCACCCCTCTAGGACTCTTTTCATGTCTTAACTTTCATTTAGCTCCAGAGGTATTTATATAGATAAACACTGAAAAATGTAGTTATTTGAGGTGTAAATAATGTGTCAGATGTCTATATTTTGAATCTAACATTTATAATTTTGAATTATTGAAAGTAATGCTATCAAACTGTTATGCATGGGTTGAAACTATGATTGGCTACTAGAGATGTTCGAATTTGCCTATATTTTCTTCATCAAATTTGTAGATAGTTGACTTAGATTTTTATATCATTTTGAATGACCTCAATTAGACTTTTGTAGCTCAAGATATTGCTAAAATACTAAGATTTGTGCCATCTAAAATGGTAGATTGCTGTCAAACAACTGTGCATGAGTTAAAATCATGATTTTCTATTGGAGACGTTTGAATTTGCCTATACTTTCTTCATAAAAGTTGTATATATTTGACTTAGCTTTCCATATCATTTTGAATCACCTCAATTAGACTTATATAGTTCAAGATATTTTTGAAATATGAAGAGCTATGCAATTTAAAATGGCAGTTGTATATGTTGACTTTGACTCAATATTTGCATACCCAAATGAACTCAGATTTTGACAAGTAAGCTCAATTCAAAAAGCTAAAGATGTTTACTTTAAATCTAAAGAAAATAAATTTATCATTATAAAGCTCTAAGGATGTCAAAAGCCTTATTAAGTCTCAAAGGTCGAATCAGCCCAAGATATTCATACTTCATTTTAACTTCCAATAGAGTAAACTTATACACACTTAAACAAACAAATTAAATGCTCAAAATTAAGTTTGTTAAGATCAAAATTAAGATTGATTATTGCTAAGGTCAACAGGTTACTCTCCTTCTAGGCTTTAATAGCCCTCGACTAATTAAGAATTATCACCGGGAACAACCTCGATTTGAGGTAATTCAATTCTAGGCTTTTTTAATTTATTTTAGCAAAGAGATGTTCATTTTGCAAGGGAGACTCTATCAAAATTTTGGTAGATTTCTCATAAAATGTGACATCGACATATATTAGTTTTCAAGTTTGTATTGTAATGTGTTTTAGATCGAGTCAATCTCATCAATTCCATCATTTTAATAAATTTGAGAACTTTTATGAATTTATTTATTTTATCATATAAATACATTTTAAATAAATATTATTTATTTTAGAAAACTCAGGGGTAAGAGCTGTAGCACTTGGACAGTAGAGGATGTGTCGCCCAACACACTCAACCTGTTAGTTAATTTTATGGCATGTGTGTTGTGGATATTTAAATTAGATTTTCATGTGATTTAAAATAATAAAGAAATTGATTATATGAATTTATCTACGAAAATATTTATGTTGCCAAATGTATAATTATTTCTTTTATTATCATGAATAGTATTTAAAGGAATGTTTTAGTGGAATTTATTTCATTATGCTTTATTTATTTGTTTTATTTATAGTTTAAATTAATTTGAAGAAAATGGTAGAACGTGCTACTAGGACCACATGCGCATGTGTTAAGATCTAGTATATATTAGAATGTATGAATTTGGCTTGGTAGAGCATGTGCTCTTAAGCATAGTATGGGTTCAGCTCAATGGAGCTAATACTCTCAGGCCGAAAATGGGATGTAACTTGATTGAGCTTGCTCTTGGGACATTAATATAGGAATAAGTGAATGGACTACAGTTGTAAGTCGGTTGAGCTTGCTCTCAAGATAGTAGTCACTTGGATTAAAGAGAGCCAAAAGACTATTAGAATTGATAGTTTAGGTATTCTACCAAGTTTTCCACTAAAATAATTAATTTATATGATTTCGTATAAGGATTTTATATTAAAGTGTATTGTGAATTTAAAAAAGGATTTTATATAAAGGCAATTGAAAAAGTAAAATATTTCAGTATCTATATTTATTTTATTTTACTTTACTTTACCTTAAAAAGGGTTTTAACAAATGTTTTTAAAACCAGCATGCATTTTGTAAAATTGATTCACTTAGTGAGATCTGATAACCCTTAAATTATTTTTTTCAAGACCTCACTGCCAGTCTAGTATTGGTCACCATCTGTGCCGGATTTCTTTTTCACCGACTACCTTATGTATGTCTATTTGATTTAAGCATTATGTAATCAAAATCTAGATACCGCAGTAGTTAATTAAAGAACTTGTATTATTGGTACTGTGGATTTTTTTGAGTTAAGATATTGATGTATTTGGAGATATTGTCATATGTATTTGATATTAGTGAATTTATTATGGTTTTTTTAGATAATTAATTTTATTTGTGAAAATTTCTAAGGCTTACTTGTTGCATTATACATTTCCCATTTCCTAGTGTTGGTCAAGTACTTATGGGTTTAAGTCTTGACAAAGTTGGTATCAAAGCTTATGGTTTATTAGTTGATCTTGAGGTTATTTGAATATGTCTTTTCTTGAACTATTGCAGTGAATAGGTGATAAATGTCAATTGTTGTCATGTAAATGTCTAGAATTCCATGTATATGTTGGTTCCTTATTGTATTTTGAATTTCGTTGGTTTTATCTTTTCAAAATGAGAAAGAGAGCATGGAATGCTCCTACTGCAGATGCAACTTATGATAAAGGTGAGCAGTCCATTTAGGATGAAGCTCCTTTTTCCCCACAACATAGAGGGAGGGGTAGGCCTAAAGCTACTGTAACTGGAAGGCAAGAGCAATAATAACAAGTTAACCCAGAAGCTCCAAAAGTTGATTATACCGTGTTTGTAGTTGGCATGGCATGGATTAACTAAGGCTTAACAACACTTAATCAAACTAAGTCATTAGTACAACATATGTTACAATAGAGGAATCAAGGGATGTCTGATGCAGATGCAACTTTATTGTATTTAAGAGTTAGAATGGTTTCTTTTGATGGTACTAGTAATGCCTTGGATTTTATAAACACCATTAAGGCTAGAATAAGGACTGGATACACTGATTATCAAAGGATCATGATTATGGAGTTTTTGGTACATGCTATAGCTCAAGAATGGTTTATGCAAATTATCCAGCCATATATAACTACCATGGCATGGTTGGAGTTTAAGGAGTGGTTTTTTAGATATTTCTGCTCAGCTTCCATGAGAAAAATTTATAGATGGTAGTTATTACATATAGTCAGAGGTGATCAATTAATCGAGGAATACACCCATGAGTTTTTCAGGCTATCACGTCATGTTGTGGATGTGATGCAGGATGAGACGAAAGCAGTGGATTTTTTTGTGACAGGGTTAGGTCTAGCCTATATTGGTATCCAAATAGAGGATTGAAACTTAGAGAGTGTTGTTGAGGAGGCTAGATAACTAGAGAGGTGACACATCTGACATGAGACTATCTTTGACTCTTACTTGAGCTATAGTAGTAGATTAGTAGTAGCTCAAAGGATTCAGCAGCCTATGTTTTAGATGGGCACTGTTAGCATTCAGACTGCTGGTACCTTATAGCAGGGCTATAAAGGCAACTGTATGCATAAAAGTGGAAGGCATAATCGACGTAGTAGTAAACCTTTGAGATTTGTCCTTGGAGCCAGTAGTGGCAATAGTAGTAAGAGTTATGGGTACAACAACACAGGCTCAAGGCCCAATGCATATCTTACTTATGGCCGAGTACATCAAAGGCCATGCCATTTGTTGACTGGAGCATGTTTCAAGTGTGGCAAATAGGACATCTTGCCAAAGATTATCCTAAAACTGGATATCAGTCATTTTATCCTTAAGGATCTTCATCTTCAATCACTCAACCATTTCTATAGATGTATCAGCCCTATCAAACACCTATGTATCCTCAGCAAAGATCGACATAGTTTATGGGCCAGTAGGGCTGAGGTGCAGGAGGTAGGCCATAAGGGAGGCCAAGTGGCAGAGGATTTACACAACAATCCACTTCTCAGTAGACTGGCCATGAATAGGCTAGAGTGTTCACTTTGACTCCTTAGGATGCTCAAGCATCTAATGCAGTTGTGGCAGGTACTCTTTCAGTTTGTTCTTTTAATGCTAGAGTCTTGTTTGATCCAAGTGCATCGCATTCTTTTGTTTCTCCTATGTTTGCTTCAAGAATGGGATGACAACCATCCAAGTTATCAACTCCATTATCTGTAACAACTCCACTTAGCGATGAGTTGGAGATAAATATAGTCTTTCCATCTTGTCCAGTGTTAGTGGAAGGTAGAGAGTTGTTGTCAAAATTAGTTATATTATATGTCATTAACTTTGATGTCATTTTGGTGGTCAATGGGATTTATACCTACCTTTGATTGAATTTGCATATAACAATAGTTATCATGCAAGTATTAAGATGGCTCCATATGAAGCATTGTATGGAAGGAAGTATAGATCACCGTTGTGTTGGGAAGTTGGCGAGAGACAGTTAACATGCCTAGAATTAGTGCAAGTGACTTCAGAGAAAATTCCTGTCATCCAACAGAGATTAAGGATAACTTTTAAAAAACAAAAAAGCTATACTGATCCTAAAAGGAGAGATCTATCATTTTTTATAGAAGACATGGTGTTTCTCAAGGTGTATCCAATGAAGGAAGTGATGAGGTTTGATAAGAAGTGTAAGTTAACTCTAAGATAAATTGAACCCTTTGCAATTCGTTCAAGGGTAGGAGATGTGGCTTATAGATTGGTGTTGTCATGTATTCATCTAGTATTCCACGTCTTTATGTTGAGGAAGTACATCTCTGATCCTTCACATGTTCTTCAGCCTTTTATATGGAGCTCAGTGAAGATTTGAGTTATAATGAGTATCTAATGGGCATAATGGATTGACAAGTTCATTAGCTCCGTACTAAAGAAATCACTATGGTTAAAGTACTATAAAGCAACCATGTGGTGTAAGATTGTACTTGGGAGACCGAGGCAAAGATGCAAGTGGCATACCCATATATTTTTCCATAGTAAAACTTTATACATTTTTTCTATTTTGTTAAAATTCGAAGACAAAATTTTTTTAAGAGGGGAAGATTAAAAAGACTCGTATTTTCTTTATTTATGTATTAAGTTAAAATTGAAATTTATTTAAGTTTAAATTATTATTTTAGAGTTAGATGAGTATTTATTATGTGTTTTAATAAATTAATAATTATTAGAGTATGTTATAAGTATATTTTGTGTATGAATAAAGGTGAGTAGATATTTTTTTTTAAAATTATACAAATTGTACTTTATACTTTTTTATTATTAAAAGAATGTTCAAAACTTTTTTCCCTTTCTTTTTTCCCCTTCCATCTTTTTCTTTTTTTCTTTCTTTCATTTCTTTTCTTTTTCTTCTTCTCATTCTTCCTTACCCGACACCTACTGCTGCCATCGCCACTGTTAGAGTCAATCACCACTGTCGATGCCGATCAGCTCCAACTGACATTGCCACCTTCCTTCCTCCTTCCCGCCATCGCTTTTCTCTCTCTCCTCCCTCACATTTTCCTTGCTTGTCGAGAAGAAGGGAGGGCCACCGTTGCCGGCTCTAGTGACACCCGGCCTCACCGGTGGTTCTAAACGGTTCCTCTCCTCGTAGGCTTCAATAGCCCTCAATCAATTTCAAAAATTACCACCAGGAATAACGTCGATTTGAGGTAATTCGATTCAAAGTTATTTATTTATTTTAATTAATTGAGCTTTAATTAGGTTGATCCAGTTTTAGTTGTTGTTATATTAAATGAAATTGGAGTTGAGATCTTCCATTTGGTATTTTTTTTTATCATTTTCTAGAAATTTTGGATTTTTGAGTCTCTGGTTACTGTTATGGTACTGTTCTAGCCTAGAAATTTTTATATATTTATTAAATTCTATAAATTGTGTAGATTAAACTTTGTGAAGGAAGTTTTGTGAGATTATTTGTAGAATTTAAGATATAAACTTTTAAAGACTATGCTTAAAAATGTATTTTTAGAAAAATTATTACAAATTAGTAATTATTTAATTTTAATTACATTTATTGTTATTTATTTTTTTTAGACTGAATTTAAATAATAAAAATATGAAAATAATTTTTACAATTTATTTCATTAATTAGTAGTAATTTTGGAAAAAATAAATGAATAATAAATTTATTTATTATTTTCCAGCTTAACAAGTCCTTTATTATTTTTATGATATATTTGAGTGATTTAAATAGTTATTTATAATTAATGCTAATTTAGTTATAAAAGGGAAATTGATTCCGTTAACAAAATTTTATTTATAAACTAGAATTTTACTATTTATTTGGAAATAAATTTCCTTTATATTTTTATTATATAAATAAATTAAATTGTATCGGCTAACTAATATTTTTATGATATATTAGTGATTGGAGAAAATTATGTTTGTTTTTATATATGTTGTTGTGTTGGTTCTTAGTTGGGCATAAAGTGTAGTTTGGGGGCCCAATCCAAGATGTGGAGTTGAGATAGTTATAGAAGTGTCATTTTGTGTAGGTATGACTATAGTTTTAGTAGAGAGATGTCTATTTTACAAGGAAAACTCTATCAAATTTTCGGTAGATTTCTCATAAAACATGACATCGGTATGTATTAGTTTTCAAGTTTATATAGTATTTTGTCTTAGATCGAGTCAATCTCATTAATTCCATGATTTTAATAAATTTGAGAATTTTTATGAATTTATTTATTTTATCATATAAGCATATTTTAAATAAATTTTATTTATTTTAGAGAACTCCGGGGCAAGAGCTGTAGCACTTGGGCAGCAGATGACATGTCGCCTAGCACACTCAACCTGTGAGTTAATTTTATGGAATGTATGCTGTGGACATTTAAATTATATTTTCACGTGATTTAATATAATAAAGAAGTTGATTATATGAATTTATCTATCAACATATTTATGTTGCCAAATGTATGATTATTTCTTTTATTATCATGAATAGGATTTGAAAAGATGCTTTAATGGAAATTATTTTATTCTGCTTTATTTATTTATTTATTTTATAATTTAAATTAATTTAGAGAAAATGGTAGAACATGTTACTTAGTGGGTGTCACTAGGAATACATGCGCATGTGTTGAGATCTCTAGTATATATTAGAATGTGTGAATTTGGCTCGGTGGAGCGTGTGCTCTTGGAAAAAGTATGGGTTGAGCTCAATGGAGTTAGTGCTCTCAGGCCGGAAATGGAATGTAACTTGGTTGAGCTTACTCTCAGGACATCAATATAGGAATAAGTGAATCAACTACGACTATAACTCAGTTAAACTTGCTCTCGAGATGACAGTCACTTGGATTAAAAAGAGCCAAAAGGCTATTAAATTTTATGGTTTAGGTGTTCTACCAGGTTTTCCACTAAAATAATTAATTTATATGATTTTATACAAGGATTTTATATTAAAGTGAATTATGAATTTTAAAAAAGATTTTATATAAAGGTAATTGAGAAGAGTAAAAGATTTCAATATCTATATTTATTTTATTTTACTGTACCTTAAAAAGGGTTTTAACAAATGTTTTTAAAATCAGTATACATTTATAAAATTGTTTCACTCAATGAGGTCTGATTCCCCTTAATTTGTTTTTTTAAGGACCTCATTGTCAGTTTGGTACTAGTCACCGTTTGCGCTGGTTTTCTTCTTCACTGGCTGCCTTATGTATGTGTATTTGATTTAAGCATTATGTAATCAAATTCTAAATACCGTAGTAGTTAATTAAGGAACTTGTGTTATTGGTATTGTGGATTTTTTTTAGTTAAGATATTGATGTATTTGGAGATATTGTCATATGTATTTGATATTGGTGAATTTATTATAGTTTTATTTTTGAGATGATTGATTCTATTTGCGAAAATTTTTAAGGCTTACTATAAGTTTTTGTTGCATTATGCATTTCTCATTTTCTAGTGCCGGTTACGTACCTATGGGTTCGGGTCGTGACATGAAATCACAAATTTCATTCAGTAGCAAGTAAACACATTTCAAACATACCCATTTTCTATTAAAAAAAAACACACATGCATTTAAAACCCTAATTTTTAGAAATAGGGTTATTGAAATTACACTTTTCAAGTAAATAACCTAATATTATCAAATGCAATCTTTGTACAAGAGCATTAAAAAATTCCTAATTGTTCACTAATATAAACATAATCCCTAGAAAAAAAATTTATTTGTTTCTCTACATCTTTAATTTTAAGAAGAATGCAAAATTCCCAAAATCACATGTTTCAAGAATGAAAGTAAAATAACATAACATAAAAAAAAAAACTAAAAAGCTATTGAAATTTACCTTCACTATTATCGAGTGCAGCTCTAACTTCTATGTAATCTTGATTCCTTCACACTTCTCAGCTGAAACACCCCTCAAGAACAATAAACAAAGAAAAGAAAAAGAAGATATGTACTCTTGCAAATTTAAAATCGATGACAATTGGTTTCCAATTTTTATTTATTTTTTGTTCTTCGCCATTGTTGTTACAAGAGAAAGCAAGTATAGCATGAATTGATTTTCAATTTTTCCCACCTTTTACATGAAAAAAGGAAACATATGGATTTTTGGTCATTTCATATTTATTTAATAGCTTTTTCATAGCAAACTTAATAGAAAGACTATTTAATTTATTTCTTTTAAAGTGAGGGATGAATAAAAATAATTTTAAAAAGTGAGGAACCACTTAATAAAATACAGCAAACCTCATGGGACAAATAGTAATTGTCTAAAAATAATAATAGAAGATCATAAAAGCTAGAGATTGGTTTCTTGAAAATATATATATATATATATATATATATATATATATATATATATATATATATATATATATATATATACACAGATAGTTGATTTTGTCGAGTTGAGCTCGAATTTCTTAATATTTAACTTGATAGGCTCATGAGTTTAATTGAATCTAATCGACCTTGTACATATTTACCATTTTACCCTTTTTATTTTAATATAATTACAGAAATATTTTTTTAAATCGAGTCAAGTTTGGATATCTAAATATATATTTTAAAATTATATATATATATATATATATATATATATATATATATATATATATATATATATATATATATATATATATATATATAGTTGGTTTTGCTGAGTTGAGCTTGAACTCCTTAATACTTAACATGATAGACTTATGAGTTTAATTGAATCTAATCGACCATGTACATATTTACCATTTTATACTTTTATTTTAATATAATTATAAAAATATCTTATTTAACTGAGTCAAATTTGAATATCTAAATATATATTTTAAAACTTTAAATAATTAATTGAATCGAGCTAAGCTTGAATATAAGAATCATTTTATCAGGTCGAGCTTAAATTTTGAAATGAAATTAGATCAAGTTCAGTCAATTTTTGAGCTTTCAGTTTTGAGATCAAGTAGAGCTCGAACTTGACGCTGTGTCGAATTAACTTGACTAGATTATACCCTTAATTACCTTTTCAATCAATCTTAAATTCACTAAATTTATTTGAAAAAGTAATTATTTTCTTATCTATTTAAATATATTTACTTCATTATACTTCTCAAAGTGTTTGACAAGATGCTTCCATTTATTTGGAAAAGTTAATTATTTTTATTTATTTAAATATATATTTAATTATTCTTCCTTATTTAAATTAAATTGATGAGTATATATATATATATATATAACTGAACATAAAAATAATTAACAATAGTAAATGCAAAATTTGAGGGTTTTCTCTCGTGGCTTCTATGTCGCCTGAGCAACCAGTTTCTTCTTCTGCCAGCTGGATACTTCCTCCGCACTCCGATGATGTTTATTTCAGTCACTCAGACTTGTTTTCTTTTCAACGGCATGAGCCTTTGATTGATGCAATGCCTGTTTCTCATCAAGTTGATGATCTTGCACCTGCGCATCCTGTTAAATCTTATGCGGATGCGGTAGCAACTGATATGATTCTTCCTAGGTTTTTGAAGTCATCAGGAATTGTCCCTGCCATTGCTGAAGGGAATGTTGCCACCAACAAAGGTGGCTACATTGTTGTCAAAATTAATCAAGAGATTCATGAGAAGCAATTGTCCGCTTGTCGGAATGCTCTCATTGCTCAGATTTTTCTTTCAAAACCTCTTTAATAAATTATCTTAGTGAAAGTGCATGCATTTGCTAATAAACTTTAAAAAAAAAAATCAATTAAAATTTACAATGATTATTATTTTTTAAATGTTACATGCATCATTATATTATTTATAATCTAAAATATATCACTTATCAATACAATTACAATTCATGTAGAAAATTCCATATAGAAAATATATAATACAAATATGTTTGACGTGAGAATCGAACCTAAGACCAGTCTTGGGGCTTCAACACATAATTTTGATATATATATATATATATATATATATATATATATATATATATATATATATATATATATATATATATATATATATATATATATATAAAATGTTGAGTATTAAAGTCATTAAGCTAAAAATTTAATAAGTGTCTATTTTTATATTTGAGTAATCACCTTAAAATTTAATGTGTCAAATTCTTAAAAATCCTATTTTTTATTAAAAATAAAATATTTATTATAATTTTTTTAGTATTATTTTTTTTAGCTAAAACACTATTACACATATTCTAATACTACTCAAATTCTAAAAGTTTTTATATAATACATATTTTTTAATCTCAAATCACTCAATTATTTTTCCTAAACCATTAGAAATTCTATTTTTAAAAATTTTCTTAACTATTATACATACTGCAATAGTAATTTAATAGTCTCAAAATAAATTTTATTATATTTAAAAATAATGGCAATAAAAATTAAAGAAAATAAAATTATTGTAATATATTTTATTTTTAATTTATTTAATTACCTTTTATCTTTATAAAAATTATTATTTTAAAATACATATGTAATATTCAATATAAAACATTTTAATTATACTATATCTAAAATACTATCTTTTTTTTCATTATAAATTATGTCTTTTAATCTAATTAAAACATCCAACTTTTATTCAATTAAAAAAAACACACACACATATATATAAACATTATTAAATAGAATTTTTATAATAACTTTCTAAATTTTCACTTTTATATTAAATTAATTTGTAGTTTTAAATTTATTAAAATTATTTAATAATTGTATATATTATTTAAAATCTGTGTAACACGCAAATTCATGACTAGTTTTTATTAAATATGAAACATCAACAAACAAGCATAACAAGGAGTTGTGATTGTATTAAAATTGCTATTTTATTTTCTTTTAGTGTGTCTGTTGGAGTAGAAATGTAAAATCTAGGCATTGCCTCCTGTAGAAATGTAAACATCAACAAAGAAGATCTAACAAGGAGTTGTTAGATCTTGAAATCGAGTTCTTTCAATATAATAAAAATAATGACTAAATTATCAAAGTAGATCAATTAAAAATAATTTAGAAATTAACTATAACAACTTAAGACAAAAAAGAACAATATATAAGAAAAAGGAGCAAACAACGAATGGTGAGTCATGAAGATTGAAAAGATAATAAAGGAATAGTTAAAATCATATGGTTTCGATTTTTTTTCCCCATTAACAAGTAGCTAGCCATGTGTCATCACTATACATTGAACAGTAAGGAATTTGCAGCAAATTGCTATCCTATTATTGTTACTACATGCAGCTGGAATTCAGAAAAGCACGATCGATCATGATTGACCTTGAAGTTGTAGTTTAATATTGTTAAAAGGCAAAACTCATGTTCATGTCTATAAACTTATCGCCTTTTAACTTTTACTCTTTTAAAATTTTATTATATATATATATATATATATATATATATATATATATATATATATATATATATATATATATATCTTTTAATTTTACGAGTTTAAATTTTTAAATTTTTATATTAATTTTTTAATAAAAATTATTTTCTATTGATCTTTAAAGTTTTATATTTCTAACATTTATATATTTTTCATCTTTTAATACTTATATCACTTTTAAAATTTTTTCACTAGTAAAAAATAAATTTACTTATTTTAATTTCTAATATTTTTAAATTAAAAACATGAATTTATATACATTTTTAAATAATTTTAAATTTTAAAAATAAATAAACAAATTAATGTTAAGATTAAAAAAATTAAAATAAAACTACTATTTTTCAAAATAAAATATTATATTTTCAAAATAAAATATTATGATGAAAAATAACACCATAATTAAAAGTCATTATGATAAAAAAAATATTTTATAATTCTTCAAAATTTAAATTATATATTTTAATACATTTTTAATTTTTTGTACAAAATTTTAATTAAATTATTGTGAATAATTTTTTATAATATAACTTTTATAAATAGTGGATGTCAATACATCACTAAAAAACAGTGATAGATTATTCAACCAACTTAAACTTTTATAACTGTTATTTTAACCTTTATTTTTTTTATCATTCTCTTTAGTACATGAAATAAGTTTATATTATAAAAATTTATTCACAATAATTTAAAATATTGTGAAAGATATTAGTATTATTATAATTTTTTTAAAATTTAGCATAATAGCACTAACTTGTTTGTTTATTTTTTTAAAATTTAAAGTTATTTAAATATGTATATAATAATTTAAAATATTACAAAATAAGTAAATTTATTCTTTACCAATGAAAAACTTATAAAAGTGAAATAAGTGTTAAAAATAAAAAAAATGGTATGAATATTAAAAATATAAAACTTTAGAAACCAAAAGGAAATAATTTATGTTAAAAAATTGATAAAAGAGTTTAAAACTTTAAATTTATGAAATTTAAGGGTCTAAATATATAAAATAAAACTTTAGAGATATAAAATTAAAAATTCAACAAATTTAGAGGTCTTAATATGAATATTTCCTTGTTAAAAGAAAAAAAAAATCAATTTATACAAAGACAGCATCCCCAAATATAAATTTTTTCAGCAGCCATCTTTTAATTTGTTCCAACTGTTGTTATGCTAGTCCGACATTAATGCCGGATTGCGTGGAAGAAATTCTAAGCTCATTTTTGTCTCTAACAAAGTAAATTTTTCAGTGCTCCTTCAATAACAAAAAAAAAAAAAAAGGTTTTACTTCTAAAATCTAAACTTTCAAACTTTACATTTTATTATACTTTTAAAAACTGAATATTCAAAATTTATATTTTACGATATCTTTAAAAAATTAATTATTGACCTATTCTATATTTTCTCTCTCATCTTGTTCATTTTTTAACATTTAACTTTCAATGTTCATGAACCACAATCAAGTCGGATAGATTAATACATTAATTTGGCTCCAAGTCTTAAGTGCTTATGAAAAGGATAAAACTAAACTCCTGACCATTCAAACTCTCATCTTTTAAAACTTCTGTAGTTTCATGTACTGCGTTTTAGACTTTTTATGCTATAAATGTTTGCATGGAATAATATTAAACAATGGATTTTAGTTTGAATTGCTTGGATAAACCTTATATTCTTTCGCTAAATGCCTACTTTAAAATCTCTTTTTATTGTCGAAATGGAGACAAGTATAATATAAATAAGGATAAAGTTATATGTGGCTATTACTGATGTGCACAATGTGTCTCTGATAGTGATATTTTACAAAAATGCTCTTGCCCCAGTTTTAAAATTACAAAAATAATAGATAAAATAAATTAGTTTTAGGACATGGGTTCTTAAACTATAGCACAACGATTTCACTCATTTCAATTTTTTTTAAGCTAGTATAGATAGTTAATTCCCAACACCATAAGAGATGGGAGAAACGAGATGGAAGAAGAGAAGGAGATGGAATGTTAGAACACTGCTCTCCTTAACTAGATGTTCACTCATTTCATTTTAAAATTTTAAATTTCATCATTTCAATCAGTTGTCCAATTAGTGTGTTATTGAGCAAATGAAAGAAAAACTGTAATTTTTAAAATATAATTTTTGTCCTTATCTTTTCATAGACTTGCTAGTCAGTATCCTATAAATAAATATAGTTGAATGTATTCTAACATATATTGTTAAAAAAAATTCATTATTAAATTATAAGTATATATACCCATTTATTTATCAACAATTTAGCCGTTTACGTAGCAGAATGAATTAGAGCAATGAAATATCAAACTAATCGATTAGTTTTACCAAACAAAATATGGGATAACTTTAGTGGGTTTCTACCTAAAAACATTGAACGCAAGCAAAGGCGAATTTTGACATATAATTTCTGGAAGAAAAGAATGAAGGGAAGCGTAGAGGGTAACTATCACGTAATTATATTTGTAGCTATCACGTAACCGAATAGATGTAACTTACTATGTAGACATATTAAAAGTATTGACATTGAACAATCCAAGCTTAGTATAATTGGCAACTTTGCTCTCTTTTTTTCTTGGCCTTCCCTTAGATAATGAAAGAGTTGATTTTTTTAACAGTTTGCACTATCTTATCATCTATAAAATATAGTAAATTGCATATATGAAAATTATACATATGTGAATTTAAATATATATGTTGTTGTAGTGAAATGGTAAATTCTTCATTGATAGCATTAAAAATTTATAAACGGTTTGCACTATCTTGTCATCTATATTTTATAGTAAATTGCATATATGTGAATTTAAATATATATGTTGTAGTCAAATGGTAAATTATACATATGTGAATTTAAATATATATATTGTAGTCAAATGGTAAATTCTTCATTGATAGCATTAAAAATTTATAAATTCAATCATCAATAGTGGAGACCAGCTGATAAGGAGTTGTTCTTGCTTACGTCATGTCTCATGATTTTTGAGTACTCATATATGCATTTGTGTTAAATTAGCTATTGAAAGAAATTTTGCCACCCTTGTGATTTTTCTTAGATTGAATCAAATTAATCCAAATTTCGTAAGTTCTAGATACCAGTAGTTTAGAAAAAAAAATAAATTATAGATTCAAACTCAAAGGATTGGCTCTCTAGTTGTGTAAAACTCTACTGAATTCCTAAGTGAAGATGTTTGAGAATAAGAGTTTTTATATTCAAATCCTCATTAGATTAAATTTTCTTGAACTAACATCAACAATGAAACCTGAATGAAATTAGTTTGTACATCGTGATTACATAAAAAAGTCACAAATTTAATTTCCCACTATCTTAGGTAATATCCCTGCTTAAGTTCAACAAAACTATGTATCTCGTCAATGTCGTACATGTGCAAGATAAGTTATGAGTTAAATATTATACCAGGATCCTGATTTTAATAGAAGAAAAAAAATAATCCATTTCAAGTTCATGAACATGCCAAGTGGTGCCAGACATCCGTAGTCTACACGCAGTTTCTTCAGCTTCCTACCAGAAATCTGCGTGTTCAAATTGAATTTTCTCCTTTTACAGTTCCATCTCCGTATCACTATAAATACGGCTCACTCTCAACCTCACATCCTCACTCAACATTTTCTCTCTAATCTGCTTCAGTTAAACAAAATGGCGACCCTTAACATCGAAAAATGCGTACTACTTCTAGCCATAGTTGTAGCTGCAGGAGCAATAACCACAAATGTGGTGGCTCAGAATTGTGGTTGTGCTCCAAACTTGTGCTGTAGCCAACATGGCTACTGCGGGACCGGTGAAGCGTACTGTGGCGAAGGGTGCAAAGAAGGGCCTTGCAATGCGAAACCAACTCCTAGCACACCCAGTGGCGGTGGCGTTTCTGTGGCTCAAGTTGTGACTCCTGATTTCTTTAATAGTATCATCAATCAAGCTGCTGCAAATTGTGCTGGGAAGAGATTCTATTCAAGAGATGCATTTCTTAAAGCTCTCGATTCATATAATCAGTTCGGTAAGATTGGAACAAGTGATGATTCCAAACGTGAGATTGCTGCATTTTTTGCTCATGTTACTCATGAGACTGGACGTAAGTTCTCTTTCTTTATAAAATATATGTATAGCTCTTCTATTGCACTGTTGGAAATACGAATGAATTTCTTGTTGAAATAGTGTTTATCAATTAAACAAAGAAATATTTTGATTTTGTAGACTTGTGCTACGTAGAGGAGATAAATGGTGCATCGAAGGACTACTGCGATGAATCAAACAAGCAATACCCCTGCAACCCAGCCAAGAAGTACTTCGGCCGCGGACCACTTCAACTGACATGGAACTACAACTATGGTGCAGCTGGAAAGGACAACAACTTTGACGGATTAAACTCTCCTGAAACTGTAGGCAACAATCCAGTAGTGTCATTTAAGACAGCACTGTGGTTCTGGATGAAGAATGTTCGTCCTGTCGTAACCCAAGGTTTTGGTGCAACCATTAAAGCTATTAATGGTGCAGTAGAATGTAATGGTAAAAACACTGGTGCTGTTCAGGCTCGTATTGGGTATTACAATGATTATTGCAAAAAATTTGGTGTTGCACCCGGAAATAATCTTAGTTGTTAATTAGATTATTGTTGACTATCCAAATATTTCAGCATAAATAAGTAATCTGACTACTTGTCAGAGTAGGTTCATGTATACGTTCATGTATTACTAAAATGAATTAAAAGATGTTTGGCTATGTCGTATACATTCTTGAGTTTTTTTTTTCTTTCTAGTATCCAGTAATTATAAGAATCTCATTGTCTAGATTGAGTTGGATGGATTTTATAAATAAGCAAAACTCTCACCACTTTTATGTTTTCTATACATAATGTTCAAATTTGAAAATTTACTTGTGACAAATGTTTTACCACTTTAGACCAATAAAGATTGATTGAATTTGTTTTTCAGTCGAGGAGTATGATTGTTAGTTGTTAATTAGTGTTACAAAACATAAAATTATGATAACAATCAAATCCTTGATCATAATGGTTTAACAAGTTATGTAACTTAAGAATTATAGGTAATAGAATACAACTATAAACCAGGAAAAAGAATATCAAGCTTTCTCTGCACAGTTGTGGGTCTCTTTTTCTTGCGATTTCTTGACAATCTAGGTCTACCAGTCATGGCCAAAATATCTTTATTGATCTCCTCTTGTGGTAGTGAAAGAGAAAAGGTGGGAAAATCTGATTGATAAGGTATTGTATTTCGTTCATCGGCAAAACGTTTCTTCATGACTAATCTTTTTGGCTTCAAATTTTGATTCTTTGGTGGTTCTATTTCACCTCTTTGTCCGCTTTCATCGGTTGCAGAATGTGGGCTGTTGCTATCTCCTTCACTGTGGTTCAACTTTTTAACGGCTGCTGCTTTCTCAGAGGCAACACTGAAACTGATCAGCGTCTTATGTCTACTATCCAACGATGCCTTTTGATCATCTGAAGATGTAGCCGTTAGATTCTTCTCCTCTGTCCCATCGGTGGTTGAAAGATTAGAAAAAGCAGAGGGAGGAAGCAAATTTCAACTTTTTAACGGCTGCTGCTTTCTCAGAGGCGACACTGAAACTGATCAGCGTCTTTTGTCTACTATCCAACGATGCCTTTTGATCATCTGAAGATAAAGCCGTTAGATTCTTCTCCTTTGTCCCATCAGTGGTTGAAAGATTAGAAAAAGTACAGGGAGGAAGCAAAATTGAATTAACCAAACCTTGAAGATGTTGGGGAAATGACGTAGCAGAAGTCTACAATAAAACAGATAAATGTTGCAAGCCACTGAATTACACATGATTGACTATCTAGCAATATTCTATAACCTATTGATTTAGGCAAAAATGTCAAGAAATAGATATTCAAGAATTCGTTGATTCACAAAGAATATCGAATTTGGGAAAATAATAATTCTGATTAATCAATTCAACAAAATTGTCCCAAAACAACTCAAAGAGGTGAAAAAAATAATGTTTAGGGAAAACCCTAACTGAAACAATGCAAAAGACAAAAAAACCCCAAAAATAACATAAAAGTTCAAACTAAAATATGAAGCCCTAAATGATGGAATTTGGGCCTGAAGACAGGATGTTACAAACATAATATATAACATTTATTTTACAGCTTTGAACTAGCTTCGTTTTGATATATTATGGGCCTCACAGTTTCTCTAGATCCAGAAGTTAGAGCCATTAGAAGCTCAGGTACACACTCTTCTTTTGTCAAGCCCATCCATGAATGCTAATGCAATCTTGTCCACATCTGGAAATAATTATTGGCTTTAACAACCATAATATTGAAGCTCAATCTCTATAATTGCTCTAGAGTTTTCATTCTTAACAAGTTACACACTTTGATTATCAAAAACTCTATAAGCATCAAATTCAATTGAGCATCAATTTTCTTTCTATCAAATTCTTATATTTGTTTAACTCTTATGAGAGTTTGTTGTGTGATAGAAATAGGACTTTATCTTCATCTAATTTTTGGGATAGATTAGAAGGGAAGTGAGATATATTTCTAGTGGGATTAGTTTAACTATTTAGGCATTAAAACACTTGCGATATGGTTAAAGAGTTATCCTTAAAACTCTTGATTGTGTAAGGTTAAATAGTGAGCCTCAAACTCTTGTGTAATCTCAATCTTGTGAATAAGATTATGGGTATTGAAAATTCTAACTTAGAGATAAGTTAGGTGGAGACGTAGAATTGTTTAGAATCTGAACTTCTTAAATTCTTGTGTTCGTTGTTCTTCATTTATATTCTTCTTTAATAATTGTTCATTTCTTAAATTCATTTTTTAATCTCCATAAAAATGTCATTTGCCTTATTCACCCCCCCCCCCTCTAAAGCACTTTCAATTGGTATAAGAGATTGAATTCTAGGAACTTAATTGCTAGAATATAATATCATAGAGAGTGAACTTTAAAATTTTTCTTCATTTAGACCATTCTTTGATGGTAGTGACTATGCTCGTTGGAACTTCAAAATGGAGCTAAATTTAGATAGTGATCCTATCAAAATTTAGGATGTTATTGTAAAAGGTTAGGAATCACCCAAAACTACCATTGATGGTGTGGTAACTACTATAGCAAGAAGTCAACGGAACAATGATAAAAAAAATCACAAAAATAAAAAAGCAATCATCACTCTAATCTCTTCTATGTCAAGAGAAGAATAAGGCAAGCTTCAACAATGTATTTCGGTTAAGGAAATGTGGAAGACCTTAAAGAATTATTATGAAGGCAATGTGCAAGTACGAAGCAAAAAGGTTCAACTTTATATGTTTGAATATGAAAATTTCAAAATGAAGCCTTAAGAATCTATTACGAAGATGACAAATCACCTTAATGCTTTTCTCACCACCCTTAAGAAATTTGGAAAATATTTCTCCAAGGAAGAAGTAAATTGTCATGACCAAATCGGGGGCCATGATCGGCGCTAGGGAACGAGAACTCTTTCGAATTCGGAACCCGTAGCAAGCCTTAAAAAAAAGCATGCAATAAAATAAAATAATAAAATATTTATTCAGCAGAAATTAAATCTCAAATAATAAAACAATATTCTCAAATTCCTTTAATTAAATAATAACACATCATATATCATAAATAAAATCTTTTAATACAAAACTTTAGAGTATCACTCGGGATTAAAATCTCATACATGCATTAAATCAAATACAACTCTCGACAGAATCAAATACAACTACTATTGCAGCATATAGAGTACAAAATAAAACTCAAGTAAGCGATTTACATAATAGGGCCGGAGTGGAAGAAAACTGGCAGATAGGTCTACTACTGAGTTCTGAAGAAGAGGACTCTCCTGTAAAAACATCAATGGAGGGGAGTCAGACCTCACTGAGTGAATTGTTATAATATATATACACGCATTACTAAATGTCAAATGCAATCAATCACATATATATAATAAATATATATACAAGCATGTGCATATAGATGCTGAAAAATTACTTTATTTATAATACTGAAAAATATTAGTTTAAGAAAGATCAAATAGAACCCTAAATGATCACAACCTCAAATAACAACAGACAACACTCTAGCCATACAGTCTCACTTGTTTCCAAATAAATTCACTTAATCCTTATTGACAATAGATTGGCCTCGAGACACTAAGTCAACTGAGCTCCAGCAGTCTGACTGTCAGTGTGATTGGCCTTGAGACACTAGGTCAACCGAGCTCCAACAATCACACTCATTCACCTCACACAATCAATCACATCAATCAAGTCATGATCCACAAATAGGTTAGTAATTTAACCTACAATCTATAGTCGTACCGGTATGTACTCGGTCCTAGTGCTACCCACTAGGAAGCACGTTCTATTGATCATCCTTCATAAAAAAATAACTCATTCCATTCATAAAATAATGATGCATGATATTATTATGAATAACATTATAAACCATATATATACTAGAAATATATCTAAAATAAACAAAATATATTTCAATTATATATACGTAAAACCAATTCAAATAAATCATGGAATATATTAAATTAAACCAATAATATATTTGAAAGTAATCTAGATTTAATTAAAAAGGAAATCATGCATTTATTTCATAATATACCGAAAATATACCTAGAATATACTTAAGCATTTATTAAGTCATTTATGCATAAATCATACAATTAAAACATATATTTCTAAAACATGCAACCTAAATACATGTATATATAAAATAACAACTCACAGTGATGCGCTCCTCGAGACGGGTCCGACGGGCCTGGTCCACTAGGCCTCAGTCTTGGTGCAACTAACAATAAAATAATAACACAAAAATCAGAATAAATCTAACTTAAACTTCTAGAGACTCGATCTAGGATTACTAACACAGACAGACAATAGAAATTAGACCCGATGTCATATTTTACGAGAATTCTATTGAAAATTCGGCAGAACCTCCTTTGTAAAATGGGTATCTCTCTACTTAAAAAGTAGAGCCGATCCTACAAGAAAAGTACACGTTAAACCAAAATTCTCACAACTCCTCAATCGGGATCCCAAACTACAAATTCCCCTGACCGAGGTCTACAATTCACAACAAAATACAATAACATATATTAAAATTCAATAAATACCAAAAATACCTTTTAAGTACCAAAATATATCAATTTAAATATTAAAACACCAAAAGTAATTATTTTACCAATAATTACTTAAAAATCCTAATAATAATATAATATTATTAAAAATCGATATTTCTCGATAATTCCACAAATATTAATAAAAATTCATTTTATAGATCCAAATTACTTAATTAGTCCAAAAACATATTAAAAATTACTAAAAATTCATTTATTTACAAAAATAGTATTTTATATATAATTTGAAAATAATTTTTGAAAATTAGTATTAATTAGTTATAATTTGTAAATAATTTGTAAAAATCATTTTTATACCTCAAGTAATTATTGAAACCAATTAAATTTAATATTTAACCAAAATCATTACCAAATTACCAAAATACCCCTAATATACAAAAATACACATAAAATACTAATAATATTCAAAAATTCAATAAAAATTATATAAATACTTAAAAATTATTTTCTCAACACATTATTCATTAAAATCAACAAATACACTTAATTAACCAATAATTACTAACAAAATATATATTTAACCTACATTTTCAAAATTGACATAAACTAAAAATAATTTAAAAAATTAAAAAAATACACAAAAATTACAAATTAAATTCTAAAATTACCAATGACCATCAATAACATCAAAAATCACAATTTCATAATTTATTTAATTAATTTACGAAAATAATAAAATAATAAAAAAATTCACAAAAATCAAAATAATTCCCAAAAATTACACAAAAATTCTGGGATGTAGATTAAGCTAAGGGGAACAACTTTTGTGAAGGAATTAAGCATGAATAAAGCAAGAATTATTAAAAAAAAATCAAAAATCCTAAAATGGCCGAAAATGAAAATGAGTTCAAAACCTTACCAAATCGTGTTTTCAAGCTACAAAAAGCTTGGAATCCTCCTCTATGAAGTTTCAGGAGTCCAATGGCACCAGAATCATCAATTTTGGTGGCCGAAAACAACTTGAATGGAGGAGGGAATGATTTCAGTTATTTTGGCTTCCCATGCTTCAAACGGTGCCGGAGAAGGTAGAAGAAGATGGTGGAGTTGGTTGACTGGCGGCAAAAGGCATGGAGGCACTCTAGCGGCTGGGGAACAGGATGGCAGACGGTGGAGGAGGGTGATGATCGGGGAAGAGAAGAAAAAATAAAGGGGAGGGTGTGTTTTTATGTTTTTGTGTGTGTGTGTGTGTGTGTGTGTATGTGTATAATTATATTAAAAAGTAATAAACTATATATTATAATATATATTATTACATTATACAATATTTACACACCACAAATTTAATTAAACCTACACATATATATATACACACATATATTAATACTATACACATTTAAATAAACTTTAAACCCTAATTACTAATATATGTTCATATATATATTAACTCATGAAATTACATTTAAATGATGTAATTTATTTAAAATATTAATATTTAAAATGCTAAGGCACCAAATTAAAGATTAATAAAATACTATTTCTCGAAATAATAACTTAAAGACATGCATTTACGTGGTAAATTTTAATTAAACATAAAATGATAACGATAATAATTTACAAGATAATGAAATAATCAATTATTATTTTAAAATTATTAACACTGAATATCCTATTTTAAAATAAAATAATTTAAAAACTAGGGTTATAACATAAATAATAAGATTCTAAGAATCCTACGTAAGAAGGATTGAGAATCTTAGGTTACTTCAATTGAGGAAGCTTAAGACCTCTATACTCTCTCAATCGATGTTCTTATTGGCAAGCTCTTAACACATGAGCTTACAATTAAATAAAAAGGAGAAGAGGAATAAGAGAAGGAAGAGAAAAAAAGAACATAGCATTAAAGGCTTAATAAAAAGAAAGTGAAAATGAAAACATTGAAGATTTTACTGATGAAGATGGTTGTATTTCCTTGCTCACTAGGAACTTCAAGAATTTTTTGAGAAACAAAAATTTCTTAAGAAAAAAATACTTCAACAAGAAGTATTAAGGGGAAGGTAATAAGAAAACTAAAGAAGTTACTTGCTATGATGCAAGAAACTAGGTCACATCTGAAGTAATTGCCCCAAAATCAAATTTAAGAACAAAGGAGCAAAGGAGAAAAGAAAAGCCTTCAAAGCAACATGGGATGACTCCTCCAAATTAGAAATGGAAGAGGAGCAACAAGAAGTGTCCAACCTTTGCTTCATGGCTCTTAAAAATGAAAATGAGGTACCTTCTACTTCTACTTTTAATTCTTCTTGTGATGATTATTGAAAATATAATGATGATGATGATGATGATGATGAAAGCTATATTGTGAGCAAATCCTTCCTTAAATGCAAAAGTTTACTTTTTAAGAAGAAACATTAGATGAATGAGTTAACTATCTTAACTAAGGAATTTAAAAAATTAAAGAATGAATTTTCTAATCTTGCTAAATCAAATGATAAACTTGCTAGTGATTTAAAAACTTCTAAGTCCTTGGAAAAGCAACTCAAGAAAGCAAGTGATGAAAATCATAAGCTTGCAAATGAGGTGATAAAGTTAAAAAAAATCCATTTCAAAATTCAAAAGAGGAAAGGAGAGTTTAGATAATCTATTTGACTCTCAAAAACTCCATGAAAATGCTCATGGAATTGGATATGCAAATGGAATGCCTTCTTCCTCATCATTATCTCATATTATATTTGTTAATGCTTCATGTGATTTTATTCCTTTTTCCTCTAAACAAATTAAGACTCAAGCTTCCAAACCTAAGGAGTCTCATGTGTCAAATAACTTAGGCTACATTTGGTTGGCGAATTAGACCAAGAATAGAATAGCTATTTCATAAGGAATAACTATTCTATGCTTTGGTTCAAATTTTGTTATGGAATAACAATTCCATAGAATAGCAATTCCACAATTTTTGAAGAATAGTCATTCTTTCAAAAACTAAAGAATAGGTATTCTTAACCTTTGAAATAGACTATTTTCACTTTTACCTCTTACTTTATCTTTAAGCTCTCCTAATATTCATGTTCTTGCTTTCTCTTTTTTTTTTAGAATAATTTAATTTAGATCTTTTAATATTTTTATTTTAATTTAATTTAACTCAAATGTGGTAACCATAAATTATATGAAATTTATTTATTTTATATGTTTGTATTTTTATGATTAAAAAATTTTAAAATATTGTTTATTTATTTATTATGTATTTATATTATTTTAGAGAAATAAAATATACATGCTAATTTTTTTATATATTATATATTTATTTTTTATGTAAAACATGCTAAAATTGTATGACTATTTAATTTTGATACTAATAATGAAATTCATTAATAAGGGTATCAATGTCATTTATGCTTAAATCTACTTATCCTTCATAGTAATTATTGGTTATGAACCAAAGCATGGAATAGTAATGATTTAGGAATAGTTATTTTAGGAATATCTATTATATTCCTTAAGAATTACAATTCTATTCCACATTTATTCCATTACATGAACCAAACATGGCCTTGGGGAAGTCTCATATGACACAACCCTCATTGACATAAAGAGGTAAGTCACAAGCTAGAAGACCTCAACCTAAACATACTTATATGTATACTAGACACAACACTTTTAAGCATGTTATACAAAACTATCAAAATACACATTTTCATTATCAATGTATGCCTTACACTATAAGTCTAGATAATTTTAGGAGACACACACCTCCATAACATAAAAGGCATATCTCATATACTAGGAAACCCTATCATCCTAGGGAAATAAATTTGCCAACATTGATTGTTTTTATTGCATGACCAAAGGTCACTCTAGCAATGTATACTTCTATTGAAAACTACATTTGCAATTTCTACCTTTGGATTTTTTGAGACTAATAAACCTAGACCAACTAAGGTTTGGGTTCAAAAGAATATTTAATTTATGTTATGTAGGTGTGTTTGAAGTCCACAAAAGCAAAAAGTAAATGGTATATAAATAGTGGATGTTTAAGATATATAATGGGAGACAAAGAGCAATTTATCAAGCTTAATACTAAGGATGGAGGACATGTATGTAAGCTCCCAATTTTGGAATGCATTGATATGCAAATGCGACAGAGGATTTAATGATGACATTTCATTATAAATAGGTTGTTAGAATTTAGAATTTCAAGGCTAAATTGCAAAGTTTTAAAGGACTTAATTACAAAATTTTTTATTTCGTTTGTTGGTTGATTTAAAAATAAAAGAAAGTTAAAAATAGGGGTTGGGGTGAAAATTCCCAATTAGAATTATATAATTTCGATCAGAATTCCGTATTTCCGATTGAAAATATGTAATTTCGATCTTTCAATTGAAATTTTGCATTTCTGATTGGAATTCCATATTTCCAATTGAGAATATGTAATTTTGATCGAAATTACACATTTTCAATTGCAAATATGGAATTCCAATTGGAAATGTGCACCTTCGATCAGACTCCTACACCTATTTTTAATTTTGAAAATATTTTTCAAAAATTCTGATTGGTCAAAAATTAATTAAAAAATAATAATAAAAAGAAGATAAATGTATTTTTTTATAATTATACATTTATCGTTTTGTTTTTCTTTAAGAAAAAAGATAATGTCTTTTATCCTATGATTTTTGGAGATAATGTGTAACAGCCCAGACCAACCCGCATAAGATATTGTCCGCTTTGCCCAGGCCCAGCCCGCAGCACACGGTTTTAAAACGCGTCTAATGGGAGAAGGTATCCACACCCTTATAAGGCGTGCTTCGTTCTCCTTCCCAACCAATGTGGGATATCACAATCCACCCCCCTTAGGGCCCAGCGTCCACGCTGGCACACCGATCCGGGCTCCGGCTCTGATACTATTGTAACAGCCTAGACCAACCCACATCAGATATTGCCTGCTTTGCCCAGGCCCAGCCCGCAGCGCACGATTTTAAAACGCATCTAATGGGATAAGGTATCCACACCCTTATAAGGCGTGCTTCGTTCTCCTTCCCAACCGATGTGGGATATCACAATAGGATTTTATGGTCAGTTTACCTCGTTCGAAGGATGGATACGACTCCATCTGGGTGATTGTAGACAAATTGACGAAGTCTGTACATTTCTTGCCTGTGAAAGCCACCTATTCAGTTGCCAGATTGGCGAAGTTGTATGTGAAGCATATTGTGTACCTTCATGGAGTACCTGTGTCCATTGTATTAGATAGAGGTTCGGTGTTTACTTCTCATTTTTGGCAGAAGTTGCAGGAAGCGATGGGCACTAGGTTGGACTTCAGTACTGCTTTTCATCCTCAGACAGATGGTCAATCTGAGAGAACGATCCAGACACTGGAAGATATGTTGAGGATGTGTGTCTTGGATTTGGGAGGTAGCTGGGATGATCATTTGCCACTCGTTGAGTTTGCATATAATAACAGCTACCATAGCAGTATTGGTATGGCACCATATGAGGCATTGTATGGAAGGAAGTGTAGATCCCCATTGAGTTGGGATGAGATTGGTGAGAGAGCTTTGACTGGACCTGAGATGGTTCAGGATACTGCAGAGAAAGTCGTCGTGATTAAGCGAAGATTAGAGATCACAGTTAGCAGACAGAAGAGTTATGCGGATCCTAGGCGCAGAGATGTGGAGTTTCAGGTTGGAGATTTCATTTTTTTGAAGTTATCTCCGATGAAGGGTGTGATGAGATTTGGTAGGAAGGGTAAGTTAGCATCGAGATATATCAGACTGTTTGAGATTCTGGAGAGAGTTGGCACTGTTGCATATCAGTTGGATTTGCCTCCGAGTATGTCGCAGGTGCATCCAGTATTTCATATCTCGATGTTGAGGAAGTATATCTCAGACCCTTCACACGTGTTGTAGCCTGACAATGTACAAGTGAGTGAAGATTGACGTTTGTGGAAGAACCTGTGGCGATCGTTGATTTTCAAGTTCGACAGTTGCGTTCGAAGCAAATTCCGATGGTCAAGGTTCTATGGCGTAACAACAGAGTCAAGGAGCATACGTGGGAGACTGAAGTTGAGATGCGAGCTTCTTACCCGTATCTCTTTCCTTCATGATCCTGTAATCTTTTCTTTCTAGAATTCGGGGACGAATTCTTGTAAGGGGGGAAGACTGTAATATCCCGTGTTTTTAAATATTTTAATATTGCATCGGGATATGCAGTGTTAATAATTTTTGTATATATATTACAATACTTTTACGAGATTGATATGTATTTAAAACCTATTTTAATTATTGTGTATTATTTTAAGTGCTTTACGTAAAATTTTCCCGAGACTTTCATTTTCGGGGAAATTTTCACGTAAATAATTTATTATTAATTATTTTAAATATATTTTCAGACTTGCATGAACTCATACGTATTTTTAAAATACTAAATAAAGCCTATGTGTACTTATTTATTTAATTAGGGTTTAATTAATATTACCCTAATATTTTATTAATTGTTTATTAGTTTTATTGTTATTTAATTATTTTTATTTAGTATAAATTATTAAAATATTAAATTATAAGTGTGTGGTGTATATTTAATGTGTGTGTGATTTAATATTATTTTAATATATAGTATAAAGTATATATATACATATATGTAGTTAAAAATCAAATTTTTTGGAAAATTATCGAATTGCCCCCTCCCTCACCCTTCTTCTCTCCCGACGCCTACCCTCACTGCGCCTCCCATTCCAGCACGCTGGACCGCCCTTCGCTGCCACCAGCTGCCGCTAACCTCCTTCCCCTTCCTTCCTCTTCCTCTCTGACGTGACCAGGCCGCCGAAAGCCGTTGGAACGCCCGGAATTTGTGATGGCAGCAAGTTGAGCTTCTCGCCGTCAACCACGATTTCGACCACCATTTTCGACACCGCTGGTCTCTTTCTTCTCCTTGAGCTCCGGTGAGTGTGATTCTAGCTTTGGTTTGAGCTTAAATGGTCTTGATTTGCTTAGGTTTCGAATTTTCAATTTCGGCCATATTAGGGTTTCTGATTTTTTTGAGCTTCGAATTGATTGATTCATGAAAAATCCCTTCACAAATGTTGATCCTAGTAGCTTAATCTACATGTGTGAATTTTTGTGGAATTTTTTGGAGATTATTTTTATTTTTGGGTATTTTTGAATATTTTAATATTATTTTCTAATTTTCGGAAATTAATTAAATAAATTATGAAATTGTGTTTTATGATAATTATAGGTGTTGAAATGAATTATAGGAATTTATTTGGAATTTTTATGAATTTCTATGTATAAAATGTATTTCTATGTTATAAGGGTATTTTTGGTATTTTTATAATTGTTCCGTGAATTGTGGACCCCGGTCGGTAGACTGTAGTTTGGAGTCCGACCGAGGGGTTGTGGATTTGTTGTTGTGCCTATTTTTCGAAGTGTGTTTCTTTGTAGGGTCGGCTCTACTCTTTGAGTAGAGAGATGTCCATTTTACAAGGGAGGTTCTACCGAATTTTTGGTAGAATTCTCGTAAAACATGATATCCGGTCGAACCCTAATTTCGATTCTGTGTTTAATATTCTAGATCGAATTCTAGGATTTCTGTTAGGGTTATTCTGATGTCTATTATTATTGTTTGTTTAGTTGCACCGAGACCGAGGCCTAGTGAACCAGGCTCGTCGGATTCATCTCGAGGAGCGCACTAAGTGTGAGTTACTATTTTATATATATGTGCTTTAGGATGCATACTTTTAGAAATATATGTTTTATTTTGATTAAATATGCAAAAATGATCTAATGATTACTTAAGTTTATATTTAGTTTATTTTTAGTTTATTTTTGGTATATATTAAATTATATGCATGTTTTGTTAATAAAATTATATTTAAAATGTTTTCAAATATATTTCTAGCTTAATTTATAATTTGATTGGATTTATTTGACGTATATATACTCGAAATATACCTGGTTTATTTTTGGTATATTTCCAGTATATATATGGTTTATATTGTTATTTTATTTAAATTCATGCATCATTTATTTGTGAATGGATGTTTTACATTTATTAATGAAGGATATCAATAGAACGTGCTACCTAGTGGGCAGCATAAGGACCGAGTACGTATCGGTACACCTATAGCTTTTAGGCTATATTACTAACCATTTGTGGATATTGATTGGATATGATTTATTTGATGTGTGAGATATGGTTTGGAGGTGTTATTGCTGGAGCTCGGTTGACCAAGTGTCTCGGGGCCAATCACACTGGCAGATAGATTGCTGGAGCTCGGTTGACTCAGTGTCTCGGGGCCAGTCTACTGTCTAAATGGATTAAGTGGATATATTTGGAATAAGTGAGCCTGTATGGCTAGAGTGTTGTCTAACACTATTTTCGAGGTTACGATATTGTAGGGTTCTATTTGATCCTTCATAAACGATGATTTTCAATGAAATATATATAAAATGATTTTATTGCATCTGTGTGTAATTGCTTGTATATATACATATTATATATATATTGTTGATTGTATGCATTGTCATTTAGTATGCATGTATATATATTATAGTAATTCACTCAGTGAGGTCTGACTCCCCTCCGTTGACTAATTTTTTAGGAGAGTCATCATCTTCAGACCTCAGTAGCAGGCCTGTACGTCGGATTTCTTCCACCCCGGCTTCTTTATGTAAACTGCTTCTCTGAGTCTTGGATTTATTTTTTCTAGACACTGCAGTAGTCATTAAATATTTAAAGAGATGTTGTATTATATATTTGAACTGGATTTGTATTAAAAGATTTATATATATGAAATGATGAGGATTTGATTTAAATCTAGTTGATGCATATGTTGTTATTATATTTATGATTTTTATTTCCGCTGCATTATATATTGTTATTATTATTGCATATTTTATTTTATTTTTAGGCTTGCTACGGGTTCCAGATTCGAAAGAATTCTCGTTCCCTAGCGCCGGTCATGGCCCCTGTTTTGGGTCGTGACATAATGGCAGAGAAAATTACCCTTTCTTGTAGCCAAAATAAGACTAACAATGGTTAAACATGGCTTATGGTAGTATAGCATAACAAAACTCACCAAGAATTAAAATAAATAATTTTGGCTACAATTACCAAAATAAAGGCAAGAAATAATTGAAGCATAAATTGCATTCTTATTTTGGCTATAGAAGCTAAAATCATGCTTAAAATGAAGTTATTGGTTTGAAGAGTCAATAATAATATATCTCCTACTCTTATTTTGGCACCTTATGCTAAAATAAAGTTTTTGTAGAAGAGTAAAATCGGAAAAGTGTTGTATATTTCGGCACAAGGTTTGAAAAATATTTAAAAAGCTAAGTGAAAATCACATTTTCTAACTTAATTAAGATATAATGGTTTGGAGCAAGTGGTAATCATCCTTATAAAGGGCTAATAAATAATTGGTCAAACCTAGGCTAGTTAAATTATTGGCTAAAAATGATTATTTGCTCCAAGACACCCATGAATAATCAAAGCAAACAATTGTTGGCAAAATAAGAAAATGCACTATGCTCAAAATCAATTGCCAAAATTAAGCCATAATTTTTAATTCTCAAAGTTAGACAAGTTTATTTTGGCTAAGAGGAGAACAAATTTGTAGAGACCAACTCAAGTGCCAAAGTGACTTAATGTTGAAATACTATTTAATTTGCTTATGGTTTAAATAAATTAGCATTAAGCTCATAATTTTTAATCCAAATATGCATTAGGCTATATTTGGAATTCAAGATGATGGCGATTTGTAAAGAGGAGTAAAATCAAGAATTGATATATGGATTTTGGTGTACTATCCTAAAAGCTGAATTTTAAATTTTCTTGGCCATGCCAAAATTTTAGTATTTTGGTTAAAATAAATATCGTTATATGTCTAGGTAAATTGGCATTGTTCTAAAATATTACATGGTGTTAACCAATTAAACAAAAGCAAGTGAATTCTAAAATCAAGCAAGGCCAAGAATTTTTATGGTTGTTAAAGATTATTTTGGCATTGATAACTCCAAATTGATATTTTGCTTATAGAACCTACATGGATGAGGAGAATGGGTAAAGGGGCAGGATTTCCCCCATAAACACTCTGAAGCTTAAGTCAGTAATGGTATGAGGAAAAAATATAATAAAGCAAATAGACATAATAAAGTAGAGAATAAAGAATAAAGGAGCGATTGCTTAGATGATGTGATGATGGAGTGATGGAATGATGTCTTGGTGATACTGTATGATGAGAACAGGAATGACATAAGATTTCATGAGATGTATTTATAGGAGAAGATATTGCTCAAACCGCTTAGGAATATGATTCCTTAGCCTTATAGGATTGCCTTATTTAGGAGAGGAGGAGACTTCCTTTGTAGAGTAGTCTTCCTAATCGAAATAGACTTCCTTGTTGAGCTTTCTTCTTATTCATGTAATCCTCCTCTTTAGGGGAATATATCCCTTATTATAATAGGATACTAATATGGGTTATCAAGAGTCCCCCCCTAAAAGTATGTTCAAATATTTATGTCTGATGTATCCGGGTCCGTAAGATGATAGAAACATTATTGTATTTGCCTGGAGAGAGAGGTTGCTTGAGTAATTGCTTCTTATATGAAAGGGCGAGTTGAGGTGGCCAGCCTCAGTCACAAAAAAAGATAAAGCTTAGTGTCGAGTCTTAAAATCATCGTACAAAAACATTATTTAAAGTGCCAGCTGGACTTGAGTGAATAAAATTTGCAATAAAAAAGGATATGTAATGGATTAACCGGTCAGTGCGAAGGCGACATGACAGAACCAGTCATCACTAGAGTTTTTGATGCTCGATGTGAGGAGGCGAGGTTTACGAGCTCATAACCTCAGTACTACAGAAGCGACCTGAGGGTGCCAGCTTCAGTCACTGGACTTAGATGCTCGAGGCTTAAATGCTTGGTGCAAGGATGCGAGGCTTACATGCTCAGAACCTCAGTACTACAGAAGCAACCTGAGGGTGCTAGCTTCAGTCACTAGACTTAGATACTCGAGGCTTAGATGCTCGATGCAAGGACACAAGGCTTACATGCTCGAAACCTCAATACTATAGAAGTGACCTGAGGGTGCCAGCTTCAGTCACTAGACTTAATCTTGGTGCATTAGAAGTGCGGCCCAAGTGTTGTATAGTCTCGGTGCATTAGAAGCACAACCCGAGTACCGTATAATGCTACTTGGTTTATGAACTTTAGTAACTCTTTTGATGGCAATTGCCTAGTCAGAATAATGATTGATGTTGAGTCCAGACAATATTGCTGCAGATGTTTATTTTTTTGAGCATTTGTTGTTGGTGGTATTTTTGCAAAAGGTAGGAAGTTGGGATCCTAGTAGTGAGTCTGAGCCCTTTCAATATGTGCTCTATAAAATGCGATAGTAATTTAGTGAGAGTGTTTGAAATGATGGAAGGTGGGTTTTAAAGGACTAAATTTAGGTTTGCCCAATCTGAATTATAAGATGAGCATTTGTAATTTAGGTGAAGGGTCAATGTTGCACCACTTCTAAAATAGAGGATAGTGTGTGATACTGGCTAAGATGTCTTGGAATTGCCTTTTGATTTATCCAACTATGTGGCGGATATACTTGACTCCATTCTTGAATTTCCGTTATCGGATATTCTCTAAAATTTCAAAGATCTGAGGTAGAGTAAGATTTGCTCGAGTGTTGTTTGATCTAGTTTTGAGTGGGAACCACCATTTATTGTATGAGCATGAGTGAGTGCTTTTTCACCTTAGAGTTGCCTAGCAATGTGTCTAATGTCTTTTGACAAACTTTGCATGTTGATTCCAAGTGAGATGATTAGAGTGTCCGATTGTTTGGACTGATGGGTGCTTAAAGTAGCATCTTCAATAGATACATTTTCCTTATCTGTAGTAATAAACAAAAGAACAATAGTTTTGGGATCGTATAATCGATCTCATTTGATGGTCATTCCTTATATAATAAATATATCAAATGTAATTAATGTATATTTTGCATGAATAATAATCATGTATATATGGATGAGCATTTATGTGTAGATGTGTAAGCGCGCTTATGTGACGAGCTATGAATATTCATATAAGAATAAGTAAGGTGCGAAAATAAATAAATTAAATAATATCAAGAGAAACTTATCTCCTTATGTACTCTTATCCCTCCTTCGAATTCACAAATATTTATGTTCATTGTTTACTTTAATTGTTGCTTGAATGACCTTATCTTTGAAGATGCTGCCTAAGTTTATGTGTGCCCAATTTATTGGCATTTTATGTATATCCAGCTGTATAAAAATATATCGTCTGAGTAGACAGCTCTGAGATTATCAGTTAGATCAAGTTCCTAAAGGCCATGATGATTTTTTTATTGATACTTATGAATATCGACGTTGAGGTGCTTATGGTAACATCTACATTTGTATTGTTTTACTGTAGCAATAAACAATAAAAGAATGAGAATCTCGGGATCACTTGATCCATCTCAATTAATAATCCATCCATGTGATAATAATTTAAGAAAAATGGATATGAAAATAAATAATTAGGAAACAAACTTATCTTGGTTGTAGTGCTCTTGTTCCGCCTCCTAAAGTAACAAATACTTATGTTCGTTGAAATTGTCTAGTTATTATGGAATATTTGAAGCTCTCTCCTTAATCTATGGTGTTGATATAATTTGACTATCCAAGAACGTCTATGTTAGTTTCTGAGTTTTGAGCATATTATACTCCTTGGCATCTTGTACGTGGTTTAAACTCTAGATGTTCAGACACAAATGCTTGGACTCTTTGATGCTCAAACTTGGATGCCTGGACTTTTTGGTGTTCAAACTTGGATGCGCGGACTCTTGATGCTTAGACTTGGATGCCCAAAATCCTTGATGCTCAGATTTGGATGCCTAGACTCCTTGATGTCCAAGACTTGGATGCCTAGACTCCTTGATGGTCGGACTTGGATGCAAAATCCTTGATGCTCAGACTTGGATGCCTGGACTCTTGATGCTTGGACTTGGATGCCCAAAATTATTGATGCTCAGACTTGGATACCCAGAATCCTTGATGCTCAGACTTGGATGCCCGGACTCCCTAATGCTCAGACTTGGATGCCTAAACTCCTTCATGGTCAGACTTAGATGCCCATAATCTTTGATGCTTGGACTTGGATGCTTGGAATCCTTGATGCTCAGACTTGGATGCCCAGACTCTTTGATGCTTGGACTTGGATGCTTGAAATCCTTGATGCTCAGACTTGGATGCCTAGACTCTTTGATGCTTAGACTTGGATGCTCGGATTAAATACTTAGTCCCGGATGCTCGAGTCTCCAAGGCTTTGGTAGACAGTGCTCGGGTTATTTGGATGCTTGGTTAATGGACATTAGCATTCAATCTTAACTTTGTAAGGCTTTATATAGTGTTCATTGCATAATGATTGTTGCTAATCTTTAGTGTTAAGAAGCCCAGGGCTCAATGGATGCCCAGAGCTTGGTAGGTACTTGTATCTTGAATATTGAAATGAATCTTGACCATAGATGATAAATTTTATGTTTAAGCATAACTAGGTAACTGAGTGCTTATTCCAGGTGTCCAAAAGTCTCCACGTTTTAATACTTAAAATCTTGGTGCTTTGAAACTCAATGCTTAGAAGCACAGTGCTTCGAAGCTTAGTTTATGCCTTATTATTTCTATGATTTAGATATTCCTGTAATGCCAAAACTTAGGAGATGCTCAAAGATTGGGAGATGCCCATAAACTGAATGTCCAACTCTTCCATACTTGCTCGTTACTTAGAGTCTAAGTGTCAATGCTCAGTAGTAGATGCTCGGCGCCAAGAAGTAAGTGTTCGATATTTGATGTTTCATGTTCACTTGATACTTGGTTTCATTTTTAAGAACCATTCATCAAATACTCGCATTATTCCATCTTGGTGTGAGGTCATATGGTCCAGCTTTATGATTTTAGAGGAAAATATATAGACATCCAGCTTCTTTTCATCACTACGTCTGATCCGGGTGTGGAATAACTTCTAAGCCTCAATGCTCGGATGCTCGATGATTCATTTTGTTTACCCAACTGTCTTACTATTTGTTCTAAATTCTAACCTTATAAATTGTTGAATCAACAACAGAACTTTCTTTAAAACTCAGGTGCATCCCCTCTCTTTATTTTTTCATTTTGATGAAGCTATGGTGATGTGAAATGGTCATTCAAGTTTGACCATTGCCAAAACTTCCATCTTCTGAGCTATTCTTGATAAATATACATGTCATTGCTAATGGTTGTGCTGAGATCTTCATGCTTGTCAATGAAGGTAGATGAACAAATCTTTAAGCCTCTATTATGCTGATGACACACATGTTGTAAAGGTGAAAATTTGAATAAGATACTTATAAAACAAGTAAGCTTATCTCATCCTAAATATTGTTTGAATAGAATAATAGAATTTTAAAGCTAAGTTCCAGTAAGTAATAATAATCCGGAATTGAATTCAGTTTGTTTCCCACATACGGCACCACTTGATAACTCCGAATTGATATTTTGCTTATGGAACCTGCATGGATGAGGAGAACAGGTAAAGGGGTGGTGTTTCCCCCATAAACACTTCGAAGCTTATGTCAATAATGGTATGAGAAAAAAATATAATAAAGCAAATAGACATAATAGAGTGGAGAATAAAGAATAAGGGAGCGATTGCTTGGATGATGTGATAATGGAGTGATGGAATAATGTCTTGGTGATGCTGTATGATGAGAACATGAATGACATAAGATTTTATGAGACATATTTATAGAAGAAGATATTGCTCAAACCTCTTAGGAATATGATTCCTTAGCCTTATAGGATTGCCTTATTTAGGAGAGGAGGAGACTTCCTTTGTAGAGTAGTCTTCCTAATTGAAATAGACTTCCTTATTGAGCTTTCTTCTTATTCAAGTAATCCTCCTCTTTAGGGGAATATATCCCTTATTATAATAGGATACTAATATGGGTTATCAAGCATAAATTGCCAAAATATAATCAAAATAGCTGAAATATAAATCTCCTTATGGGTGGCTAATGTTAAACCAAATTTTAAAATTTGGTTAAGTAAATTTTTGTCAAATGTTAAATATCCATTCTCTTTGAAGTGAAGCCACATTAGGATTATAGCCAATGGTATAAGCAAAACATATGGCAAATATAATCAAATTAATTTGGCTAAATAAATGCTTTAAGAGTTCAAATTGTGTTATGAAAATCAAATATGTAAAATTATCTTAGCATATTAATTGCCAAAATAAACTTGATTAACAAGATAAAATGGAAACACTAATTTTTTGGCTAAAATGATTTCTATACATCTCAAGCATTCATCAAGTGAACAAAGTCATAAAAAATAGTAGCATTTGGCCAAACAAATATTGTTCAATATTTGAATCTCTTTTCAAGGGCTAAACATCATTAATTCAATAAGAGCTTACAAATAAATAGCCAAATTATAATGCATAAATTCTTCAGCTAAAGTTGATACAATTTTAAATTAATGCAAAATCAAAAATTATTTTCAACTAATTATCAAGACACAAATATTTCCATGAAAGCACAAATCATTTCAAGAGCAAGCACACATTCCAAGCACAAAGTCACAAGCCATAAAACATAAGAATTCACAACAATTATTCTCAAGAATAAATTCTTAAACAAGATAAAGATTTATGGAAAATAAAATTACCTCTTTTCTTTTTTAGAAATAAACTTTTGAGAAGAATTTATTTTGGCAATTTGATTTGAATGTGCACAAATGGTTTGCAAAAATTGCAAAACCTATATAAGAGCAAGAAAATGTTGATTTAAAGTTAAGAAATAACTTAGGACATCAACTCTATTGTTGTTGTCAGTCTTATCAATATGATGCAGCACTATCGGGAGGTTATCTGGTGATCGGGGATTGGGTCAGCATCAATAGGGTGATGAGTGGCCTGAGCGAGTGTCGCTCGAGGGGTGTGATGTCCTTGGGCTCACACTTAAGCACGACGTTGGCAACAGTAGTAGTTTTTTGTCTGGTGTGCATTATTGGAGGCAACAAAAGAATAGTAACCCCTAGCTACTTAGCAAAGTTGGTGGTTTGCGAGGGCTACGGTTTTTCTTTTGTAAGGTGTTGTTCAGAGATGGTGGGGTTGCTAAAGGTTTCTAGTGCATAAGAGAAAAAAGGAAAAAGATAAGAAGAAGAGGGAAATTAGGGAAAATTTAAAGATTGATCACTGTGGGAATTTTTAAAATTAAATTCTAAGGAATTGGGTTTTTTATTCAAAGTGCAAATTAAGGAAAGATAATTTGAAATTGAAGGTTTTAAAGCATTGGATTCTTGAGCAATTAATTTTTGAAAATATTTTACTTGGGGATTTGATTCATTTCAATTTAATTCTTAAGGAATATTTAGAGAAATTAAAGGACGATGGTTGGGAGGAATTAAATTCTCATTAATTACAAGATTTGAATTTTGATTTTAAGAATTTGAATTTTGATTTAATGATTTAGGGGAAAGTTCTTGTGAAGAAGATGAAGGAGTGTTAAGACCATAATATTTTCTAGCGAAAGGAATCGGTTATGCAACAACCAAGTGTGGTGAGCACATGCCTTAGATAGGGTAAAATTTTAAAAATTTTACTTACATAACCCTTTATCACATGAAGAATTCAATTCCCATAGATCCAATTGCATTTTACACATAGCTAAACTACACATTAACATGTAAAACAACATCCTAGGAATTCTAAGTTTAAGAAAACTTACCAACTCCTAAGTTTGATGTAGACCACAATAGTTAATCTACAAGTTTTAGATGCTTTAGGTTCAACTCTTGAATTAAATGCTCTAGCCTCCCAAGTGTTAGGCCTCTAGTTTGAAATATTAAAGCTTCACCAATCACTTTCTTACTTTAATTGAGCTTAATAGCAAGTGCCCTCCCATTTGACCCTTAAAAACTTGCACTAACTTAATCCCCTAGCAAGAATACTTAGGGTTTATTTTGAGTATATGTTGTTTCTCTCTTTTTTGTGTCTCTACACAAATTTCTTTAACCTTAGAACACTTCTTAGGTTATGTATATATATCTTGAAAAAGCAAACCCTATCACATGATAAGTATACAACTTGTCATGATAAGTATGCAACTTGTAAAGTGTATAGAGAATTAATACATCCCATGTATTATGTCTATATATATTCTCTACGTATACCAATGTGATATACACCTTATCATACTATAGTCAAAATTTTACACACAAAAGATAATGTGTGCATAATATGATAAATTTTCTATAGTCAACATTTTACATATAAAAGATAATATGCCTAACAAGATAAATTTGACTACATCAATTTGTATGAATTTGGGCTTAGTAATTAGACCAACACTTTGCCCAACCCCAATCCATTAAAAAAATGGGCCTAGATAAGGTTCATAGGCCTTCTCAATATCTTGGACTAATCTTTGGTCTAAAACCCTTTTGGACTTAGGCCCATATAACTTGGGCCATTAATCCAAGTCCAATTAGAAATAATATTTATTATTAATTTAATACTTCAATTAATATCTCATATTAATTAAGTATTAATTGATAATTAAACCCTTAATTGAATTAGATTTCATGGTATGCTAGAATCATTGCTTAAAGCATAAATCCAATTCTATTAACCTTAATTAATTGATTAAACTCTTTAATTAATAATTAGATTAATATTGATGATGATTTGGTGAAACTCTTTTAGGTGAGATTTACTAGGTTCATGTCTAATTGGCAATGAGAAGATAATATAACACTTGATATTATTTGAAACTCCTTTCAAATCTAAATGTGAAGATCTCAATTATACACATTTAGCTCTCATAAGTTGTGAGTGACCCCTAGCATTAATATCACAACTACCCAATTAGAAATGAATGCATGTATTGATTCACATGAACCCTTCGGTCATAATTATCGTACACTAAAATCCCTTCATTAGAAGATCCCGATATAGGCTAAAGTCAAAGTTTAGTAAAACTATAATAGCTACATCATATGACCTCATCTCAAGTTCTATTCTTGATAAAACACAATGAATACTATAAACACTTTCTAGCACTGAAACTTTTCAAATTGTGTTATGTTTATCCTAGCCAAGAACTTATTCATCAATAACAAACTTAGATAGTATAGGATCTTAACCCATTTCAATCCAAGCAATGAATCTCATATTGGTTAAACACTCATCCCTACATTTAACCAACTAGAGCCACCACATGCCAAATATCCATATGTGATTAACATGAGTATATAAGCGGTAACAAACCCTAACCACTTAAACATGGATGATCGTGTCACCTCAGGTTAAAAGACTATATGCACCATTATGACTTAGTGAGGTTTGACTCCCCTCAAATATTTTTTTAGAAACTTGGGAGTCTACAGCTAGCTCATCTTTTATATGCTGAACTCATTCTTCACTGGCTATGTTATGTAGGTTAACTTAATGTTATTGATATTCATGTGTAACAAATTTAGTAAATCTAGACACTATAGTAGATTTGGCTGTCTTGCTATTATGATGATGGTGTTGTGTTAAGATTGAGATATTGGAGGTTATGATTGTGATTATGTATATTTAGGAGTGTATTTGCATTTTATAGGTTTTGGGTTTGTCTCGATTAAAGGAAAACTCTACCGAATTTTCCTTAGGATTTATAGTTAGTTAACTTTCTACAATAAATTTCTTAAGGCTTACTATACATTTCTGAAGCTTCATAGTTTTCCATTCCCTAGTTCCAGTCACGTGCCCTTAGGGTTCAGGTTGTGACAAAGTTAGTATCACAGCAATGGTTCATTTTTTAATCTTTTAGTCATGGACGTCTGTCTTTTCTTGAAAGTACTATGGTGATTAGGTTGTTAAATGTCACTTATTGTCATCGTTGGTTTTAGAATTTTGTGCATATGTTAGCATCCTTGTTATGTTTTGAATCTTGTTAATTTCTATGAATTTTCAAAATGGAATGAATGTGAACTACTCCTACTATAGAGGTTGTATATAATGATAATGAGCAGTCATTTCAAGATGAAGCTACTCCCCCTACCCCACCAGCTAGATAAAGGTGTAAACCTAAACCAACAATGACTTAGAGACATAAACATCTACCACCAACAGAAGTAGATGCTCTAGATATAAATCTTACAACTTTGGTAGTCGGTATAACAGGGATTAATTAAGGACTTATGACACTTAATCAAGTTATGCCCCTAGTATAACAAATACTATAATATAGGAATTCGGGAATGTTTGATCCAGATGAAGCCTTATTGTATTCTAAGATTAGGATAGTCCTATTTGATGATACTAAAGATGCTTTGAATTTATAAATATTATTAAGGTCTATACTAGGATAGAATATATTGATTATTAAAGGATAATGATTGAGGAGCTATCAGTTCAATCCGCAGCTCAGGACTAGTTTATGTAGTCGATCCAACCATATATGACTACCATGATATAGTTAGAGTTTAAATAGCAATTTTTGAGGTATTTCTATCCACCATTAATGAGGGATAATTACATATGGAAGCTATTACACAAAGCTAGAGGAGATCGGTCACAGGAGGAGTACCCTTGCGAGTTCTTAAAATTGTCACATCATGTTGTATATGTGATGCAAGATAAGAGGAGAGTGGTAGAGCTATATGTTACAAGATTGGGTCCAATATATATTGGCATCCGTATTGAGGATTGGATTTTAAAAAGTTGTTTGCAAATTTAGTCCTTTTGGGTGTAATTGATTTTGATGTGATTTTAGAGATTGATTGGTTATTATGCTACTTTTAATTATCAGGAGAAAGAGATAATTTTTGGAATCTTGAATGATATGGAATTTTGATTCAAAGCCGATAAGATTTTAATACCTCATAATCTTATTTTTGTAATCACAATTATAAAAGATGCTTAGAAGGGGGTGTCAAGGCTATTTGGCTATGATCAGAGATACAAAAGTAGATAAAGGAGTAGTTGAGAATGTGCTAGTTGTGTGAGAGTTTATAGATGTCTTTCCTAAAGAATTACTAGGTGTACCACTGGAAAGAGAGATAGAATTTTGTATCAATGTTGTATTTAGTACATATCCTATCTTTATGACACCTTATAAGATGGTGCTTGTAGATTTAAAAGAGCTCAGAGAGCAATTGCAAAAGTTTTTTGATAAGGGTTTCATAAGACCCAGCATGTCTCTTTGGGGTGTACTGATGTTATTTATAAAGAAGAATAATGGTAGTCTTTAACTTTGTATCGACTATAGACAATTGAATGAAGTCACCATAAAAAAAAAATAAGTATTCTCTCCTAAGGATTAATGACTTGTTTGATTAATTTCAAGGAATTTGATGTTTCTCCAAGATTGACTTAAGGTCAGGTATCATCAATTGAGAATCAAAAGTCGAGATATACCCAATACTACTTTTTGGACAAGATATAGTCACTATAAATTTTAAGTGATGTCCTTTAGGCTAACCAATGCCCCTAGTAGTTTTTATGAAATTAATGAATCAGGTGTTTATACCAATCTTGGACCAATTTGTAATAGTTTTTATTGATGATATCTTAGTGTATTCTAAGAGTGAGGATGAGTATATTATGCATTTGAGAATGGTGCTTCAGACTTTGAGGGAGTACCAATTGTATGCCAAGTTTTCAAAGTGTGAGTTTTGGTTTGATTAAGTGGCATTCTCAAGCCATGTGGTATCTAAAGATGGTACACAAGTGGACCCCAAAAAGATTGAAGCTATTACAGAATGGCCAAAGGCCACAATAGTCTCAGAAGTAAAGAGTTTTCTAGGTTTATCTAGTTATTATAGGAGATTTGTAAAAGATTTTTCCAAAATTATTGCACCTTTAATAAGGTTGACTAAGAAAAATGCTAAGTTTATATCGACGGATAAATGTGAGGAGCACTTCAAGTTGCTTAAGGATATGTTAACCTCAGCTCTAGTATTAACTCTACCTTTAGGAAATGAAGGATATACAATGTATTGTGATGCTTCTCGAGTAGGACTAAGGTGTGTGTTAATGCAAAATGGGAGATTAGTTACTTATGCTTCATGTGAGTTAAAGAAGCATAAGCAGAATAATCATACTCATGATTTAAAAATGGCAATAGTGGTGTTTGCATTGAAGATTTATAAGCATTATTTGTATAGTGTAACTTATGAAATATACACTTATCATAAAAGATTGAAGTATATCTTCTAGCATAGGGATTTGAATTTCAAGCAGCGGAGATTAATTAAACTCTTTAAAAATAATGATTGCTCTATCATATACCATCCTAGCAAAGCTAATATGATGGCTAATGCTTTGAGTAGGAAGTCAACATAAAGCCTTACTTATATTAGCTCAGAGAGGAGGCCAATCAATAAAGAATTACATGAGTTGATTAATCAGGGATTACAGTGAAAGGTAATGAAGTCATAAATGTTGGCTCAATTTAGAGTATGATCAGTGTAACTAGATAGAGTTAAGGCAACTCAGAAAAGAAGTACATTAAGGTTAATCTAGAGATTATATAATTGATAGTGAGGGCATTTTGCATTTGGAATCTAGGTTGTATGTGCTAGATATGGATGAGCTGAGAAAGGAGATCATGGAGGAAGCTCATTTTTATGCTTATAGTGTTCATCCAAGTTCTACCAAGATGTATTATGATTTGAAAGATACACATTAGCAGAATGGGATGAAAAGAGACATTGCAGAATTTGTATCCAAGTGTCTCACATATCAACGGGTGAAATTGGAATATTATAGGCCCTTGGGATTGTTGCACCAGTTGCCCATTCCAAAGTGGAAGTAGGATATGATTACTATGGATTTCATGACTAGATTGTCTCATACAATTGGTGGTTATAATGATATTTAGGTGAAAATTGATAGGCTAACAAAGTCAACTCACTTTTTGCCAATTAAAAACACATACTGTAGGCGATAGGGTTAAACGCACACCTAAGTGTTTGGCAATCACGGCACTATATGAGCTTGAGGCCCATTAAAAAATATAAAATAGGCTCAAGGCCCAAATTAGAGAAGGAGTCACCACCTAGATGAAATATGGGACACATTATATAATAAACTACATTCCACGAAGGTTCCCAGCAGCCGTCCTTAGAGAATGAGTTTGAAAACTAGATATGGGCTTTTGGAATCCCTACCTAGCCTTACGGTTGGCCTCTGGGTGTATTTTGTATTTTGTTATTTTTAATTATTTTATTATTTATTCATTATCATGAAAATTGTAATTGCCTTCAAATAATTTTCCAATTTTATGTTTAAGACCAAATTCACACATTAATTCAAATTCATGCATTTTAATATGATTTACAACATTTATCATATAAATAAACATCCATTCGCAAAAAATAAAGATAAATTCGCATGCAAATAAAGGAGGGAGGAAAATATATTACAATCCATTTTGCATGTAAGAAAGAGTAAAATAAATAGAAAAGAAACTGAAAAGAAACCAGTAAAAGAAAAGGGAAATAAATTACCTTTTTAACATGCAAAATAACAACGAGATAAATAAAAGCAAACAATTGCAAAGATTAGTTAAGGGAGATTATTTAATGATTAAAATTATCTCAAAGTTCTTGTAATAAACAAAACATTAATCTCCACAAATATATATAAATCCTATAAAAGAAAGCCATAAAGTTAATTTCATAAACCAAGTAAATATAAATATAAATAATGAGCACACAAATATTTAATTAGATAAAATACCATGATAATTATATAGAAGATTAAAGTACAACAATATGAAAACATATAAAGGAACACAAATCAAATATAGTGAACAAAAGAGTTTAAAATCAAGTCATGTGTGACTCTGTTAATATTATGACATCTTATCAATGAGGTGATATCTCTATGCATAGAGGTGATATCATGTCGCTTTAACACAAAGAGGTGACACCTTTTCAAAGAGGCATCACCTGACTACCAGACGCAGGAACACTCAAGAAATTTGCTTCAGTCTTAAGTAAGACAATATCATATCCAAATGACTAAAGTCTTATAATTATATCTAGCAACTTAATAGGTCATGCCATAAACGTAACACAAAGAAGCACTGAATTTAAAAAATAGGAAAATAAATAAAGAACTTAATATAAATCAAGAGCTTAACACTTAAAAATAGTGGTTCTTATTGCTCAAGACAAGTTTAAAGCTCCTAACTCAATGCTCAAAGATGAGTTTGTGGTTTTCAATCCTCACTTGAATGCAAGAGATCTCTTTTCCTCTTCTTTTAAAAATGAACCCTCAAGCTAATCTCTACTTACTTCTCTCTTTTCTTTTAGCTTTTCTTTAGTTTTTCAGCTGCATACTAGCCAACCCATTCTCTAAAAACATTCCTCCCTTTTAAAGTTCCCTTTTTTCACCTTTTTAGTCTACCTATGCCTTTAATAAGACATCTTACCTCCTCCTTTATATCTCTCACCCATTGTGTGTACCTTTCTAGCCCTTTATTTTAACCCCCAATACTGCATTTTCACGTCCAAGGATCAGTACCGGTAAAGTATGGGTCCAACCACTTGTCCGCCATTGTCATTTCTACATTTAATGTTTGTGCAAGTGGCTAATGAAGAGGTGGTGCCTCTTCGGCCTTGACCTATATTTTAGGCTTGGGTTGGATATGGATGAAAATTTAGGCTTTTAGGTCCATTGTCAAAAAGGTTTCAGGCCTCTTGCATTCAAGATTCGTATCTTCTCATAATTTGGCCTTCGTTACAGGCCGATCAAATCGAATGCCCATACATACACTACTAACAAGTTAGTAAGATTATACATTAATAGAATTTTTTTTGCCTTCATGAGGTGCCAAAAAGTATAGTGTTTGACAAAAGAGCTACTTTTACTTTAGTCTTTTAGCAAGAGTTGCATAAGGCTTTGGGTAGGAGACTTGACTTAAGTACGACGTTCATCCTCAAATGGATAGTCAGTTAGAAAGGACCATTTAGACATTAGAAGATATACTAAAAATGTGTGTGATAGACTTTGGTGGTTAATGGGATTTACACTTGCCTTTGATTAAATTTGAATATAATAATAGTTATCATGTAAGTATTGGAATGACTCCCTATAAAGCATTGTATGATAGAAAATATAGATCACTTGTGCTTTGGGATATTGGATAAAAATATATAACAAACCTATAATTAATGCAAGTGACTTCTAAGAAGATCTCTATCATCCAACAGACATTAAAAATAATCTTCAACCGACATAAGAGTTATGCAGATCCTAAGAGGAAGGATAAGCTAGCTCTAAGATACATCAGACCCTTTGAGATTCGCTTAAGAGTTGGTGATGTGGCTTACAGACTGGTGTTGCTACCAGAGTTATTGTGGATTCATCCAACATTCCATGTTTCCATGATAAGGAAGTACATCTTCGATCCTTCTCATGTTCTTTAGCAATAAACAATAGAGTTCAGTGAAGATTTAACATATGAAGAGTGCCTAGTGGCAATTATGGATGGACAAGTTTGCTAGCTTCGACTAAAGAGATTCCTATGGTGAAGGTGTTATGGGGCAATCATATAATGGAAGATTGCACTTGGGATGTAAAGGCTAATATACAAAGTTAATACCCTTATTTGTTTTAGTATTGATGTAAAATTCAAGGATGAATTTTCTTAAAGGGGGAAGAGTGTAATAACTTCATTTTTTTATTATTATTATTATTATTATTACCACCTTTGTTGTTAATATTATTATTTTTATTATTATGTAAAAAAAAAAAGTCAAGTGGGACCAAAGGATATTGTATGTATGTCTATTTATAAAGAAAGGAAAGTTGGCTGCTGAAGTGAAAGGAGGGATTGCTGCTAGAGAAATAGTGTTTTGGGTGGAAAATTTTTGTCTTGGTATCTAAACTTTTCTTCTTCTTAGTTAACCAGCCAAATGACCTCTAATTGGCATCAAATTTGAACCATAACTTCTTCTTATATTCCTCTACAACCTTGTAGCTCTTGTTTCATGTGAATTAGCTCTGAATTGTGTAGTTTTGGCCAAGACTAGTTGGCTTATCCACCCTCATTCAGCACTGTTTTGATGACTTTTAGCCTCTAAAACCACTAGCAGCATATTCCTTTCATCTCTAGGAGTCCATAGACACTAACCATGTGTCTGATCTCGTCCGTTTTAATTTTCTACAAAATTTTCTGTAAATTCTCTTTAATTTTCCAATATGTGAATTCTATACATATTATGGTGCATTTGATGCTATAATTGTGTTCTTCTAATTGTTATGAACACAATGGTATGTTTGGTTTGGCCAGGTAACACGTTTCCGATGAGAAATCTGGCGAGTCCCACACGTGGACATAATGAAAACTGGACCAATCCAGAAAAAATTATGAAATTATTTTTATAAAATAGAATAAATTGTGGTGATTAATTTCCATAATTGGAGCAAAGCTTAATTCCTTATGGATAATGAGATAAACATTCCATATTGGTTTGGGCAAAAATTATTTTATTTTTGTTAAATTGGTTTAATGTGTCGAAAATATTCCTTTTTGCATCAAACATATGTTTTAGAGTGTTCATAGGTCAATTTCAATGATTTCGTCATTTTAGTAAATTTACTAGAATTTTAGGAAGTTATTAGGAATTTATTTTATATATATACATATATATAAAATATACTAGAATATATATATATATATATATAATAAATACAAGATGAGCTTGCTCGCTCATCTTGTAAGTTAATAATTGAAAATGTGTGTTAGATTTATACATACAAGTATAAACTGGTGGATTATATTTCAAAGGGAAATTTAATTAAAGAATTTATATTTTAATATTTGAAATATCCATACTATTGAGTTGATATTTTTAAAGATGCTGATTATATTTTAATTATTATTATCAATGCTATTTTGCCATAATTATCATTAATAAGATTATTAATACTAATGATATTGTGGATAATAAAATAAAAGTATTTTATTTACGGTATTAATATTCCTTGGATTTTATTATGCTTTTATATTCATAAAAATAATTTTTGGAAAAAACTGGTAGAACAAGCTTTTTGAGGGGTGTCATCAAGACTATATGCACGCAGGTACTAATTCTTGAGTTGGGCCCTTATTGAGAAATTAAATTGTTAAGTTCTTGTTTCATAGCTCTCAAGCGTATGGTATTGAAAGGATCAGTTGATGTATAACACTCAGACATATTTTGATTGAACATTTATTGGGACTAGTGGCTCGGTTGATGCTTAGCTCTTAGGAACCGTCAGTAAATATTGGAATAAGAGACTAACTACGGTTGACACCTCGATGGAAGCTTAGCTCTTGGGAACTAGCAATCATTGAATAATTAAGAGAGTCAAATGAATTTTAGATTTGTGATTTAGGGTTTTACCATTATTTTCCACTTAAGTTAGTTATTAACATCATTTTATTATTTCATATTTTATTACATGTTTAATTAATGAGTATTTGGAAGTTAAGTTTTTAATAAAGCTACTAAATAAAAATTTGAAGTATATATATATATATATATATATTTATTTATTTATTTATTTTCTTTAAATTTGACATCTAAATAAATATTTGTAATAAATGTTTAAATAGAAAAAGATTTTCAAACGAATAGACTTTTTTTTTTATATTAGTTTCTTCAGTGAGATCTGACTTCATTCAATTATTTTTTCAAGAACTTGGGAGTTTACAGTTAGTTCATCCTTTCTATGCTAAACTCATTATTCACCGACTATATTCTGTAGGTTAACTTAATGTTATTAATATTCATGTGTAACAAATTTAGTTAATTTAGACACCACAGTATATTTGGATACTTTGCTATTATGATGATTGTGTTGTGTTGAGATTGAGATATTGAAGGTTGTAGTTGTAACTATGTATTTTTGGCAGTGAATTTACATTTTTTAAGTTTTGGGTTTATCCCGGTTTAAGGGAAAATATACCATGTAAGACGAAAGGTAAAACATTCTATCACCGAACTAAAATATTTATTGGAAAGTAGAGTTCAATTTTACAACCCTTATTTTCATATTTCAAGTATATATATATATATATATATATATATATATATATATATATATATATATATATATATATTTGTCCAAATTAAGTGAAGAGGCGTGGGTGTGACTCGCATTAAAGTGGTTGTAGAAATGCTCAACCCGACTAATTAATGAAGAAATATCACATGAAATTTGAAAAATCTCATGAGAGTTTTACCAGTATTTATCGCTCTAAATATTAAGGATTTTGAATTTTTTAAATAAATTTAAATTCTAAATTTATGTATAAAAAATTAGGAGAACTTTTGACCAAAAAAATAGAAAAATTTTGTTCCATTATAGAATCTATTCAACTTAAACTTGAAAACAGTTAGAACTCATATAATCAAATATAAAAAATATCAATGTAAAAAAAAATGTAAGACAATTGAAATGTTTATTAGTAGACTCTGATTTGATTTGTCTAACGTAATGGATATATTTTGTAGTGTTTTTTTTTTTAAAAATTTAGGATGAGGATTTTATTCATGTAACAAGAATTAAATTCATAATGTTTCCAGATTACGAAAAAAATAATCATATAATCGATTAGTAATTTTTAAAATAAATTTAAAATATTCTTAAAAAGTATTCAATATTAATGATAAATTATACATAAAATAATTTTATTATTAAAAATTAACTTATATTTATAATTATTGCAAAATAATGATTAATATTAGTTAATAGCTTGTTAAAATATTAGAAAAATAAAATTATACTTCTCTAAATATATTAAAAAATTGTCATAATGTAAAGTGCAATAGCAATTAAAAACAGAAACATAAACCACAGAATTTATTTAATTACGTGAAAATTTTTAAAGTTCGAGAAAAATCACGGACAAAAAGGATCAATTCACTGCTGTTGAAAAGTAGTGTAGAGATTGTTGAGGCGGCAACATAACAAAAACAATCCTAGCTTAAAAATATACACACACACACACAGAGTTAAAATCCCTTGTTACCATCACACATCCACAAAATTTTCAATATTTCGTTTTCACCAAAATTTGTCTAATCTAGAGTTTTCAAAGCCAAAACAAACAGGATTTTTGTATATATATATATAATTATTTTCGGATCAAAATTAATTAATCAAAATTCAATAAATTTAAAATAACACATATACTCTTTAAAGTCAACTAGTCAAGTCAATGAGCCACTCCTAGTCTTCACGTAATTATGATTGACAATTATTTCAAATTTATTTTAAAAATTTTTAGAAACTATAATTTAGAATTTTAATGAGTAATGTTGTCTCTATAAATAACCTATTATCAATCTTATTTACAATTGCACATCACTCCGTATAATTCATTGCAGGAGTCTAAATAACCTCTTTGTCTTAGGCTTCTATCAAAATGTCCATCCACCATCTCTTGACCATCATTTTAGCAACCATTCTTGCAGGAGCCCTGCTGCCTAAAAATGCAATTGCTCAGAATTGTGGGTGCGCCCCAGATCTGTGCTGCAGCCAACATGGCTACTGTGGCTCTGGCAATGAATATTGTGGCACAGGGTGCCGAGAGGGTCCTTGCTTCACAACCCCTAGCAGTGATGTTTCAGTGCCTGATGTTGTGACACCTGAATTCTTCAATAGTATAATTAATCAAGCTCCTTCAAGTTGCGTTGGGAAGAGTTTCTACTCAAGAGATGCATTTCTTCAAGCTCTCAATTCTTTTTCGGGGTTTGGCAAGATTGGTTCTACTGAAGATTCTAAACGTGAGATTGCTGCCTTTTTTGCTCATGTCACCCATGAGACTGGATGTAAGTACTCTCTCTTTTCTTGTTCTGCATCTGCATATAAAAATTTATCTATAAATATACTGTGAACAGATTCTTGTGGCACTTCTCACTGCAGAAGCTAACTTCAATACTACCACTTGGTATATTTTTGGCTCATACCTTCACATAGAATGAGAGTTGCTGATTTTATTGTTCACAGTTTATTCTTGCACAATTAATGTATGTAAATGTCCATTTTTCTTCGCCAAAAGGTTCAGTCCCATCTTATAATTTCTCTATGTGAGTTTATCGAACCATTATACCACATGCTGTTCAGGATAATATATATTAAAGGTTGTGTTAAAATAATCCTTTTTACATCAGTTATGTCAACACAACTCCTACCCGATTACTTCTCTAGTCTTTGTATCTTATCATAACTCTGTTTTGTTCAATCTGTTGGTTACTTATTCAGCTGTACAGTTATTATATATATGCTGTAATCTCACGTTAAGGAAGTGAGAGCCACACTTTACGATTCTTCAACCTATTGTTAACCTTTACATGGTATCAGAGCACCATGACAACATCATCCCAAATCCTTCCTATTTCTTCTTCGCAACCGTCTGTTGTTTCCTCTGCTCAACATCGTTTGCTATCAAACTTACAACAAAGAATTACCTTGCTTGGAAAACCCAATTCATCCCTCTCCTCAATTACGAAAAAATGAATTCTTTCATTGCCGACGATGGTTCTCCCCCTCCCAGAATGATCACTTCTTCCTCTAATCCAGAACAACAAACTGAAAATCCAGAATATGATCTCTGGATGCAAAAGGATAAAATGCTATTATCATGGATTTTATCATCTCTAATTGAATATGTATTCCCATATGTCATTGGCCATTTCACATCCTCATCTGTCTGGAGGGCTCTCCCCACTGCATTTGGATCTATCTCTCAAAACAGACAATTACAGATTCATATTGAACTTCAGTAACTCAAGAAAAATTATCTTACCGTGACTGAATACTTAAAAAAAGCCAAAGCTCTTGCTGATAAGCTACAATCCGCTGCTCGTTCTCTTTCTTAGGCTGAATTTAACGACATAATCAGTAGTTTGAATCTTCGTCGCCATCCTGTCACCTTCTCTGAACTCCATGGTGAGTTAGTTGCACAAGAGATTCTTCTTCAGAGCCAAATTCCTACCCCTATCGCCAACTTGGCTGTCCGCTCCTCCGGATTAATGTTAAGTGAATTTATATACTAATCAGATACTTTCACTTAACCATTTGATTTTTTAAATTGGATGAACGTTGGATTGATATATTTTTAGCAAATTTAATAATTGGGTATATCACTTTTATTATAGGTTAAAATCTCCAACAATTTAGTGTCTAAAGAATGATTGTGCTTTTGGTCTTTCTTTCCTTTCAGACTTTTGTTTCACAGAGGAGCAAAATACTGGTGAAGTCTTCTGTGACACAAAATATCCAGAATATCCATGCGCCCCAGGAAAACGCTACTACGGACGAGGTCCGCTTCAACTGACATGGAATTACAACTACGGAGGAGCAGGTAAAAGCATACACTTCGATGGATTAAACAATCCTGAGATAGTAGCACAACAACCTAATACTTCATTTAAGGCAGCTTTGTGGTTCTGGATGAACAGTGTTCGTCCTCAGCTAGCATATGGATTTGGTGCTACAATTAAAGCCATTAATAGTGGTGAATGCAATGGCAAGAAAACTGATCAAGTTCGAGCTCGAGTTGACTTGTACAAGAAGCATTGTGGTCAATTTGATGTTCCTACCGGTGACAAACTGTCCTGCTAGGATATAAATTAATAAATACTGATTAAATAAATAAGACAAGGACCTCGTTGTTTGGTTTTGTATTTTTCAAACGAAATTGATGTACACCTATTGTAGTTTCCTGTTCTTAAATTAAATAAATAAATAATGAAACATATCCATCCATGCTTATAAGTTTACAGAATAATTAATCATTTGCAAATTAATTTCAAGTAAAATTTATTTTCAAATGTATTTTTATTAAGAAAATGTGTTCGATTCAAATAAATAGTTTATGAAATTCATTTCAAATACATTTTATATTTTGTTATATTGTATTTGATATAACTCTAAAATTCAACTTAATTTTTAATTTCAGTAAAAAAAAAAAAAAACTCTTTCTAATGGAAAAATATTTTTGAAAATAAAAATAATAAAGGGACATTTTAGACATTTAAAATTATAAACTTAAAAGTTGTGTTATTCATTTGAAAATTCCAATCACATTTTGGTAGAATTTGATCTAATTATAATCAATTTCATAAATTTAAAAATTGCAAATTGCAAATGAATTATACAATATATTCATTTAAACAAATACGCATCATCTAAAATTGTTAATAAATTTTACAAAAATTTATAAAATTTATTTATACCAAATACATTCTTAGCATGTATATCATTCAAGATTTCCACACAATTTTGTTATATAAAGTTCTTACCAGAGAAAGTGATAACTTAAATTAGTATTGGAGGCGAGGAACTTTAATTTTATAATATTTTTATTAATAGTAATACAATGTAAATATAAGTGGACTTATAAGGTAAATTTTTCATTTACATAAAATGAAAATTAATTCTAAAAATCATTGATAGTGAATTTCAAATTTTACATCTCTTGATACCCTTAGAGAAATATGACCACTAAACTTCTACCTCAATGATAATTTTAAAATATATTTGATATACATGCAGATGCAAATAATATTAATAATAAATAAACAAAATCTATATTATAAAAATTTTGCTTTCTAATGATAATCTTATCAAGGAGTGTTTCAATAATTTTATTACTAGTGGGCTATTTTACCAAAAATAATATTATCATTAGTTAATTTATTAGCAATTAGAAAAAAAGGAAGAGTAATGTTATATTGAAAATCTTTAACCTTATTTCAGATTAGATGGTGCGCTTATTTTAAATAAGAAAATCATGATAAAGTATATATTTAAAGCTAATATAGGGAAAGAATTTTCCTAGCTTTATAAATTGATAAAAAATATGTTAAGTTTCTCTAAAGAAAAATAAATATGTCAATTAGAAAAGTAACTATATATGCGAGTGGCTATATGATAATTTTTTTACAATTCTTTATTTTTTAAATATAAATGAATAAATAATTAAAAAAATTTAATAAAAGACAGTAACAGTACAGTTGCAATCTTTACAAAAAATCCGTATATCTCTCCCCCAACGGTGATCTCCTGTACTAAAAGATAAAATTAAAAATCAAAAAAGATTTTTTTATTTTTTTAAGTTGCAATGGACACTGCGACTCGTATCCACGCTCTTAATAAAATTACAACAGAGCTATTAACGTGGCAGATTGCAACATTAAATTTTACATATCTTGCCGAGTGGGATACTTTCGGTGGGGTCGAATGTATGTGGCCATCAAAGGTCGGTCTTATATAAAAGCTAAAGTTGTAGCCTAGAAGTCACCTTGTTGACGAGGTAAACTTGCTGAGCGACCGCAACCTTCAAATCAAATAAGAATCGTCAATTTTATTTTATTATTATTGTTGTGAAATAAAAATTAAATTACTTATTTTGTTATAGAACTAAACTTGAATTTGATAGTATTTAACTAGAAGAAAAATATTTTATAGTAGAATGATTTTGAGAGAATTTAGAAAGAGTTTGGAGAGAATTTAGAAAACTATAATATTGAAAGAATTTGGAGAGTAATCTATCTTTTCTTCTTCTTAATCTTAACATCCTCATTAATGAATTTCAATCCCTTTATATAGAGATTTTCTTTTCACTATTTGAGTACTATTCATTCACAAGCAATATATTGTTCATTCACAAGCAATATATTGTTCATTCACATTCATAATACTCCCCCTTGAATAACAATATTTTGCAACTGCCTCGTTAAAACCTTGCTAAATAAAACCCAGTGGGAAAAACTTTAGCTTAAGGAAAAAGAGTACAGTGCATGATATTCTCCCTCTCAAGTTGATATGTATAATCTTCCTTCACATAGTATGTAGATGTCGCATTCCAATATCGTGAACGTGCTTTCTAAAGATTGCAGTTGGAAGTGCCTTTGTGAAAAGATCAGCTGAATTCTGGCTAGACTGAATATACTTGATATCTATATGATTGTCTTTTATTAGCTCTTGAGTGTATGAAAAGAATCTTGGAGGTATATGTTTGGTTCTATCACTTTTGATATATCCTTCCCTTAACTGTGCTATGCATGCTGCATTATCTTCATATAAAATTATTGGACTTTTGTTGACTGGAAAACCACAAGATTCTTCAATATGATGTGTCATTGATCTAAGCCACACACACTCTCTACTTGCTTCATGTAGTGCAATAATTTCATAATGATTTGAGGAAGTAGTGACAAGCGTTTGTTTCTGGGAACGCCAAGAAATTGCAGTTCCATTATTTGTGAACACATAGCCTGTTTGAGATTTCGCTTTATGAGGATCAGATAAATGTCCTGCATCTGCATAACCAATCAATTCTTGTTTTGAATTGTTAGAATAAAATAAACCCAAATCAACATTTCCTCGAAGGTATCGAAGTATATGTTTGACCCCTTTCCAATGCCTTTTTGTTGGAGCTGAACTGAACCTCGCTAATAAATTAACTGCAAAAGAAATGTCAGGTCTAGTATCATTAGCAAGATACATTAGAGCTCCAATGGCACTGAGATATGGAAATTCAGGACCAAGAATTTCTTCATTTTCTTCACAGGGTCGAAATGGATCAGTTTCAATATTGAGTGATCTAACGACCATTGGAGTACTTAAAGGATTTGCTTTATCCATATTAAAGCGTTTCAAGATCTTTTCTGTGTAATTTGATTGATGCACAAATATCCCATTGTGCATTTGCTCAATTTGTAAACCAAGCCAATACTTGGTTTTTCCAAGATCTTTCATTTCAAATTCTTCCTTTAAGTATACTGTTGCTTCATAGATCTCATTTTCTGTTCCAATGATATTCAAATCATCAACATATACAGCTATAATCACAAATCCGGATATTGTTTTCTTAATAAAAATGCATGGGCAAATAATATTACTCACATATCCTTTATTAATCAAATAATCGCTTAAACGATTATACCACATGCGCCCAGACTGTTTTAACCCATATAAAGATCTCTGGAGCTTGATCGAATACATTTCTTTGGGTTTTGTACTTAATGCTTCAGGCATTTTAAATCCTTCAGGGATTTTCATATAAATGTCACTATCAAGTGATCCATACAAATAAGCAGTCACAACATCCATAAGATGCATTTCTAATTTCTTAGAAACTACTAGGCTAATCAGATACCTGAACGTAATTGCATCCATAACAGGAGAATACGTTTCATCATAATCAATTCCTGGCCTTTGTGAAAAACCTTGAGCTACAAGTCTAGCTTTGTACCTTATTATTTCATTTTTCTCATTTCTCTTTCGTACAAAGACCCACTTGTATCCTACAGGTTTCACATTTTTAGGCATAGGAATAATTGGCCCAAAAACATTTCGTTTGTTTAGTGAGTCCAATTCAGCCTGCATAGCATCTTTCCATTTTATCCAATCATGCCTATTTTGACATTCCATGACTGATTTTGGTTCAGGATCATCTTTGTCATTTATGATTTCACATGCAACAGTATATGACAATGTTTCATGACTTTCTTTATTTTCTATTTCTTCAGGGATATTTTCCTCGCTATCAATATGATTATCTACTCCCTTTCTCTTTCGAGGATTTTTATCCTTAGAACCAATTGGTCTTCCACGCTTCTGGCGTGTTTTAGACTCATGAGTGTCTTTATTCTCAGATTTTATTTCTGGAATTTCAATACGAGCAGGAGCATTGGCTGCTGGTATATATGATTTAGTCACTCTTTTTGTATCAGTAAATGCATCTGGCAATTGATTTGCAATTGCTTGTAAGTGCACAATCTTTTGCACTTCTAATTCAAATTGTTTTGTGTGAGGATCCAGATGCAATAATGATGGTTCATTCCATGAAATATCCCTTTTCACTTCTTTCTCCCCTTTTCCTAATGTTGGGAAAACAACCTCATTAAATTGGCAATTAGCAAAACGTGCTGTAAAAACATCACCAGTTAGAGGTTCAAGATATCTACTAATCGAGGGTGTTTCAAACCCAACATAAATTCCCAATCTTTGTTGAGGACCCATTTTTGTGCGCTGAGGTGGCGCAATGGGTACATATACTGCACAACCAAAAATTTTGAGATGAGAAATATTTGTCTCTTGACCAAATGCCAATTGTAGTGGGGAGTATTTATGATATGCACTAGGTCTGATGCGAATTAATGAAGCAGCATGTAGGATTGCATGACCCCAAATTGAAATGGGAAGCTTTGTTCTCATTATTAATAGTCTAGCAATAAACTGAAGTCGTTTAATCAATGATTCAGCTAAACCATTTTGAGTATGTACATGGGCAATGGGATGCTCAACAATGATCCCAGTAGACATACAATAATCATTGAATGCTTGAGATGTAAATTCACCAGCATTATCAAGTCTTACCCTCTTGATTGTATAATCAGGGAATTGTGCTCGTAATTTAATAATTTCAGCAAGCAACCTTGCAAATGCAACATTACGAGTTGACAATAGACAAACATGTGACCATCTACTAGATGCATCAATTAATACCATAAAATATCTGAATGGTCCACATGGTGGGTGAATTGGCCCACATATATCACCTTGAATTCTTTCAAGAAACATAGGTGATTCATTTTGAATTTTAGATGGTGAAGGTCTCAAGATTAATTTTCCAAGAGAACAAGCTGTACATGGCATTTCATTTGATTGAGGAATTCTTTGCCCCTTCAAGGGATGCCCATGTGAATTCTCAATTATCTTTCGCATCATTACTGATCCAGGATGACCTAATCTGTCATGCCATAAATTTATTATTGAAGGATCATAAGATTTTTCTTTTACTGTCATATTTGATTCAATTACATGTATATGCATGTAATGCAATCCAGTAGGGAGTTTTGGCAGTCTTTCCAATACTTGCATTTTTCCTGATTCATAGGAAACTATATTTAAATATTTGTTACCATTTATAGTAATAGATTGGGTATCACACCCATTTCGATATATGTCATCAAAACTCAACAAATTTCTTGTTGATTTTGGTGAAAACAAAGCTTCATCAATTATAAACTTTGTTCCATTTGGTAACATAAATTTAGCTTTGCCAATTCCTTCAATCAGATCTACAGGACCTGATATTGTTTTTACAACTGCCTTTGTGGGCTTTATTTCAGAGAAATAATCTCTATTTTTCAAGATAGTATGTGTAGTACCACTATCTGGTATGCAGAGATCTCCAATATTGTCTTTATGTTGAGTACAATCCATATTAAACTTCAAAATAGATAAACACAAAATTAATCAATTAAGGTAAAAATATAAAATAATTATAAAGTAGGACATTTTATTTAATTTAAAAATAACATACATAACAATAACATATTCTTCAGAATCAAATAAGTAATAACAATATACTTAAAATTATAGATGTCTCAATTTCCATTGTCAGTAAAATCATCAGTAAAATCAGAAACATCTAAATGAGTTGTATCATTAACATGAGTATGATGCTCATTGAAGTTTATTTCCTTTTCTTTGCCTTTCAATGATGCCTTATAAAGTTGGCAAAGATGTGGTGGTGTTCGACAAATTCGTGACCAGTGTCCTTTACTACCACATCTGAAACACACAGTTTCAGACTTATATTGAGGCCTTTCTTGAACACCACTGATGACTGATTTTAACTTCTTTTGAGGTTGAGTCTGAGTTTGTTGTGGAGTATTGTTATATTTATTTCCACGACCATGGCCAAAGAATTGACCTCTTCCACGTCCACGACCTCTACCTCTCCCACGTCCACGGCTATTGTAATTTTTATATCTGGAATAATTTGTAGCATTTGCTTCTGGAAATGCTATTGAGCCAGTGGGACGGGATTGATGATTTTTCATCAAGAGTTCATTATTTTTCTCAGCTACCAGTAGGCATGAAATTAGTTCAGAATATTTTTTAAATCTCTGCATCCTGTATTATTGTTGCAGTGTAACATTTGATGCATGAAATGTGGAGTAAGTTTTCTCCATCATATCCTCATCTGTGACTGTCTGTCCACAGAATTTTAATTGTGATACTATTCTGAACATTGCAGAATTATAGTCACTCACTTTTTTGAAATCTTGAAAGCGTAAAGCTCTCCATTCATCAGTGACTACTGGTAGTATTACATCTCTTTGATGATCATATCTGTCTTTTAGATCCTTCCAAAGAACACTTGGATCTTTGACAGTCAAATATTCACATTTTAATCCTTCATCAAGATGACGACGGAGAAAAATTATAGACTTGGCTTTATCTTGCAATGAGGTGTTATTATTTTCTTTTATGGTATCAATTAACCCCATTGATTGAAGATGCATCTCTACATCTAGAATCCAAGACATATAATTTTTCCCGTGATGTCAAGAGCAACGAACTCAAGCTTTGCTAGATTTGTCATTATGATAACTAATAAAAAAAATATAACTCAATTAGAATTCATAAATTTGATGGCTACTAAAAAAAAATCAAACATGATCAGAAATTTACTAATTAATTATATCATGAATGAATATTGCAAGAAATAATAGTGGTACAAAAAATGATACAATAATACATAAAATTATATCAAATAGATAATCATCTTCCATATTAATTATTCCTAAAACTATTATAATAGTCATGATCAAAACACAAATATAAATATACCAAATCATGTTTACAATTTAGAGTAAAGAGAGAAAGAGAAAATGTATGAATTTGTGTGAATGAATAACATTTATAGCTCATCTATTTATAATGAAAAATATAGCCGTTTATTACCGTTATATTATCGTTGGTAATAAAAATATAGCCGTTAGAATTTTTTTTTTTTAATATAATATATTGAGAAATAAATTATATAAAGTAAAATCAGTAAATAATGTTGATATGATTATTTATAGCAAGTGAGTTAACATAACGATATGTATAAATATGGGGCAAAACCGTCCATTAATATAAAATGGGGTATAGCCTTCCATTAACATAAATAATAAAAAATAAATGTGCATAAATATAAATTGGTAGGAGGCATAGCCATCCATAAGGTTAGAACCATTTCTAACAATATTTGCATCAATGGTGTAGTTAGTAAAACAAAATAAAAATAACAATTAATATAAAGTTAGATTGAAGAAATAAATATAAATATATAAATTAGTAGGAGACATAGCCAGCCATGATAATATATAATCAACTAATATATTCATAAATATTAAATATTAAGAAATATGTACCTTATTGTTTTGATCGAGAGCTCCTCGTGCTGATAACGTGTTGTGAAATAAAAATTAAATTACTTATTTTGTTATAGAACTAAACTTGAATTTGGTAGTATTTAACTAGAAGAAAAATATTTTATAGTAGAATGATTTTGAGAGAATTTAGAAAGAGTTTGGAGAGAATTTAGAGAACTATAATATTGAAAGAATTTGGAGAGTAATCTATCTTTTCTTCTTCTTAATCTTAACATCCTCATTAATGAATTTCAATCCCTTTATATAGAGATTTTCTTTTCACTATTTGAGTACTATTCATTCACAAGCAATATATTGTTCATTCACAAACAATATATTATTCATTCACATTCATAATAATTATTATTATTATTGTTATTTTTTGGGTACAAAGACTTGTCAAACTCTTGGCAGTGTCTGTTTGGGACGTAGTCAGGAGGTAATATGTAGACATTTTCTTTTGGAATAATCCACGTATGACTAACGCAACGGCATTAATTTTCAGGTGGATCCTTTAATTCAACTGAATGATATAATTTAGTTAAATATAATTAGCACAATAAATTAAATATATATTTTTTTATTTTATTATAAATAAAAAATAATTTATAATAAATTTATAATATTTTTAAATATTCCATTAGTAAAAAATTATTTAAATTACAATTTTATTAATAAGATATCAATTACTAATAGCTGTCTAAAATTTTTATTTAGATACCTATTTATTTTATTATTAATTTAAAATTTTCATTAATATATATATATATATATATATATATATATATATATATATATATATATATATAAAAAATATCAAAATTACAAAATTTTAATCAATTATTTATTTTCTCAACTATTAAGCCTATATAGTAGAAAAAAACTTATTAAACAACTTTAACTTCATTTGATCTTTGATTTTTCCACATAAAAAAATCTGTAAATTAAAAAATCAAATTAAAATAAATAAACTAAAATAGTATAAATTAAAACACTTCTAATATGTCATTTTTATACCCAACAATAAATATTAGAAAAAGCATTATTAAAAGGAGCATTGTATAATAACCCATAATTTAATTATATATATATATTAGTCACTATTGTTGATGGGTTGCTAAGTGATTGTTAGATCGTTGTATGGTATTAACTCATAGAGTTGCTAACAATTTTCTAGTTTTTAGGTGATTAACTTATTTAATTGCTGACATTTATCTAGATTCCAAAGTAAATGGACTAAATGAAAATTTTGTCAAAAATGCAGAGATCAATGTGATAATTTTTCATCTCCTCTTCATTTATAGTTGGCTGCTGCAAAAAAATTCACTTAAATCCCTAAACTCTCTCAGTTGTCACAGTGGCACTTGTCACCATTTTTCTCTCTGATCACCAACCAAATGATTCATGTCACCATTTTCCTCTCCAATCAACAACCAAACAATCTATATTTGTCATGAAATTTGAACCACAGATCCTCCTTAACATCCTCTATATGCCAGTAATTTTTTTTATGAAAATTGGTTAGTTTAAGTTAGTTCAACCTTTGAAGTTTTAGCCTAAACTTTTGGCATTCAAAACACCATTTTCGATGACTTTCAACTGCTACAACTACTGCCATTAAAATTGTCTTGTTTTTAGGAGTTGGTAGAGACTAATTTTACTTCCGATCTATGTTGTTTAGTCCTCAATCAAAATTTATTTGGTAAATATAATTTTTACTTTCGATCTATTAATTTGGTGGTTGTTTATTGTGTTTGAGGCTATTTTGGAGTTCTACATATTGTTGTGATCATGTTGGTGTAAGTGGTTTGTGTAAAAGACATTTTCCGGAGAGTCCTAATCAGATTTTGGTGAAAAATAGTGATCAGCCCAAAAAAATTACAATTTTATTTTAAAAAATAGTATAAATTATGAGGATTAATTTCTATAACTAGAGCTAGATCTAGTTCCTCACGGATTTTGAGATAAAAATTTTAGAAGTTTTCTAGTGGAAATTTCTCAATTTCCATTTAAATTGTCTTAACTCACCAAAAAAAATTCCATTAGCCTCAAATGTGATAGTTAGGGTGTTTTCAAGTCAATTTTATTAATTCCTTGATTTTATTAATTTTTCTAGAATTCTAAGAAATTTTTATGAATTGATTTATTATATATATGAACATATTTTAAATAACTATTCTTTATTATAGAGACTTTCAAAGTAGGAGCCGTAGCATTTGGGCAGCCGAGGACACATCGGTCAGCACAGTCCACCTATAAGTTATTTTTATAAAATTTTTGTTGAAGTTATATAAATGAGAATTTTTATGCGACCAAATATATATATATATATATATATATATATATATATATATATATATATATATATATATATATATATACACACACACACACACTCTTATGAATTTTACCTACAAGCATGATTATTTATTTTATTATTATTAAGGATTTTGGAAATGCTTTAGCTTGGTTTTAATTACTTTATTATATATATGAAATAAGTATGTTTTGGAGAAAATGGTAGAGCGTGCTACCTAGTGAGTGTCACGAGGACTACGTGCACACTGGTTAAAATCTCAGGTTGTTATATAACGGTTACTGGCTCGGTGAAGCTTAATCTCTCGAGTAGTATTATGAATTTGGCTCGATGGAGATTGTTATCCCTGGTAGCATTTGGATTGAGCTCAGTGGAGCTTCTTCTCTCGGGTCAAAGTTGATATGTAACTTGACTAAGCTTGTTCTCTTGGGACATTGATAGTGGATTGAGGTTTAGGGTTCTACCATGATTTCCACTAAAAATTTTAATTTACATGATTTTCGAATGAGAAACTTTAGTATTAAAGAGATTTATAAATTTTGGAAAAGTATTTTGTCACACCCATATTTGAGATTAACCCTAAATTACATGTATAAAAAAATATTAAAAATAAAATAAAATAAATTAAATACATGAAAAATAAATAAATAAATATTTATATACCCAAAATATTATAATAGTAAATTAAGGATGGTTATTAGGACTCAAATGCAAAACTCTAGAAAAGAATAATGGAGAAAGTGTAGGTGTCACTCCCTCAAGGGTTAGACTTAATATTTATCTTTGGTGAATTGAGATAGTCCTTATCTCTATTTTTTATGTTTATCACTTAAAGAAGAAAAAAAAGAAGATAAGGGAAATGGGAGGAAACCTCTAGATCATGGGGGAAAAAGGAAGACTATATTACTACACTTTAGGGAAGAGAATACCTCAAAAAAAATTGAGTTTATCTTTAATTTAAGTTTATCACTTGCAAAATAAATAATATAAAATAAAAAAGAGGAACAGATGAAGGAGCTCAAGCAAGGTGAGTAGGATTTCTTCCTTCGCTTCTCTTAGATTTGCCTCTGAATCATTATTAAACTGATTATCTTCTGGAATTCTCTTTCTTTGCCTTAGATTGATTCCTTAATTTCTATTTGATTGAATATCTTTTTAATTGATTAGATTGATTCCTTAATTTCTATTTGATTGAATATCCTTTTGATCGAATAATTTTGATGGTGAGTGAACTCTCCCTCCTTTTTTATTCTTAATCCTAACAAGTTTCTTGAGGGAGTAAGCATCTTCATTCTAATTCTTTATTGAATCTTAAGTTTGCCATGGAACTCTTGCTTAATTAAATTTTGATTCTTGAAAAATCTTAAAAATTAATGTTAGAAGTTAATTGTTTCATTATGAATTGTGTAAAAGATATATAAATATGGGTTTATACTTGGTGAGAATTCATCTAAGAACAAAAAGATTTACCATTGAAGATTTAAAAAAAAAATCGATGCAATTGTGTGCACTAAATGTTTGAGAATCGTATCTTGAGTTTTATTACTCCAAATTAGATTATTTTTATGTTGATGGAAACTTTGAAATGTCCTCTACAAGTGTTTTAGAAATAGTATGAAGCAAATTCTACTCTTTTTTTTTGGGTTTCTGAAGCCATACTTTTTATTGTATAAAATCTATAGATTGCTCGACCCAACCAAATTGACTTTAATGTTTCTCCTCAATCACATATCCAATTGGTGTAAAAGCAAATTTCAACCAAAAATTTAGATTTAGAGAAACGTATTTAAGAATATGAACTATGGAATTTTTTAGTGAATTTTTTATTGTGCACTATGAATTGTGTCAAGTTGAATAGACACCTCAAGGGGTTCGTTTGAATATTAAACTTCAAAAGATCATAACTTGAGTTATATAACATCAATTGAGGTGAATTTTGATTCTTTAGAAACTATATAGTGTCCTTTACAACTTTGACAAAACTACAAAATACATAATTTTGCATTTTGGATGGTCTTATAGAGAAATATTTTTTATTGTGTAACCTTTAATACAGCCTGACTTTGATAAGCAAAATTTGACGTAACTTCTTTTATACATATCCAATTGGTTTGAAACCAATTGCAAGTTTATCTAGTTAAAAGACACTAATAGATTAGAGAAAAGAATAAACATTTTTGAAATTTCTTAAGTCTCTGATTTAAGACCAAATCTATTGCAATAATATTTATATACAATACGGTAGCAGAACGTCATATGGGAAAATCTTGAACTATTAATTTTATTGCAATCAAGATTACTTAGGAATAATGAGAAGTTATTCAATAATACAAAGTAATAATAATATGATTTTGTATAAGATTATGTGTATGATTAAGAGGAAATATGTGTTCAGTTGGGATTGTGTTGGCCAACATGGATTAAAAACTATCTTTAGGACAACACATAGATTCATCCTGCCTTTGGGGCCAATTTATGTGGTTCATGCCGTTAGGGTGAATTTATATGTTTCAATATGGTGAATTTATGTGGTTGATAAGTATGCATATTGATTTTACATTGCTCTAAGAAATAATTATGAGATATTATTCTCTAAGAGAGAGTAATGATTTGCTGTACTCCGAGAAGGAGTTATATTTTATTGTACTTCAAGAAAGAGTTATATTTTATTATAATCCAAGAATGAGCTAATGATAATGGTACAGCCACACTATTTAGAAATACAATATGATGACTAATATTTCATATCTAGACTGTAATTACAACAAAGGTTATTGCACTTTAATGCTTAAATCTCATATTGAATAATACAATCAATGTAATTGAGAAGATACATAAATAAGATTATGAAAGTAGAATTTAATTGATGAATGGAATTGTACTTTAATTGTATTATAGAAACATAAATCCTATATTTTTTGGAATGAGAATGCTAAGGTAATATTTTTATTATTAATTACGATGTTGAACCTTGTTATTCGATTGATTGTTGAGCACTCTTTTATCCTTGGTACTCTATATCTTTAATTTATGTTTAATTCCTTGAGTGCTTTTGATATTATTATACATACTGGGTAATTTCCTTATCAAATTACTAACACTTTTCTTTCTTTTATATTTTCCTACATATGTTGTATATTTTGTTTTATATAGCTAAAGTTATTCGTTATGGCAGTGGGGTGAGCCATAACAGCTTATTAGTGACCACAATCGAGATGCTAATGAAGTATATTACATGCCATGATGTAACATAGATATATATCTAAATTTAAATCGAGGTCCTACAAGAGGGTTAATGAGCTATTAAATGCTTTTACTATTTTGAACCATTTGTATGATAGCTCATACTCATTTTCGATAGTGCTTTTATGTACTTGAATACTAATAGTTAAGTTGTATTTAAAGATGATTATGTATAAGGATACTCTACTTGCCATCTAATTACATCTTTCTATTAGGATTTGTATTTTATATTTATTAGTTTGCAAGATATATATTTTTATTAGATAGTCTTTGGGTAATGCTTCTCTTATAGTTTCATCATCGAGTGAGGCATTCTGATATGGTACTATGGGGGGTGGTGTTACAATTGTATTACTATCAAAGCTCTAGGTTTTTTAATTCTTTAGACATTAAAAAGTATTAATTTTGAAGGATACTAGTGACGAATATGAGATTGATGGCAAGTGGTATTATAGTGTTTTGATTATGAATATCAAGTGTTGTTGGATGGCAAGAACTAAATATGGAAAAATAGAATGGTGAAGTAGAATCATAGGTAAATGTCTTAGTTCATAGATTTGTAAAGTTTATAGATGATCATGAGTCTATCAAAGTTATGTGCTTATTAGGTATAGAGTTTTTAATTAATGAAGTCATGCATTGATTTATTTCATTTTGTGATACAAGGATCATAATTGTGATAAAACAAAAGGGTGAGGTGTAGGCAAAGATGTAAATATATAGGCATATCCTTTGAGAATGGAAATTGAGGATTTAAATATAGTTGATGAACATTATAAGCATTAATGAATTTATTGGAACTTTATCCTGATAATGGATGGAATATAGAGTGATTTATTCCATTTTATGATATAACAATTATGGAGATTGAATTACAATTTAACTAATGAAATAATATTTTATGAGAATTGATATAAGTGTTTTAGGGAGATTTATTCCACTAAGGAAAGAGTATAAATGAGAAAGGCTAGCTAAGAAAATGAAATATGTAAGTAAGCTTAAACTTGATATTTAGTTTAATTGAGTGATAATATAACAATAATAGTATGGGATAAGGAATATTGAAACCTTGATGATATAAGTTAATCGATTAATGTCTTGGTGGTAGAATTATTGGAATTTTATAGAAGTTAGCATATTTAGTGAATAAATTATAAATAATGATGAAGTTTATTAAAGTATTTGATTTTATTTTGTTAGGAAATGGTAAAGATTAGAAGAGGGAGGCTAGGCAATCAAGCTAGAGGAAAAGGTCAAGACAAAGGCCATGGTAAAGGTTGAGGTAAGGGTTATTGTGCACAAGGATGTAGAAATAATATGATTTCTTGTGCAGAAAACTCTAGTATGAGGCAAAAGCAATCCCAAGGTGAGCAAGTTGAGTGTGAGCATGAAAGCTTAAGATTTAGAGTAATTGTGCTAAACATAGGAAATGTTCCTTAGAGAGCACAAAATTGTCAATTGCCATAGGACTAAGGAAATATGGCAAATCATCCAGTGCAACCGATTATGGAAATTGACGTTACAACATTAGCATGCACAATGAAAATAACACCATATGAAACTAAAAAGTATAAAAGTCTTTGAGATGTGAATGAGCATGCTAAAAAGTGTGGACATATAAGTTTTATGGTACCTTAGATCCTGGTCAAGCAAATAGGTGGATAAAGATTACTGATAAAGCCTCTAACACATTATGACTCCTAGAGGAAGAAAGGATAAATAATGTCTATGGATTGTTATTAAATAAAGTTGATGATTGGTTGACCAGAATAAGAATTATATATGGTGAAGTTCTATCCTAGCAAATATTTAAAGAAGAGTTTCAAAAGGAATAATTAGTGGAGAGCTACAAAAAGGGAAAAGTGGCATCCTTTATATCCTTAGTTCAAGGATCAATGACTGTAAATGAATAAGTGGACAAATTTGAGGATTTAAATCGGTATGCTAAAAATATGTATCCCATTGAAGAGAAGAAAGGTGAAAAATTTAAAGATGGAATACGTATCATCTTAACAAGTAAATTGAATTTATACATTACTACTACATTTAAAGCTTGGGTGGAAAAAGCTATGGAGTAAGAGAAATTAAAGCAATAATTGGAACAAACTATAAAAGCTAGGGCCATTGCTCATTCTGAATCCCAAGGACCATCTTGGAAGAAAATAAAGAATAAAAGGTTATGATTCCACAAATACTCTAAAGGAAAAAATAAGAATGGAGGTAGTAGTTAAAATTAGGGAAGTCAAGTATCGATAAGGCAACCAATGGCTCCACCAAGGCAACAATCAAGGGTAACTCTTGTGCAGTTAAGAAAATTTGCTACATCATGGTGTAATAAGTGTAAGGTTAATCACATTTGTTATTGTCCTAAGAAGAATGTTAGATGGTCTTTATGTAATAGATTAGGACATTATGCATGGGAATGTTCATAAATGGTGTAAGAAGAAAGTTTTGAAGAAGGATTATATGCACCCAAAATGCAATAATAACTACTAGCCAAAGTGAAGCTAGTGAAAGGGCTAAGGACTCACAAAATAGGCCATGGGAGTATGATAATTTCATTAGACATGAATCATAAATTAGAATATTTGCAATGATGGAATAAAATGAGGCTAAACCATCTTATGTAAATAAATGTATAGTTAATTAATTTAAATTAATTTGCTTGCAGTTAATATGATCATAGTGATATGGGCTTTTCTATATTAATTGTATTTAGGTTTGATCTTAAGAGTTAATATGGAAATTAATGATAATAAAGTGAAATGTATTAAGGAGATTTGAATATATTAATAAATGCAACTCCATAATGATATGACTCTAGCATTATGGGTAAGTGTAAGTCATAGGAACTTAGTAAGTAAGAAGGATAGTTATATGATATTATATATGCACAATTCATAAATTACATAAGATTTAAATACAATAAGATAGTGGTTGCATAAGTAAAGGTATGGAGTAAGAAAAGAGAATTAAGAATTTTAATTTTAGTTGGAGTTGTTTCAACTTAAGAAAACTAAAGGTGTATATAAATAAAGCTGACTTGAAGGTTTTTTTGTTTAGATTGTAAGAAATAAGTACATATTTTAGAGATTAAGTAAAAGCCTTATGTTCAAGCTGATTTTTCATCATTTGAGCTATCCTAGTTACCTTGAGAGTGTTAAGCTTAACATATGAATAGAGTAATGTGTTAGAATAGTAATGTGAAAGTATGGTAGAATCTCTGAATAAGCTTAAGAATGATCACAAATTAAATAAGTATGTAAGAAGGGAATTTGAATAGTATGTAGTGTCTTTTTAATGTTTATAATGACAAATAATAAGTAAATATTTAATGGGAAATTTAAGTCTTTGTGGCTATTAAATAGTAAGTTAAAAGTCTAATAAACTAAAATTGGTGATGCATGTTTGTAATATCCCGTGTTTTTTTTAAAATATTTTTACACTGTACCGGGATATGCAGTGTCAATAATTTTGAATATATATGTGATATTTTTACGAGTTAATATGTATTTAAAACCTATTTTAATTAATGTATATTATTTTCAGTGTTTTACGTAAAATTTTCCCGGGACTTGCATTTTCGGGGAAATTTTCACGTAAACAATGTATTATTAATTATTTTAAATGTATTTACGGACTTGCATGAACTCATACATATTTTTAAACTATTAAATAAAGTCGGTGTGTGTATATTTATTTAATTAGGGTTTATTATTTCCCTAATATTTTATTTAGTATTTAATTGTTTTAATTGTTATTTAATTAATTTTATTTGGTATAAATTATTAAAATATTAATATTTTAATGTGTGTGGTGTATATTTGATGTGTGTAATTTAATATTATTTTAATATAAAGTATAAAGTATATATATATACATATATACATTAAAAATCAAAAGAATTTGCAAAATTACCATTTTGCCCCCGACAGTTTCTTCTTCTTCTTCTTCTTCTCCGATCGTTCCCTCACCATTTCCGGTCGCTTCCGTGCCGTTCCTTCACCGTGGGTGTGCCGTTCGGTGTGCCACCATCTTCCCCGACCAGTTTCGCCGCCTGTGGAGGCCGTTTCCGGCGTCGGGAGAGTGATTTTGGCCGGAGAAGCCGAAAATCAACTCACCGTCGATCACGTCGATTCCGGCCACCGTTTTCGACACCGCCGGTCTCTTTCTTCTCCTTGAGCTCCGGTGAGTGTGATTCTAGCTTTGGTTTGAGCTAAAATGGTCTAGAATTGCTTAGTTTTCGATTTGTAAATTTCGGCCTATTGGGGTTTTCGATTTTTTTCGAATTGTTCTTGATTGATTCATGCTTAATTCCTTCACAAATGTTGTTCCTAGTAGCTTAATCTACATGTATGAATTTTTGTAGAATTTTTGGAGATTGTTTGGATTTTTGGGTATTTTTGAATATTTTAATATTATTTTCTAATTTTCGGAAATTAATTATTTAAATTATGAAATTGGAGTTTATGGTTAAATTAGGTGTTGAAATGAATTATGGGAATTTATTTGGAATTTTTATGAATTTCTAAGTATTTATTTTTAATTATTTGAGTTTATGTGAATTTGAGAAAATTAGGTTAAATGTGTTTTTATTTGAATTTAATTGGTTAATTGAGTTTAAATATTGATATTATTGATAAATATGTTGAGAAAATTAATTTTGGATAATTGTATAATTTTTGGTGAATTTTTGAAGTAATTTAAGTATATTTATATATATAGGGGTATTTTGGTAATTTTACCCTAAATTGTCTAAAAATGTAATTTAATTGGTTTTAATATTTATTTAAGGTATAAAAATGATTTCTACAAATTATTTAGTATTTTTAACTAATTAAAACTATTTTTCGGGAATTATTTTCAATTATATATATAATATATGGTTTTTCTAATAAAATGAGTTTTAATCGGTTTTTATAGTGTTTCAAGGTCAATTATGTAATTTTTATTTATAAAATATATTTCTGTGATTTAAAGATATTTTTGTTATATCTGGAATCATTCTGTGTTTGTGGACCCCGGTCGGTGGACTGTAGTTTAGAGTCCGACCGTGGGATTTTGATTGTGTTGAGCTCGTTTTTCGAAGTGTGTTTCTTTGCAGGGTCGGCTCTACTCTTTTGAGTAGAGAGATGTCCGTTTTACAGGGGAGGTTCTGTCGAATTTTCGATAGAATTCTCGTAAAACGTGATATCCAGTCGAACCCTAATTTTCGATTCTGTGTTTAATACTCTAGATTGAATTCTAGGATTTCTGTTAGGTTTATTCTAATGTCGATTATTTATTGCTTGATTAGTTGCGCCGAGAACGAGGGCTAGTGGACCAGGCCCGTCGGACCTGTCTCGTGGAGCGCATTAGGTGAGTTACTATACTATATATATATGCTTAGGATGCATGATTTAGAAAATGCATGTTTTATTTTGACTGAATATGCATAAATAACGTGATTTATATTCAAGTATATTTTTGGTATATAATAAATTATATACATGTTTTGTTAATAAAATATATTTAAAATGTTTTTAAATATATTTTTAGTTTAATTCATGAATTGATTGGATTTATTTGACATATATATACTCAAAATATACCTGGTTTATGTTTGGTATATTTTCGGTATATATATGGTTTATATTGTTGTTTCATTTACATTCATGCATCATTTATTGTGAATGAATGATTTATATTATTAATGAAGGATATCAATAGAACGTGCTACCTAGTGGGCAGCACTAGGACCGAGTACGTACCGGTACGCCTATAGCTTTAGGCTATAATACTAACTTATTTGTGGATATTGATTTGATTATGATTATCGATATGTGAGATGTGGTTTGTGGGTGTGATTGCTGGAGCTCGGTTGACCAAGTGTCTCGGGGCCAATCACACTGGCAGTTAGACTGCTGGAGCTCGGTTGACTTAGTGTCTCGGGGCCAGTCTACTGTCTAAATGGATTAAGTGGATATATTTGGAATAAGTGAGCCTGTGTGGCTTGAGTGTTGTTTAACACTATTTTCTGAGGTTGCGATATTCTAGGGTTCTATGTGATCCTTCATAAAAGAGGTTTTTCAGATAAAATATATAAAATGATTTTTATTGCATCTGTGTGCAATTGCCTGTATATATACATATTATATATATACTGTTGACTGTATGCATTATCACTTAGTGTGTATGTATATATATTATAGTAATTCACTCAGTGAGGTCTGACTCCCCTCCGTTGACTATTTTTCAGGAGAGTCAACTTCCTCAGACCTCAGTAGTAGGTCGATATGCCGGATTTCTTCCGCCCCGGCTTCTTTATGTAAATTGTCTACTTGAGTCTTATTTATTTTATCTAGACACTGCAGTAGTTGTGAATTAAAGTATGGGATTTTATGTACTTTATTTTAAAGAGATGTAATATATTGAACTGGATTTGCATTAAAGATTATATTTATGTGATGAGATGAGTTTTGAATTAAATCCAGTTGATATGAAAAATGATATTATGATATTATGATTTTTATTTCCGCTGCATATGATATTTTTATTGTTATTATGGCATGCTTTATTTTATTTTTTAGGCTTGCTACGGGTTCCGGATTCGAAAGAATTCCCGTTCCCTAGCGCCGGTCATGGCCCCTGTTTTGGGTCGTGACAATGTTGGAATTCTACTGCAGGATTTAGATGACCAATGGATGTAAGTATAGTGGTTATATATATATATATATATATATATATATATATATATATATATATATATATGTAAACTTTGCCATAGTGTATAGAAACGTGATCATTATGAAGAATAAATGTGTGCAGACGGCGGGGTTTAGCGCGCGTCCAAGATTTTAACAACTGTGACACTGTTTGAGCTCAGGGCTCTAGAGAACACACTAACCACTGTCACAAAGACGTGGTGTGGAGATGAGGAGTCGCCACCCAGGGTAATAACTGGGACAAATCGAAAAGGTGGTACTTGATTCCCTAAAAGAAAGCTAGCACCACAACCAGGAGATTATGGATACGGAACACCAACTTCTTTCAGTCTTGTGTTCATTTAGAATTACTTTATGAATTACTATTTTATCCTCTATTTACATGCAATTTCATATAAACCCAAAATAATAAACTTCAAGGCAAACTAGTCATGAAATATACAAGTAAATAATTCATTCAATAAATCACATAATCCCTAAGTTAGTCTAAAATACATGGATTTTAAATAAATGAGTTAAAGTCTACATGTTTTAGATTATAAATGAACCTAAAGACCTAATTCCTTTTTATTTTAATTAAATGAACCTAAGTCTACTAATTTTAATTCTAAAAATGGGCCTAATTCTACATGTTATGAAGGTATTTAAATTAATGAGCTTAATTCTACATGTTTTAATTAAATAGTGATCTTAAATCTAAAAATTATGAAAAAGAATTTAAATTAAGTGAGCTAAGTCTAAATTAATTAAATTAAATTAAGTGGGCCTATGTCTAATTTGACTAGATGGGCCTAAGGATATTTCTAACCTAAAATCTAATTAATTATGGACCTAAAAATATATTTTAATTAATTAAACCTAATTAATTATTAAGTGATATGGTCTAAAAGAATTACCTAAACTTAAATAAATAAATCAAGACCTAAAGTGGGCTTAAGGCCCAAAACACACAAAAATAATAAAAAAAACAAATAAAAACATAAAAGAAATAATTAAATAAGATCAAACAAATAACTAAATTAATCATTACTAAAATCCTAATTTTTATTAACATACAACCTAAATTAATCTACTTCCTCCCTTGATTTTAAATGATTACCAAATTGAAACCTAATTTTACTAACCAATTTAAAAATCATGCAACCTCACATATAATTTTATTACTATTCCCACTATTGGGGCTATTACATTAATTCATAAAAAAAAAAAAATAAAGAATAAAATAAGAATAAAGACAATAAAATAAAAAAATAAAACCCTAAAACTAAGTCTCTATGGGGCTTGATCTATAGTCTTCTGTGGATTTCATCTTCCTCATATAATCACCATGTGTTTTCCTCCATAATCACCATAAAAATAAAACAATAATTAATGAATAAATTATGATAAAATAAATAGACAAATAGACAAATAAATAAACAAATAAATAAAAGAAAAATAGGAGAATATGGTATGCTTATGGATGATTAAGGTGCTCTTCAGATTTGTGATTCACTGTTCTTGATAAATCTTCGAATGTTTCTCCTTAAAAAATTCTTTACGAGTCTTGAATTGATTGTTGAATCAAAAGGAATTTGAGTAAAAAAATTAAAAGAAAATCACAATTTTTCTTCCTTTTCCTTTTTTCTTTTCTACGCTCCTCCCTTTTTTTCTTCCCCCCCCTCCCCCCCTCTCTCCTCTTTTTTCCCTGCTCCTTCCTTTCTTTTTATAGTAGAACCAGGAAGTCTAATCTCAATCCTAATGTGATTCTAATTCCTAAAGTGTATTTAGGAATTTTAAACCAATTAGGAATTAATTAATTGGGAAGTTTAAACCAATTTGGATTTAATTAGGAAGTTTAAACCAATTAAAACACTAAATTGAAAGCAATTTAGAAATAGGAAAATGGAAGAATTCAATTCCAATCGGAATTATGTAATTCCGATCGGAATTATATAATTTTGGTTGAAATCAAATTATATAATTCAGATCAGAATTACATAATTCTGATCAAAATTTTGTAATTCCAATCGAAATTACATAATTCTGGTCCGAATTATGGAATTCCGACACACCTTTTTTAACATTTAATTATAAAAAGGCCCCTGAAAAAATTTAAATTTTGCAATTAGGTCCTAAAAAGAACTTTACGATTTAGTCCCTGAAAACATTAAATTCTTCCTTTAAAAGCCCTTAGAATTTTTTAAGGATTAAGTTTTGAAGACATTTTCATCACTGGAGTCCTTTGTTACATCCATAAAATATCATCCCGAAATTGGGTGTCTACAATTGCCCCCCTTTGTAATTGTTTGCTTGACAAATTGCAGCAAAGCTAAATAGCACCCAATTTCTAAATTGAAAGTTAGGATACTTACCTGTACTCCTTGAAGCTTCTGCTTGTGAATTTGCTATACTCGGATGTACAACGTTTCAAATGACATATCATACTTGGTCGTATGATATTGATTATACTCGATCGTATAACCTTGGGTGAATGAACCACATTGTACTCGGTCGTACAATGTTTGACTATACTCGGAGTATAGCAATAGAAATAAATTACATCATACTTGGTCGTATGATGCTGATTATACTCGATCGTATAATCGATTGAGGATACATTGCACTCGATCATACAATGCTGACTACACTCGGTCGTATAGTCTGTTTTGATAAGAAACATCATACTCGGTCGTATGATGCTGATTATACTCGATCGTGTAATCGATTGAGGGTACATTGCACTTGGTCATACAATGTTGACTACACACAGTCGTATAGTCTGTTTTGATAAGGAACATCATACTCGATCGTATGATGCTGATTATACTCGGTCGTATGATGCTGATTATACTCGGTCATATGATGCTGATTATACTCGGTCGTATAATCGATTAAGGGTACATTGCACTCGGTCATATAATGTTGACTACACTTAATCATATAGTCTGTTTTGATAAGGAACATCATACTCGGTCATGTGTTGCTGATTATACTCGGTCGTATAATGAATTGAAGATACATTGCACTCAGTCATACAATGCTGACTACACTAGGTCATATAGTCTATTTTGATAAGGAACATTATACTTGGTCGTATGATGCTGATTATACTCAGTCATATAATCTATTTTGATAAGGAACATCATACTCGATAGTATGATGCTGATTATACTCGGTCATACAATGTTGACTACACTCGGTCGTATAGTCTGTTTTTTATAAGAAACATCACACTCAGTCGTATGATACTGATTATACTCGATTGTATAATCGATTGAGGAATACATTGCACTCAGTCATACAATGTTGACCACACTCGGTCATATAGTCTATTTTTGATAAAAAAAAACATCATACTCAATCGTATGATGTTGATTATACTTGTTCGTATAATTAATTGAAGATACATTGCACTTGGTCATACAATGCTGACTACACTCGATCGTATAGTCTGAATTGTCTTATATGATTATACTGCAACCCATAATTGCTCATAAATTTGCTTGTTTGAGTTGAATGCCTTGAATTCTTTATGCTGACTAATTAGCACTTTTGTTGACTGACTTTAAATTTTGTTGTGTTGATTGGCTTTGCAAGTTGAGTATACCCCCTTCTGGATTTGAAATTCCTATAGAATTGCTGAAGTTAGTTTTAACAAGATGAATGTACAAAAGTATATTATTATTTTAAAAATTTATAAGAAAATTCATCACTTTGCACGAGATAACATATATTTAACCAATCTCCTTAGATCCTCATGACTATCATTTATTTACCATTTGCAAAGGACAGAGGCATTATTACCCATTTTTATGCTGAGATTTCACACCTAAATTCAGGAAGAATTTACTAGACAAAACTTATGGTATTTGGGCATAAATGGATCAGATTCTAAGTATTACAAGAGTCTTTGAATTATTTTTGTGCTTTCCTTCCTTATCCGAGTATTCCCCACCTTTCTCATATTACTCAGTGTGGATACCATTGGAAAGGTCCTTTGGATACTCATACTCATATAGAGCATTGGAGTAAATAGAGTAATTTTTAGCATGGTCCTCTTTTAGTATTTTTAGTATTCCCTGCCTTTCTTGTATTACTTAGCATGGATACCGCCATAGGTTTTATGTTAATACTCTTACTCATTTCTGAGCATTGGAGTAAATTATGCTTGCTCTTTTTTCTATTCTCCTCTTAGTATTCCCCTGCCTTTCTTGCATTTCTCAGCGTGGATACCGTTAAGGGATTTTGTACTCATACTCATTTCTGAGCATTGAAGTAGATTACATGCACATTTATCATTCACAAGACTGAAATGATACCCTAAAATTCAATTAATTTATACCACAAGTCCATAGATTTTATCTTTGTATGTTCTTCCCCTCGTTTGGCTGCAAAGCAAGCATTAGATTGATTAGAGTTTAGAAATTCTCAGCATAGCACTGTCAATAAGACATCTGAATTTTACGAGGCTAATAAAAGAAAGCCACTAAAATCAAAGGTCATGAAATAAATTTTCACACATGATCTCGTGAAATGGATGAATTTCCTTTCACTTTGTGAATTTTCTTATTGAGGATTTATTTTATTGCAGAATCAAAGGAGATAGAGTTGTACTACTTCCCTTTGGTGTTTGCACAGGGTGAGGTTTTGACGAGTGATTGGCATTTTCTATCTTGCCCATTCTTATTGATGTATCAGTTCCTTTTCCCTTCTTTATTCTCTTTTATTTTTCCTGCACAAAATACCATAAGTTAGTATAGTTTATTCACAAGTGAACAAATTTTGTCAAAATGCAGTGTTTTTTTCATTTTTGCACTCTTCCCTTTAGATTTATGGTGATGTCTCCGATCATAGGGTCGTGATGCTCCACCGTTAAAGTTGTGGCTTTATCCCATTTATGCTATAGTAGAGGGCTTCATTTCTCTTCTCAACATTTCCTACAAAAGAAGAGATTTAGGAGTTAAAGCTTTTTATTTCATAATCAAAGAAGTTTTCAGAGTGCATTCATCTCAAGTTTTGAGTGCATTCTTCCTTTTTATATTGAATATGAGGAACTTGAGCATCCTATCTAGCCTCTTGAAGTTTCCCAGGATAATGCTTCTTGGTAGTGTCATCCTCTTATTTTCATTCTTTCAGATGTTTCATATATGGATACTCTAACTACTTTCCTATTCTTTCAACACTAATTTCAAATGTTAGTAGTAGAGTATTTACATAATCTTGTCTAGGCTTAAAGACTTTTATTATACAAAAAAAGTGTTTCACAAAATATGTATGTAAGTGTATGCATGCTATGTATGATGTGCATGATCCTAATGGGTCTCCTGTTTGGAATAGAGCCACTCATCAATAGCCTATCAGTTTGAGCATTAAACGATTCACTGTTGGTACTTTCGATGTTAAGGCTTCTAATACAATTCATCATACTGATTACTAGACTACCAAGTAGGGTCCATGGCTTTACAATAGAGCTTGTGATTGGCCGATGCATTGTTGAACTTTTCTTTTTTTTTATAATGATTGAGGTATTAGCTCTTACACTTCAGCATCCATCTTCGCTCTTTGAATGCCAATACCATTTGCCCCATGAGTTGTATTTTTCCCCTAGATATTATCTACATGTACGCATGTAATACTGAAACCATCAGTCTTCCTTTTTTTATTCCTCTTATGAAACTAGAGATAAAACTAGTGCTGCTTGGATTAAAACTGTCACATTTTGCCTATATGCTTAGTTTTTGCTAGTATCTTCTCATAGAGATACTGATGTAAGAATTATCAGTATCTTGGAACAGGTAGAAACTAGAGCTAATCTCGTGCCTGTCATACTTGCTGAAACTATCATTGGGTTAGATAATTTCAAAGTTCAAAACTGGCTCTCAAGCAGTCTTCTTCTCCTTCAAGTATGTAACCTTTTTTGTTATATAGATTTGGTTATAGGAGAAATTGAGCCTGCTTGATGCCTCTCTCAATGCTTTGACTTATCAACCTCATCATCTACAATCTCGTCCTTTGAAGATAAAGAATAAACATACTAGAGATCAATGGGTTGATTGGATGAAAGACATTATTGATACTGAGATTACTTGGATCTGTCCCTGGTGGAGATTAAAATTTATGACCATCAACTTGTATGATAACTGTGTCCCTATTCCAGGATTATACTCTTCGACCTTTCTTCCTCCTTTATGCCTTTGTCGTTAGTATGGTCACCCTCAATTCATTGTTGCTGCTGTAACTGACTTCGAAGGTTTCCTCCTAAGGCAAGACTTCTTGGACAAGGTAAAGAACTTGTGGCCTCGTAGAGCTTTGGAACGCAATTTGTTCCTAGATGCTGACATGACTACTGATGATAACTACAAGGCTTGGGTTACTATGCAATCTACAAAATACCAAAACTTATTAAGTACAAAAGGACTTAAATATTATCAGATGAGTCAAAAAAGAAACAAAAACATAACTAGTGGTCTCATAAGTCTGGTTTCTTATATTTTATTTTTTCTTCAAGTCTTTGTGTCTTGTAATAAAGATAGAATACGCAATATTTAATAAAAATATCTTTTCAATTCATTTCATTACCTAGGGAAAAAATGAGTACATTTGTTACATCACATGACACAACTCCTATTATCAGCTAGTCCTTTCAAATTTTCTAATTGAACATTTTTCCTCTCATTTTCACTTCCCTAACTTTTTCCCGATCAGCCCTTTTTAGGTTTTCTGAACAGCGGGATTGTCCTAACTTTTGCCTAACCAGCCTTTTTTAGGTTTTCTAGTTAGCGGACTCTTTTTTTTTTAAAGGTAGTATTTCTTAAGGCAATCCAGGTTAATTGGCTCAGTGAACTCATTCCCTTCTAGATTTAATATCTTTGCAGCTCCTCTGGGCAAGATTGTCTTGACTAAGTATGGTCCTTCCCAATTTAGTCTAAATTTTCCTCTCGAGTTAAACACCATTGCCCTTGCGTACTTTAATACCATATCCCCTGCTTTCATCTTTCCTGGCTTAACTTTTTTGTTAAATGCTCTTGCTATTCTCCTCTGATAAATCTGAGTGTAGAATAAAGCATTCATCCTTTTCTCATCTTGTGATACAAGATACTCAAACCACTTTTGCATCCATTTACTCTCGGGGAGTTTCACTTCCATAACCACCCTCAAGGATTTAATTTTTGTCTCTATGGGTAGAACTGCTTCACAACCATATACTAACGAGAAAGGAGTTTGTCTCGTAGCCGTATGTGTTGTAGTTTTGTATCCCTATAAAGCAAAAGGAAGGTGTTTGGACCAGTCCTTATATGTCTTCACCATCTTAGAGACAATCTTTTTTATATTCTTATTAGCTGCTTCTACTGCACCGTTAGCTTGAGGTCAATAAGGTGAGGACTTATGATGCTCAATCTTGTATCTTTGTAACAACTCAGCAGTTTCTGCCTGAAATTGAACTCTATTATCTATCACAACATGATGTGGGACCCCATACCTATAGATGAGGTTCTTCTTAATGAATTTTGCCATCTGTCTAGCTTTTAAGGTGCCAAAGGATTCTGCTTCTACCCATCTTGAAAAGTAATCAATTGCAACCACTATATATTTATGCCCATTTAAAGTAGTTGGTTTTACTTCCCCTGTTATATCTATTCCCCAGGCTGCAAAAGGCCATGGAGATGTTAAACTGTTTAGAACTATAGGAGGAAGGTGATTAAGGTTCCCATGTACTTGACATTAATGGCATTCTCTCACTATTCGGATGCAATCCTTTTCCATACTCCTCCAATAGTACCCCTGCCGAGTAATCTTCTTTGCCATAATTATCCCATTCATATATGACCCACAGACTCCTGCATGAATTTCTCTCATCACCTGCTCTACTTCATCCTTCTTGAGACATCTCAGCTGTATTCCATTCAGCATCCTTCTGTATAATATCCCATCATGACTTGCATAATAACGTGCAAGAACACGAAGAGCATATCTATCTTTAGAATTTTCTTTGTCTGGGTATCTTCTTTCTTTGATAAATCTCTGGATGTCATAAAACTATAGCTTTTCTTCTAGCCCTATTTGAATATTCATGAGGTGTTCTTTGCCATAACATGGAGCTTGCGTTTTCATTATCACCAAAGGTTTCATCATCGATCCTGTCGGTTTATCCCACATTGAAGAAAGTGTTGCCAACGCATCCGCCATCTGATTCTCATCTCTTGGTAAATACATAAAAAGACATTTGGTGAAATTCTTTATTAGCTTTCTCAAATAATGGATGTAAGGTTTCAATCTTTCTTCCTTTACTTCCCACTCCTTATTAGCCTAGTTGATGACCAACATGGAATCTCCATAAACCAATAGGTTTTTTGCTCCGACTACTAATGCTGCTTCCATACTATAGATACATGCCTCATACTCAGCCATATTGTTGGTAACCCTGAAGTCTAATTTCTAGGCCATTAGGATGGTTTCTCCTTCTGGTGTGACAAGAATTACTCCTAACCCTACACCTCTATTATTCATTGCTCCATCAAAATAAAGTTTCCATTCTCGATGTTCTATTACTGCTAGGTTCTCATCTGGAAACTCTAAATTCCACTACTCATTTCCTTCGACTAGAAACTCTGCTACAGCTCTACCTTTGATGACCTTTGTAGTGACATATTCTATATCGAACTCAGTTAAAAGTACCAACCATCTAGACATCTTTCCAGTCAAAGCCGGTGTTTGGAACAAGTATGTTAAAGGATCTATTCTTGAAATGGCTTGTACTTTATAGGATTGGAAATAATGCCTTAATTTCTTTGTAGCCTAGATCATTATCAAACATGTCTTCTCTACCAGATTGTACTTTTCCTTATATGGCAGGAACTTTTTACTGAGCTAGTATATAGCGTACTCCACCCCTTCGGGCCCTTCTTGTGCTAGCATTGCTCTTATTGCCTTTTCTTCTAAAGCCAAATATAAGACTAAAGGCTTACCTTATTTTGGTGGCCTTAATACAAGCGAGTTAGTAAGGTATTCCTTAATCTTATCAAAGGCTTTTTGGCATTCTTCATTCCACTCCACAGGCTGGTTCTTCCTTAAGAGCTTAAAAATTGGGTCGTAAACCATAGTAAGTCTTGCAATGAACCTACTGATGTACTCTAGTTTTTCGATGAATCCTCGTACTCCCTTCTCTGTTCTTGGCACTGGCATCTCCTGAATGGCTTTAATCTTGTCTGGATCAACTTTTATTCCTCTATTGCTGAATATGTGTCCCAATAACTTTCTTGAAGTTGCCCCAAAGATGCATTTCTTTGGATTAAGCCTTAGGTTATATTTTTCTATTCTTCCTAGGAACTTATCCAAAGCCTTAAATTGTCCCTTTCTTGTTTCAGACTTAACCATCATATCATCAACATAAACTTCCACTTCCTTGTGCATCATATCATGAAATAAGGCAGTGGCTACTCTTTGATAAGTTGCTCCTGCGTTCTTTAATCCGAAGGGCATAACCTTGTAGAAGTACATTCCCCATTCTATAATGAAAGCGGTCTTGATTTTATCCATAACGGCCATCATTATCTGATTATAACCTGAGAACCCATCCATAAACGAATACATCACACTAGATGCTGCACTATCCATAATCACATCAATATGAGGTAAAGGAAAATCATCCTTTGGACAAGCCTTATTCAGGTGCCTAAAGTCTACACACATTCGAAGTTTTGCATCTTTCTTAGGAATTGATACTATATTTGCCAACCATTGAGGGTACTCCATAACTTCTAGAAAACTAGCCTGGACCTACTTAGCGACTTCTTCCCTTATCTTTTCTGCCCACTCGGGCCTTAACCTACGAAGTTTTTGCTTAACAAGTTTAGCTTCAGAATATGTTGGAATGTGATGCTCCGCAATTCCCCTATCTAGCCCTGGCATATACTAATAGGACCAAGCAAATACTACGTTTCTTTTTATTAATATTCTCTCAAAATTTTCCCTCTCTTTAGGAGTTAAGTCATGTGATATAGAAATGTATTTTGGTTATTCATTTGTGCCCATGTTTAATGAATATAACTGAATAGAATTAATGTCAAACATGCATGAACGATCATTATTAAAATGCACAAGACCATCAGAATCAACATCACATAAGTAAGCCAAACCAGAATTTATATCATTGACTATAAAGGAGACCAAGTTTTCATCCTTCAACAAACCGGATGTTATTACATCAGTTTCTTCATAAAAAACATTAGTAAAACTATTATGAATGACACTAGCTAATTCCTGTGATGGTTCTTTGTGGGGTGGTAGACAAAGTAGTTCTTCAATGTCTTCGATTTTCATCTTTTCAGTAACTGTCTTCATCACCTTGTCCTTATTATCTTGCACCAGCTTTTCAACTATCTGTTCTTTAAAAATTTCAAATCCAGGAACATCCACACCGACCACTTGGACAGGGTCCTTTTCACCCTGGTAGAACTTCTCCTTTCCTTGCTTGATAAAGTTATCTTTCAGGGGTCCCACACTCCTTAGGCCATTTTCATTGAAGAACCTTCTTCTTATCCCCATGCTACTGAACTCAGCTCCAGTATAGCCCAATCCTCTTGTGTCATTCTGGGTTTTGAAATCTGGCAGTTCTGGGATTCCTTGCTCATTTTTACCCAATCCTTGCCCTGGTCGGTAATTCATCTTCTTAATCATGTTCATAACCCTTGGATCCATTGCGACTCCCTCTGAAATCATGGCCACCTGGTAACCTAGGGGACTGATTATCTATTTCTGACTATCGATAACTGCAGACACTGTTTTGCCCATACTAGCATCCAGAGTCACCACTTCCCCATCAAGTAGGAATTTCACCTTTTGATGCACGATCGAAGGCACTCCTTCTAAGACATGATACCAAGTTCTACCCAGAAGAAGGGCATAGGTGACAGGACTATCTAAAACAGTGAATTCAACCATTGCCTCTATAGGTCCAGTCTTCATAGAAGCCACAAAGGTTCCTTCTACACTCCTAGTGCTGTCATCATAAGCCCTTATTACGAGGTCCGATTTTTCCAAGTCCTCCACCTTCACACCTAAATTGGGTAGGATCTGAAATGGACAAACATTAATTGCAGACCCATCATCCACCATCACATAATTAGTCCTCTTCCCTCTTACTTCAGCTGGGATGAATAGTGCTTTATTATGGTTCCTTCCTTCTATAGGTAAATCCTCATCCGAGAAAGTAATGACCCCGTGCTTTTTCTCAATAACCTTGGCTACCATTGCTTCAGGATTTGTTGCAGTTTCAGTATTCATCTTAGACAAGGCCTTAACCAGGGCTCTTCTATGACTGCTCGAATGCATTAAGAGTTCCCAAATGCTTACGTTGGCCTTCAATTTCTTGAGTTGTTCGAGAATCAAGTCATCACCCTATTCATTCAAGTCTTCTCCTTCAACAGCTTCTTCCCTTTCTATGGCTTTCTCTGCTGGCTTATAACCTTTCCTGCTTCTAGTAACATGGCTGACTTCTGGATTATCTACCCATATATCATACCCTTCAGTGCCTTCCTCATCCGAACTATACCAAATATCAATCATTCCTATAGTCCAATCTTTCTTCCCTTCTTTCCATACGTTGGCCATGCATTTTTCATTCTTGACCATTAACTTTGCATCATCAAACTCCTCACCCTATCCTGTAGGTTCAATTCTATCAATACATATGTCAAAAGAAAGTGGTTTGGAGTAAAACACCTTATAATTGAACTTGCCTGAGGACTGTCCCAGTAAGTCTTCTGCCACTTTCATGCTTTTGGGAGTAATAAGATATTTCTCAGTAGTTTTAAGGCTTAAATCCTCAAAAGATTTTAGCACTTCTTCTTTGTTCACTCCTAAGTTGATCATCATGGTGGCTGGGGGTGGTACATTTCGGTAATTTAGAAAAGGATTATTTTGGGTGTTTGGGTTTAAGCTTGATTTTTTAGGGTCTGTGATCTTTCCAGAGTCTATGAGGTTTTGGATTTCATGTTTAAGATGCATGCAAGAGTCAGTAGAATGACCAGCGACTTGATGAAATTTACAATAACTGTTTTGATCAAAACCATGGAGGTTTAGGTTTGGTGGTCTAGAAGGGGTTATGGGTCTAAAAAGGCCTTTTTGAATGAGACGGTCTAGGACTTTGGATAAGGGTTGGTTGAAATTTGAGAATCTCCTAGGTTGTTGGATGGCATGAACCCCTATGACTCGACTGGTATTTCCTTGCTACGTGCCTTGGGTTGGGTAATTTCTCACTCCAGTATTCCTAGTAGCCTTTTTTTTCTTATTTTTGATTTCTTTAGCCTGTAACCCATCATCATAAAGGTCCACGAATGTCTTGGGGTTCATTATTTGTAACATCTCCACTAGGTTAGGTGACACATTTCAGACTACCATTCTAACTTGGTCCTTCTCTGCCAATTTTTTCTTCATCATTCTTGCCTTATTCATGAACCTAGTTAGAAAATCTGAAAATGATTCATTGGGCTTTTGCTTGGTTAGCGTCAGATCTCTTATAGATACCTCAAGCCTAGTATTGTAGTCGTAATACTTCAGAAAAGCAGTGCACAACTCCCTCCAATATGCTCGGATAGACTTCTCTAACCCATGATACCAATTAACGGCCATTCCTTCCAAGGACAGCACAAATAGCTTAGTAACCACAACCAAAGGAGCCTTAGTGGTACTCATAGTAGTTGTGTATTGACTGAGATGAATCCTCGAGTCCCCAGTACCATTAAACTTCTACAGTTGTGGCATTTTGAATTTATCAGGTAGCCTATCTTCCTCAAATTGCATTACATCATCAAAGTGAAAAGGGTATCCTAGGCCTTGTCGCATCATTAACTCTTCCATCTTATTCATCTTCTGAGTTAATGCCTTCATCTGTCTGGATTCCAGCTCTTGCACTTGCTCAAGTGATTCCTTTTTCACCTTTTCAACCATGTAACTCTCAACATCCTTGAGTTTCATTTCTCCAACATTGTCATTGTTAACAAGTAGTGGACCCATGGCAGGTGGGTTAGCTATGGTGGGTGCTACAGCAGCAACAGGTGGTGGCATTAATCCCGTTAGAGCTTGTCTTAACTCATCTTGCATCATTGCTCTCATATCCTCCATCAGTGCTCCTTTGACATCTTCTAGGGTCCAGTTTCCTCCCTCTTATTGTTCCATTCTTTCAATTTGTTCAGGTTGCATAGTTTCCAAATAGAGAGGATTATTGGGGCTCTTTTCTAGTCTGCTAAGGATCTCTTTCACGATCAATTGGGGGCTTGAATTAGTTCTCACCAGTCTGTCGCCTTTTCAACTCTAAACATAGGAAGACCCAGATAAATCTATGATGGCTGCAAGACAAATTATTAGTATGATGCATGAGGTGCATGTATGCATGTATGCATGATGCGCGTGCTATGCAACAAGTATCAAGTAACAAGTTAGGTATACATACATCCTTCCAACCTTATTCCTCCTGCACACGTATTCAATGGCGAGTCTCTTTTCCTAGGATTTTTGGTCTTGGTCTTAATATCAATAGGGAATATCAGGGTCTGAAGCGCATGCCAAATCTCTCAAAGCAATAGAAGCATAGAAACAACATTTCTAGGTGTAAAAGATTAGCCCAATCTTTATTAACCTAAACGGGTGTCAAAAGTATGGGCTTGGGCCTTTACAGATAAAATACCTCATGGTAAAATTCACAAGAAATTTGGATAAATCATAGGGGAAATAACTAAGCCATTATATATGGTTAAGGTTCGGTAAAAAAGGTCAAGGTTCCCTTAGCAAGATGCTCTCCATTATGGACTTTGAGTTACAGGCGAAGGTCAGAGGGGCCCAACATCCTTTGCAAACTCAAGAGAAGACTACCCCCCTTAAGGTCTTGGGTTACAAGCTCTAGTCAGATGAGCCTGATAATCTCTCTTGGACCGAGTTAAGGCTAAAAGTGATGGTTAGCCGATCTATAACCCCATGAAGCTAGTTGAATCATGGAGTCCTAAACCAACGCCATTGGTTTAGTAGGGACATGCATAATGAATGCAAGAATAAAATAATAATTAATAAAATAATTCTAAAGAACACAAGTAGAATCAATATCTCTTATCCCCAGTGGAGTCACCATTATAGACGGCGGGGTTTAGCGCGCGTCTAAGATTTTAGCAACCGCGACATTGTTTGAGCTCAGGGCTCTAGAGAACACACTAACCACTGTCACAAAGACATGGCGTGGAGATGAGGAGTCGCCACCCAAGGTAATAACTGGGACAAATCGAAAGGTGGTACTCGATTCCCTAAAAGAAAGCTAGCACCACAACCAGGAGATTCTGGATACAGAATATCAACTTCTTTTAGTCTTGTGTTAATTTAGAATTACTTTATGAATTACTATCTTATCCTCTATTTACATGCAATTTCATATAAACCCAAAACAATAAACTCCAAGGCAAACTAGTTATGAAATAGACAAGTAAATAATGCATTCAATAAATCACATAATCCCTAAGTTAGTCTAAAATACATGGATTTTAAATAAATGAGCTAAAGTCTACATGTTTTAGATTATAAATGAACCTAAAGACCTAATGCCTTTTTATTTTAATTAAATGAACCTAAGTCTACTAATTTTAATTCTAAAAATGGGCCTAATTCTACATGTTATGAAGGTATTTAAATTAATGAGCTTAATTCTACATGTTTTAATTAAATAGTGATCTTAAATCTACAAATTATGAAAAAGAACTTAATTTAATTGAGCTAAGTCTAAATTAATTAAATTAAATTAAATTAAGTGGGTCTATGTCTAATTTGACTAGATGGGCCAAAGGATATTTCTAACCTAAAATCTAATTAATTATGGACCTAAAAATATATTTTAATTAATTAAACCTAATTAATTATTAAGTGATATGGTCTAAAAGAATTACCTAAACTTAAATAAATAAATCAAGACCTAAAGTGGGCTTAAGGCCCAAAACACACAAAAAATAATAAAAAAAAAATAAAAACATAAAAGAAATAATTAAATAAGATCAAACAAATAACTAAATTAATCCTTACTAAAATCCTAATTTTTATTAACATATAACCTAAATTAATCTATTTCCTCCATTGATTTTAAATGATTACCAAATTGAAACCTAATTTTACTAACCAATTTAAAAATCATGCAACCTTACACATAATTTTATTACTATTCCCACTACTGGGGCTATTACATTAATTCATAAAAAATAAAAATAAAGAATAAAATAATAATAAAGACAATAAAAAAAAATTAAAACCCTAAAACTAAGTCTCTATACGGCTTGATCCATAGTCTTCTATGGATTTCATCTTCCTCATATAATCACCATGTGTTTTCCTTCATAATTACCATAAAAATAAAACAATAATTAATGAATAAATTATGATAAAATAAATAGAAAAATAAATAAATAAATAAAAGAAAAATAGGAGAATATGGTATGCTTATGGATGATTAAGGTGCTCCTCAGATTTGTGATTTATCGTTCTTGATAAATCTTCGAATCTTTCTCCTTAAAAAATTCTTCATGAGTCTTGAATTGATTGTTGAATCAAAAGGAATTTTAGTAAAAAAATCAAAAGAAAATCACGATTTTTCTTCCTTCTCCTTCTTTCTTTTCTACGCTCCTCCCTTTTTTTCTTTTTTTTCCCTCCATCTCTCCTCTTTTTTCCCTACTCCTTCCTTTCTTGTTATAGTAGAACCAGGAGGTCTAACCACAATCCTAATGTGATTCTAATTCCTAAAGTGTATTTAAGAATTTTAAACCAATTAGGAATGAATTAATTGGGAAGTTTAAACCAATTTGAATTTAATTAGGAAGTTTAAACCAATTAAAACACTAAATTGGAAGCAATTTAGAAATAGGAAAATGGAAGAATTCAATTCCGACCGGGATTGTGTAATTCCGATCGGAATTGTTATAATTCCGATCGGAATTACATAATTTCGTTTGGAATTATAGAAGTCCGATGCACTTTTTTTTTAACATTTAATTATAAAAAGACCCCTGAAGAAATTTAAATTTTTTAATTAGGTCCTAAAAAGAACTTTGTGATTTAGCCACTGAAACATTAAATCCTTCCTTTAAAAGCCCTTATAATTTTTTAAGGATTAAGTTTTGAAGACATTTTCATCACTGGAGTCATTTGTTACATCCATAACATATCATCCCGAAATTGGGTGTCTACAATGTGGAAATTGTTAAATTGTATAGATTTAAAAAGAGTTTGAAATTTTTTTTGTCTACAAGAGGTTATAACAAAGTAATTTATTTAGTTAAGGCACTATGATAAATACCTATCAAATTTTGAGTATGAAATTCCTTTTAATAGGGGAGAATTGTTACCTTTGTACTTAATATTAACCTTAAATTATATTATAAAAAATCAAATTAAATTAGATTAAGCTAAATACTTGAATAATATGTAAATATTTATATACCAAAAATATTATAATAGTAAATTAAGGATGTGGATTAAGACTCAATTGCAAAACTCTAAAGAATAAGAATGGAGAAATTGTAGGTGTCACTCCCTCAAGGGTTAGAGTTAATCTTTATCTTTGATGAATTAAGATAGTCCTTATCTCCATTTTTTATGTTGATCTCTTAAAAAAAAAAAAGAAGAAGAATAAGATAAGATAATATAAGCAAGAGGAAACCTCTAAATCATGAGGAAAGAAGGAAGACTATATTATTACACTTTAAGGAAAGGAATATCTTAACAAATTGAGTTTATCTCTAATTTTTGTTTATCAATTAACAAAAAAGACAAAGGAGAGAATTGAGAGGAGTGGATGAAGGAGCTTTAGCAAGGTGAGTGAGATTTCTTCCTTCTCTTCTCTTAGATTTGTCTTTTAATCATTATTAAACAGATTATCTTATGAAATTCTCTTTCTTTGCCTTAAATTGATTCCTTAATTTCTATTTGATTGAATATCCTTTTTGATTTAATATCTTTGTTGGTGAGTGAACTCTCCCTCCTTTTTGATTCTTGATCCTAAAAATTTTGTTGAGGAAGTAAACATCTTTTTTTCCAATTCTTTATTGGATATTAAGTTTGCCTTGGAACTCTTACTTATTTTAATTTTGATTCTTGAAAAATCTTATAAATTAATGTTTCCAAAAAACTTTCTTGTTGATGCTAATTGTTTAAACATGAATTGTGTAAAAGATATATAAATATTGGTTTATACTTGGTGAGAATTCATCTAAGAATAAATAGATTTAGCATTGAAGATTTAAAAAACATTCGATGCACTTGTGAGTAGTAACTATTCAAAAATTGTATCTTGAGTTTTGTAACTCTAAATGAGATTATTTTTATGTCAATGGAAACTTTGAAATGTCCTCTACAAGTTTTTCAAAAATAGTATAAACAAAATTTTGTCATTTTTCTGAGTTTTCAAAGATGTACTTTTTATTGCGCAAAATTTGCATATTGCTCGACCCAGCCAAATTGATTTTGATGTTTCTCATTACTCATACATCCAATTGGTGTAAAACAAAATTTCAAATCAATCTAAACACCCAAAAATTTAGTATTGGAGAAAATTATTTGAGAATATGAACAATGGAATTTTACTGAATTTTTTTATTATGCTTTATGTATTGTGTCAAGTTGAATAAATGCATCAAGGGGGCCGATTTGAATAGCAAACTTCAAAAGATCATAAATTGAATTATAAAACTTCAATTGAGGTGAATTTTGATTTTTTTAAAAATTATATAGTTTCCTCCATAACTTTGATAGAAATAAAAAATACATAATTTTACATTTTTGATGGTCTTATAGAGTAATATTTTTTATTATGCAACCTTTAACACGGCCTGACTTTGATAAGCAAAGTTTGATGTAACTTCTTTTATACATATTTGATTAGTGTGAAACCAATTGTAAATTTTTGTAGTTAAAAGAAACTAATAGATTGGAGAAAAGAATAACCGTTTTTGAAATTTATTAAGTTTCTGATTTGATACCAAATCTATTGCAGTAATATTTACATAAAATAAGGTAACAGAACAATATATAGGAAAATCTTGAACTATTAATTTTATTACAATCAAGATTATATGGGCATAGTGAGACATTATTCAATAATACAACGTAATAATAATATGATGTTGCATAAGAGTATATATGTATTTGAGTAAGAGAAAATATGTGTTCAGTTGGGATTGTGTCGGCCAATATGGATCAAAAATTGTCTTTAGGACAATGTATAGATACATCATGCCTTTAGGGTGAATTTATGAGGTTCATGCCTTTAGGGCGAATTTTTAAGGTTCAATATGGTGAATTTATGTGGTTGGTTGACAAGTATGCATACTGATTCTACATTGCTATGAGAAATAGCTGTAAGTTATTATTCTCTAAGAGAGAGAGCGATAAGTTGTTATACTCCGAGAAGGATTTATATTTTGTTATACTTTAATAACGAGTTATATTTTATTATAATCTGAGAATGAGCTAATTATAATAGTGCTACCAAACTATATGGAAATATAATATGATGATTAATTTTTCATGTATAGACTGTAATTACGACAAGAGTTATTGCATTTTAATGCTCAAATCTTATATTGAACAACACAATCAATGTAATCAAGAAGATAAAAAAATAAGATTATAAAAGAAAATTTTAATTAATGAATGCAATTGTACTTGAATTGCATTACAGAAACATAAATCCTATATTTTTGGAATAAGAATGCTAAGATGATAATTTTATTATTAATTGAACCTTGATATTTGATTGATTGTTGAGCAATCTTGTATCCTTGGTACTTTGTATTTTAATTTTTGTTTAATTCCTTGAGTGCTCCTTGATATTATTATACTCAATGGCTAATTTCCTTACGAAATTACTTACACTCGTCTTTCTTTTATATTTTCCAGTATATGTTATATATTTTATTTTGTATAACTAAAGCTATTCAATATGGCAGTGTGGTGAGCCATGATGGCTTATGAGATGATCACAATCGAGACGTTAGTGAAGTATATTACATGCCATAATGTAATGTAGATGTACATCCTTATTCAAATCGAGGTCTTACGAGAGGATTAATGAGCTATTCAATGTTTTTACTATTTTAAACCATTTGTGTGATAGTTCATACTCATTTTTTAATAATGCTTTTATGTATTTGAGTGCTAATAGTTAATTTGTATTTAAAGATGATTATGTACAAGGATACTATACTTACCATCTAATTACATTTTATGTAAACACCCAATTTCAGGATACAATTGTGCACAATTGCGACGTAAGCCCCTATGATAAAATTTATTCAAAAATTGAACTTGGTTGTCAGTTTTCTAGACTTTAAAGACTAAATTGCAACATTTTTAGGATTTAATTGCAAAAAATCAAGTTTTCAAGGGTCTTTTGGTAATTAAAAGTTAAAAAAATTGAAGATTGACATCATTAATGTCGATCAACATTGTGTAATGCCAACCGACATTGCACAATGTCGATGAGTGAAAAATCATGTTTTTCAATTTTTTCATCAATTTTTCTCTTTTTTATTGGTTAAAAATTTATTTTATTTATTTTTTTGTTAGCAGATAATGTGATTAAAACATGTAAAAAATTTTGAGAATTAAATAGATAGAGTCTGTTTCTTGGAATTAAGGAAAGTCAACTTACAAGTCTCTACTTTTAAAAGGCAGAGACTGTGTTAGTGAGGGAAGAGGACGGCGTGAAAGAAAAAAAAACCCTACTACATGAAAACCTTAGAATTGTGGAAAAACCAGAGACACTACTGAGAAGAAAACCTGCACAACACTTAAAATCTTGATTTCTTTTGTTTCTCAAAACCCTAGTTTCTTGATACTATTCTTCAAAGGCTTTGAAAGAATGATTTGTGTCTTTGAATGCAATCAGTCCTTGTCCAGAATCAAACAAGTTTAAAAATAATGACAATCTCAATCTGAGGGGTCATCCAAGAGCATATGCACAACATCTTATTTTCATTTTCTTCTGTCTTTTGATTTTCTTTTAAATTTAATTTCCTTTAATTATTATTTGATTTTCTTTTTAATTTAATTTCCTTTAATTGTTATTTTGTTATTTTACTCATTTGGCTAATATGATTTTTGTGATTTTTTTTTTGTGTTTTCCTTTTGGAATCCAATTAGGGATTGATGAGGTCACTGCCAGATATTCATAAATGAAATAGAAGATCCATGGAATGTCATGGATTTTAAACTATAATTAGATTTTAGGGTTTGATGTTTCTGCATTTATTATTTTTTTCTATGTTTTATGTGTTAATTAATTTAGGTTTTTAATTAATTTAAATTTCTAGCACATAGAATATTATAATAACCCCAGTAGTGGGAATAGTAAAATTTTACTTTTCTGCTTTTAAAATGAATTAGTAATTTAGGTTCAATTGGGTAAAAATCAATTAAAATCAATGATGGGTGTAATTTAGGGTTACATGTAATTTGATTTAGGGTTTTTAGAAAATCACATAAATCTTGTGTTTGATATGATTTTGTTATGATTTTTTTTTGGGTTTTATTTTTAGATCTTTTAGTTCTTTGGGCCCTAAGCCCACGATAGGTTCAAACCCATTAAATAAAATAGGCTTAAAATGGTTTATGTTAATTAATTAAAATCAATTTAGGCCCATTAGGTTAATTTAGACTTAGGTCCATTTTTAGATTAACTAAAATTAATTTAGACTTAGCTCAACCCATTTAATTTCATTTCTTTTTAAAAAATAAATAGACTTAGGCCCACTTCCCATTTTAAAACAAATAGACTTAGGTTCAGTTATAAAATCCAATTTCTTTAAAAATTTATAGATTTAGGCCTCTTTGTAGATAATTGAAATCAATAGACTTAAACTCACTAAAAAATAACAATGTAGGCCCACCTTTAGTCCATTTTCATTTGTAAATAAAAATTGTAAATCTAGCTAACTTTCAATAAAATTATCCTAGTTTAGATTTAGGAACGATGTGCTTGAATGCATTTTTTATGTGTGATTTTATTAACTAAATGCCTTAGGGTTAGATGGATGTTGAAATAAGGTTTAATAAAATTGCATATAATTAGAGAATGAAGTAATGATTTATAAAGTAATTCTAAATGAACATAAGACTAAGAGAAGTTAGTATTCCATTCCTAAAATCTCCTGGTTGTGGTGCTAATTTTCTTTTAGAGAATTGAGTACCACCAATCGAATTGTCCCAGTTATTACCCTAGGTGGCGACTCCTCTTCTCCACGTTATGACTTTGTGGCATAGTAGTGTGTTCCTTAAGGCTCTGAGCCTAAACAGTGTCACGATTGCTAAAATCTTGGGCACACGCTAAACCCCACCGTCTACATCTTGCTATTAGGATTTGTATTTTACATTTAGAAGTTTGCAAGATAAATATTTTTGCTAGATAGTCTTTAGGTAATGCTTCTCTTACAGTGTCATCATCGAGTGAGGCATTCTGATGTGGTACTATAAGGAGGGGTGTTACAATTTTATTAGTATCAAAGCCCTAGGTTATTAGATTCTATAGACATTAAGAAGTATTAGTTTTGGAGGATACTAGTTATGAATATGAGATTAATGGAAAGTGGTATTAAAGAGTTTTGATTATGAATTTCAAGTATTGTTATATGGCAATAACTAAATGTGGCAAAGTAGAATGCTAAAGTATAATCATAGGTAAAGGTCTTGGTTCATAAATTTATAAAGTTTTTAGAAGATCATGAGTCTATTAAATTTGTATGCTTATTAGGTATGGAGTTTGTAATTAATGAAGTCATGCCTTGATTTATTTCATTTTGCGATACAAGGATAATAATTATGATAAAAAAGAAAAGGGTGAGGTGTAGGTAAAGATGTAAATATATAGGCATGTCCTATGAGAATGGAAATTGTGAATTATAATGAAATTGAGGATTTAAATATAGTTGATGGACATTATAGGTATTAATGAATTTGTTAGAACTTTATCCTGATAATGGATGGAATATTTAGTGTTTTATTCTATTTTACAATATAATAATTATGTAAATTGAATTACAGATTAACTAATGAAATTATATTTTATGAGAAATGATATAAGTGTTTTGGAGAGATTTATTCCACTAAGGAAAGAGTATAGATGAGAAAGGCTGTCTAAGAAAATGAAATATGTAGGTAACTTGATATTTAGTTTAAGTGAGTTATGATATGATAATAACAGTGTGGGATAAGGAATATTAAAATGTTGATGATTTAAGTTAATCGATTCATGTCTTGGTGGTAGAATTATTGGAATTTTATATAATTTAGCATATTTAGCTGATAAATTATAAACAATGATAAAGTTTATTAAATTATTTGATTTTATTTTGTAAAGAAATGGTAAGGATTAGAAGAGGGAGACTAGGCAATCAAGATAGAGGAAGAGGTCACGATCAAGGTCGTGGTAGAGGTCGAGGTAGGGATTATGGAGGTAGAAATAATATGATTGCTTGGGTAGAGAACTCTAGTATGAGCCAAAAGCAATCCTAAGGTGAGCAAGTTGAGAGCGAGCATGGAAACTTAAGATCCAGAGTAATTATGGCCAATTTAGGAAATGTTCATAGGAGAGCACAAAACTGTCAAATGCTATAGGACTAAAAAAATGTGGCAAATACTCCAGTGTTACCTATTATGCAAATTGATGTTACAGCATTAGCACGCATAGTGACAACAACACTATATAAACTAAAAAGTATAAAAGTCTTAGAGATATGATTGAGCATGCTAAAAAGTGTGGAGCATATGAGTTTTATGGTACCTTAGATCGTGGTCAAGCAAATAGGTGGATAAATATTACTTAGAATGCCTTTAACACACTACAACTCTTAGAGGAAGAAAGGATAAGCAATGTGTATGGATTATTATTCGATAAAGTTTATGATTGGTTAACCAAAATAAAATATATATATGGTGAAGTTCTATCATGGAAAATATTTAAAGAAGAATTTTATTGGGAATACTTAACAAAGAGCTACAAAGAGGGAAAAGTAGCATCCTTCATATCCTTAGTTCAAGGATCAATAACTATGAGGAAATAAGTTGACAAATTTGAGGATTTGTATCTATATGGTAAAGATATGTATCCTATTAAAAAGAAGAAAGGTGAAAAATTTAGAGATGGAATACATATCATGTTAAGGAGTAAATCAAATTTATACACTAGTAACATTTAGAGGTTGGGTGGAAAAATCTATGGAGTAAGAGAAATTAAAGCAAGAATTAGAACAAATTATGAAAGCTAGGGCCATTGCTCAATTTGAATCCCAAGGACCATCTTAGAAGAAAATAAAGAATAAAAGGTTACGATTCCACCCATACTCTAAAGATAAAAATAAGAATGGAGGCAGTAGTTAAAATTGGGGAAGTCAAGTATCGGTAAGGCAACTAATGGCTCTACAAAGGCAATAATTAAGGGCAACTCCTATGCAGTTAAGAAAAGTTGCTACGTCATGTTGTAATAAATGTAAGGTTAATCATATTAGTGGTTGTCCTAAGAAGAATGCTAGGTGTGCTCGATGTAATTGATTAGGAAATTATGCACAGGAATGTTCACGAATGGTGTAAGAAAAAAGGTTTTAAAAAGGATCATCTACACCCCAAAATGCAATAACAGTTGCTAGCCAAAGTGAAGCTAGTGAAAAGGCTAAAGGCTCACGAAATAGGCCATAGGAACATGATAATGTCATTAGACATGAATCATAAGTTAGAATATTTACAATGACGGAACAATATGAGGCTAAACTATCATATGCAAACAAAGGTAAAGGTAATTAATTTAAATCAATTTGCTTGAAGTTAATATAATTATAGTGATATGAGCTTTTTCATATTAATTTTATTTAGGTTTGATCTTAAAAGTTGATATGGAAATTAATGATAATAAAGTGAAATTTATTGATAACTCCATAATGATATGACTCTAGCATTGTGGGTAAATATAAGTCATAGGAATTCAGCAAGTAAGAAGGATTGTTATATGATATTATATATGCACAGTTCATAAATTATATGAGGTGTAAATATAATAAAATAGTAGTTGCATAAGTAAAGGTATGGAGTAAGAAAATAGAATTCAGAATTTAAATTTTAATTAGATTTGTTTCAGCTTAAGAAAACTAAAGGTGTAGTTATAAGTAAAGCTGACATGAGGTTTTCTTTGTTTAGATTGTAAGAAATAAGTACGTATTTTGGAGATTAAGTAAAAGCCTTATGTTCGAGCTAAGCTTGCATCATTTGAGCTATGCTAGTTACCTTGAGAGTGTTGAGCTTAATATATGAATAAAGTAATGTGTTAGAACAATGATGTGAAAGTGTGATAGGTAAATCTCTAATTAAACTTAAGATTGATCACCAATTAAATAAGTATGTAAGAAGGGAATTCAAATAGTATGTAATGTCTGGTTAATATTTATAATGACAAACAATGAGTATATTTTTTATGGGAAATTGAAATCTTTGTGGCTTTTAAATAGTAAGTTAAAAGTCTAACAAACTAAGATTGGTGATGCATATTGGAATTCTACTATAGGATTTGGATGACCAATGGATGTAAGTATAGTGGTAATATATATATATATATATATATATATATATATATATATATAAAATGTGCCATATTGCATAAAAACATGATAATTAGGAGGAATAAATAAGGAAATTGTTAAATTGTATAAAGATATAAAGAGTTTGAAGAAAGATTTTGGCTATAAGAAGTCTTGAGGTTATAATAAAGTAATTCATTTGGTGAAGGCACTATGATAAATTTCTATCGAATTTTGAGGACGAAATTCTTTTTAATGGGGGAGAATTGTCATGCCCATACTTGAGATTAACCCTAAATATATGTATAAAAAATATTGAAAATAAATTAAATTCAATTAATACATGAATGATAAATAAATATTTATATACCTAAAATATTATAATAGTAAATTAAGGATGTAGATTAGGACTCAATTGCAAAACTCTAGAGAAGAAGAATGGAGAAAGTGTAGGTGTCACTCTTTTAAGGGTTAGAGTTAATATTCATCTTTGGTGATTTGAGATAGTCCTTATCACCATTTTTTATGTTTATCACCTAAAAAAAGAAGATAAGATAAGTAGGGAAAAACCTTTAGATTATAGGGAAAGAATGAGGACTATATTACTATACTTCAAGGAAAGGAATATCTCAAAAAAATTAAGTTTATCTCTAATTTGATTTTATCATTTTAAAAAAAAGGTGGAGGAGAGAATTGAGAAGAAGGGATGAAGGAGCTCTAGCAAGGTGAGTGAGGTTTTTTCATTCTCTTCTCTTAGATTTGTCTTTTAATCATTATTAAAATGATTATCTTATGGAATTCTCTTTCTTTGCCTTAGATTGATTCCTTAATTTCTATTTGATTGAATATCCTTTTGATTCAATATCTTTGTTGGTGAGTGAACTCTCCCTCGTTTTTTATTATTTTGGAGTAAACATCTTCTTTCCAATTCTTTATTGAATCTTAAGTTTGCCTTGGAACTCTTGCTTAGTTAAATTTTGATTCTTGAAAAATCTTGCAAATTAATATTTCCAAAAAAATTTCTTTCTAAAGTTAATTTTTTAAATATGAATTATGTAAAATATATACAAATATTGTTTTATACTTGGTGAGAATTTATCTAAGAATAAAAAGATTTACCATTGAAGATTTTTTAAAAAAATTCAGTGCACTTGTGAACATTAAAATTTCAAGAACTTAACTCTTGCTTAGTTAAATTTTGATTCTTGAAAAATCTTGCAAATTAATATTTCCAAAAAAAAATTCTTTCTGAAGTTAATTTTTTAAATATGAATTGTGTAAAATCTATATAAATATTGTTTTATAGTTTGTGAGAATTTATCTAAGAACAAAAAGATTTACCATTGAAGATTTTAAAAAAAAAATCGGTGCACTTGTGAACATTAAACTTTCAAGAACCATATCTTGAGTTTTGTAACTCCAAATCAGATTATTTTTATGTCAATGAAAACTTTGAAATGTCCTCTACAAGTTTGTTATAAAATAGTATAAACCAAATTCTGTTGTTTCTCTAAATTTTTGAAGCTATACTTTTTATGGCGTAAAATTTGCAGATTATTTGACTCAACCAAATTGATTTTGATGTTTATCCTCACTCACTCATCCAATTGGTGTAAAACCAAATTTCAAATCAATCTAGACACCCAAAAATTTAGACTTGGAGAAAATTATTTGAGAATATGAACTATGGAATTTTAGTGAATTTTTTATTGCACTCTATGAATTGTGTCAAGTTGAATATATACCTCAAGGGGGCTAGTTTGAATAGCAAACTTCAGAAGATCATAACTTATGTTATACAACTTCAATTGAGATGAATTTTGATTCTTTAGAAACTATATAGTGTCCTGTACAACTTTAATAGAAATACAAAATACATAATTTTACAATTTTTATGTTCTTTTAGAGCAATACGTTTTATTTTGTAACATTTAACACGTCCCAACTTTGATAATCAAATTTTGAAGAAACTTTTTTTATACATATATGATTGGTGTGAAACCAATTAGAAGTTTCTCTAGTTAAAAGAAAATAATAGATTGGAGAAAAGAATAACCATTTTTGGAATTTCTTAAGTGTATGATTTGAGACCAAATCTATTGCAATAATATTTACATACAATAGTGTAACAGAATGTCATATAGGAAAATCTTGAACTATTAATTTTATTACAATCAATATTATATAGGAATAATGAGACATTATTTAATAATTCAAAGTAATAATAATATGATGTTGTATAAGATTATATGTGTTTGAGTAAGAGGAAATATGTGTTCAATTGGGATAGTGCTAGCCAACATGGATCAAAAGTTATCTTTGGGATAACGTATAGATTCATCATGCCTTTAGGGTGAATTTATGTGGTTTATGCCTTTAGGGTGAATTTATATAGTTTAATATGATTAATTTATGTGGTTGACAAGTATGCATACTGATTCTAAATTGCTCTAAGAAAGAGCTATGAGATATTGTGCTTTGAGAAAGAGCAATTAGTTGTTGTACTCCAAGAAGGAGTTATATTTTATTGTACTCCGAGAAGGAGTTATATTTTGTTGTAATCTGAGAAGGAGCTAATGATAATGGTACCTCCAAACTATTTGGAAATACAATATGATGATTAATATTTCACATCTAGACTATAATTATGACAATAATTATTGCACTTTAATGCTCAAATCTCATATTGAACAATACAATCAATGTAATTGAGAAGATACAGAATTAAGATTGTGAAAGTATAATTTAATTGATGAATGGAATTGTACTTGAATTGTATTACTGAAACATAAATCCTATATTTTTGGAATGAGAATGCTTATATAATATTTTTATTGTTAATTATTATGTTGAACCTTGATATTCAATTGATTATTGAGCACTCTTTTACCCTTGGTACTTTGTATCTTTAATTTATGTTTAATTCCTTGAGTGCTCTTTGATATTATTATTCTCACTAGGTAATTTTCATATGAAATTACTAACACTTGTCTTTCTTTCATAGTTTTCAGTATAGGTTGTATATTTTGTTTTGTATAACTAAAGCTATTCAGTATGGTAGTGCGGTGAGCCATGATGGCTTATAAGGTGACCACGACCGAGACGCTAGTGAAGTATTTTACATGCCATGATGCAGCATAGATGTACATCCAAATTCGAATTGAGGTCCTACGAGAGGGTTAATGAGCTATTCAATGTTTTTACTATTTTGAACCACTTGTGTGATAGTTGATACTCATTTTTAATAGTGCTTTTATGTATTTGAGTACTAATAGTTAATTTTTATTTAAAGATGATTGTGTACAAGGATATTCTACTTGCCATCTAATTACATATTGGTATTAAGATTTGCATTTTATATTTAGTAGTTTGCAAGACAGATATTTTTGCTAGATAGTCTTTAGGTAATGATTCTCTTACAGTGCCAAGATCGAGTGAGGCATTCCGGTATAGTACTATGGGTGGGGTGTCACATATTTTATAAAAATAATTTATAATAAAGGAACGGATTTCAAATATTTATTCATTTATGTATTTAATGGTTTTAAACTAGCATTTTAAAATTAACATGCATTTTATAATGTTAATTCACTCAATGAGGTCTAATTGTCCTCAATTTTATTTTTCCAAGACCTCACAGATAGTCTGTCTCTTGTTGTCATCTGCACCAGGGTTCTTTTTCTCTGGCTATTTTGTGTAGGTTTCATTAATGCGAGTATCATCCATTTAAATTCTAGACACCATGGTAGTTGAATGGCTTGTATAACTTATATTTGGGATGTAATTGGTTTAATATAGATATATGTAGTATTATGACGATGTTATGATGAACATGAGTTTGGTGATGATTTTTATGCAGTGGTGAAGTATTGGTGGTTAAGGAAATTTTTTTCGGGAGTGTTATTTGCATTTTACAGGTTTTGGGTTTGTTTCTAATACAAAAAAAACTCTGCCAGATTTTTGTTAAAATTTTAAAGCGGTTAATTTTATTGTAATAAATCTTTTACGCTTACTATGGGTTTCGGAAACTTCATCCTTTCCCGTTCCCTAGTGCTGGTCACATGCCCATGGAGTAAGGATCGTGACAAGCATATGAACTTGTATTTTATTATTTATTTATGCATAAAAATATTTAACATCAAATGGTAAAATTAAATAAAATAAACTTAAATTTAATTTCTTAAAATATTTTGAATCGCGTTCATAAATTTGTAATACATATCAATTTAATTCAACTAATTAATTAGCTTAATATCTCTTAAAAATTAATTAATCAGATAAGTAACTAACTAACTAATTTAATACAAATTAAATAATTATGCAAAACATATATATCATATGTAGGAACTTAAAATATAATCAATGAAAAAAGAACATATGAAGTAAATTTATTCCAACAAATTTCATTACATATTTGTTAAAAATAACCAACTAATTAATTGATAAAAAATTAACTAATTATCTATACCATATACATTATATGCAGCTATTTAAAATATAATAAATGAAAAAAATAATATATCAAACATATTCATTCCAACGAATTTCACAAAATTAGTGACGGTTCATCCATCACAAAAATTAGTGATGGATAGAATCATCCGGCACAAGTTGTTCATCGCAAAATAGTTACAGACAGATTGTCAACAAAAATTAGTGAACATATGGACTAGTCCATCATAAATTTTAAGGAAAATTGAATATGAGAATTAAAATACCGCAATAGAAGATTGAAAATTAGTAACGGACTATCGTCACAAAATTAATGACGAATGATTAGTCCGTCACAAAAATTAATGATGGACAGACTCATCCGTCGTAAAAGTAAAGATGAATGAGTCATAAAATTTACTGATACTTGGACTTGTCCATCACAAAATTTACTGATACTTGGACTTGTCCATCACAAAATTAGCAACTAACGAGTCTGTCCGTGACCAATTTTGTGACAAACAAGTCTTTCCGTCACTAATCTATCACTAAATTAGTGATTAGTGATTAGTGACAAATGAACTTATCTATCACTATTTTAGTGATGGATTTTTAAGGCTGTCACTAAATGTTTTAAAAATATAGAAAAATAAAAAATTAATCAAGTCCATCACTAATATATCACCAAATTAGTGATAGATTAGTGACAGACATAAAAATCCATCACTAAATTAGTGAGGGATTCTAAATACATCACTAATTGGTGACGAATTAGTGTTGGATTATAAATTCGTTGCTAATTGGCAATAGATTACTGACGAATATTTATAGATCTGTCACAAATATTTTTTCTAAATATTTTTTTTTCTTTAAAAAATAGTGACAGATTTTAGCCATCACTAATCTCAATACTTGTTACTAACCTGTCACTAATTCATCAAAATTTAGAGATTAAAATTTTCATTATAAATTCCTTCACTAAATTTTAAAAAAAATTTGTGTGGTGTCAACTCAATTTTAGTTCTCTATTTCAGATTTGTTGGTCGGACCTGATGGTATTCGGTGTCGGTTCAATGGTTTTCAGGATATCCTGTGGCTGCTTCTTCTTAGTTTGATTATTTTTGTCATTGTTTCAGCTTTGCCTTTTGGTAGTTGTTTCGTTTGGATCTTTTTGTTAGTTCTTCAATTTGTTTTCTTTTTCTTGTCGTTTAGTTCATGGAGGTGTTTTTGTTTTTTTTAATCATTTGATGTTAAACTAAATGGTGTTTCTCCTCATTTTATGAATAAATTGGTGTGAAAAATTCAAATGTTTGCAATCTTTTGCAATTTTATTACAATCTTTTAATTTTGATAAAAATATACTAATTTGATAAATATTTGACAATTTTAATATAAATAGATTTTGGGTCAAAATTAAATAAAAATGTTGATGTAAGATCTTATAAAATGTCAAATTTATCCTTTTCAATTTTTTAAATCTATAATATAGTCAATTGGTATAAAAAATCCAAACGTTTCAAAATTTTGAGAAATTTATCCCAATTTTTAAATTTTGATAAAATATTTTAATTTATGTAATTTATTAATATAAATAAGATTTATTTAAATTAAATAACAATACATTATAATAATAAAATAATTATATTTACTATTGAAAAATTGTTAAAATCATAAATGACTTTCATTATAATAAAAAATAAAGATATTTTAAATAAAAATTATTATTACTCTAGATAATTCAAAATTTTTAATTATTTCATAATTATTTTATTTAAATATATTTAAGAATATCTAACTTTAACATTCAAAGAAAATTTGTCATATATTTACTACGCATACATATATATAATTTTTAAAAATTTTATTAAAATAATAGTCCATCATAAATTTATAAATTTATCATATGTAAATTTAATTTTTTTAATATCATGTCAACATTTTTTATTGAATTAATCAAATAATTTTTAAATTGGAATATTTTTTAAAAATTAGAAATGGTATAAAATTGCCAAAAGTCATAAATGTTTGATTTTTTTTTTACACTAATAGACCTTTATGAATTTTACAACATAAAAAGTAAATCTGAAATTTTACAAATGTCATATCTACGTATTTTATTTAATTTTAACCAATGCCTATTTGTGCTAAAATTACCAAAAATTAATGATATTGAAATATTTTAGCCAAAATTAAAAAGTTGGGATAAATTTACAAAAGCTGTATGGATTTTTCATACCAATAAGCCAAAAAATAATATCTATTTATACAAAAAAAAAAAAAAAAAACTAGCATTGATAATTATTTTTTTATAAGTAACATTAACACAATATGAACTTTCAATAATTTTTTTTTCCCAGTGATTTGGTATCCAATTAACCACTATGACTTCACAATAAATTGAATTAGCACAAATTTTTAATTTCATGAAAAAAAAAATTAAATAAATTTGTTATATATTTAAAGTTTCTTAATAGTCAGTTTGATAGTAAATTATTTGAAAAAAATAAATTTATTATTGAATTATTATATTATATTAATGCTACATTGTTGCAAAATAAGATAGTAAAATGTAATTAATATGATAAAAATTACAGACCTCCAAATGATAAAAAAAAAAATACAAGTAAAAATTTTACAAAAATATAATTTATATTAGATGAAGGTTGCCCAATAATTCTCCTAGCGATCCCTTTTTGTTTTTTTATGGGATACAATCCGCCGCTAACGCTAAATGGCGATGGATTTTGCTGTCACCAATTCTCGCATTTTTATAGCAATAAATAAAGGCTGTTTGATAGATCCATCAAACATTACATGATGTGGCGAGCCCAAAAAATATATTTGTAGCAATTTGCTAGAATAGTATTATTATAAATATTAAAAAATAAATTTTTATGTAAAAATAATATGTTTGTCTCCATATATTTGATGACATAAAAATAATTTATTTTTTTGTGACAACACTATTCATGTAGCAAATTGCTACATAAAATATTATTCATTTTATAAATATACTACCATCTCATATATTAAAATAAAATTCAATGAAAGGTTACAAAACTTTTCGTTTTATGTTAAAATTGTTCCCTAATTTCAAGTTTATATTTTGATTGATAGTTGTTATGATTTTATTATAATGTGAACAATTTCTCTCTTTTAAACCTTTTTGAATTTTTAAAAACCTTTAATTTTTAAATACTAATTTTTTAATTTTTAATTTCAAATATTTATCAATAGTAAAGGTTGATTTTGTCCTAAATTTAATTGAATCTATATATATTTTGAGCTATAAAATTATCAAGTTAAAAATTTGAAAAGTGTTTATTTTCACCTAAAAATTAATGTGTAACACTATTAAAAATTTTATTTAAAAAATCAAAAATAAAATATTTATGTAATTTTTGTAATATTATTTTTAACTAAAACACTATTATTTATATATAAATATTACTCAAACTCTAAAAATATTTATATACTACGTATTTTTATCTTAACATCACTCAAATAGTTTTCCTAATCTTATTGTAATTAAAACATTATGACAATAAAAATTAAAGAAAATAAATGTGATATATATTTTTTATTCAGTATAATTCAATAAATAATATCATTTAATTAAAATAATTATTCTATGTAACTATTTAAATAAATAATTTAAATAGAATAATAATTAAATAAATGATATATTGAATCAAATGATATTATTTAATTTTTTATTTATTGTCAAATTAATATTTTAATAAATTAAAAAATTCAAATATAGAACAAAATTCAAATAATGAATGAGCATGCATTCGTATAAGTTTTATGATACTTGTAAATGTCACTGGGCCTTATTTGATTTAATTGTATTAAAAATTTCATTTAAAGTAAAAATGAGTTATAAATAAAATTTATTTTTAAAATTTAATTTGAATAAATATTTTATTTTAAAATTTTAATAAATTTTTTAGAATTTGGTTTAGTAAAAAATAAATTCAACATATTGAAAAGTTGAAATGAAAATGTATTATACAACAATTTCATTTAAAGTAAAGATATTCATTCGCCAGTTAAAAAAAAAAAAAAAGGACATACGTCCAAGACATTGGACATTAATATACATTAAATAATTTTTTTTTCTTGGAATATATATATATATATATATATATATATATATATATATATATATATATATATATATATATATCACGACCCAAAATAGGAGTCATGACCGGCGTTAGGGAACGAGAATTCTTTCGAATCCGGAACTCGTAGCAGCAAGCCTAAAAATAAAATAAACATGCAATAATAATAACAATATACAAATGCAGAGGAAATGAAAATCATAAATATCACAATATCATTTTCATTTAACTGGATTTAAATCAAATCTCATCTCATATATATAAATCTTTTAATACAAATCCAGTTTTAAATATAATACAATATTTCACATAAATAATATACATAAAATCCCACAAAATTAATTTATAACTACTGTAGTGTCTAGACTATAAAAATAAGACTCAAGTAAGCAGTTTACACAAAGAAGCCGGGGCGGAAGAAATCCGACGTACAGGCCTGCTACTGAGGTCTGAAGATGTTGACTCTCCTGAAAAATTGTCAACGGAGAGGAGTCAGACCTTACTGAGTGAATTACTATAATATATATACATACACACTAAATGACAATGCATACAATCAACAGTATATATTTATCTAATATATATACAGGCAAATACACTTCGAAAAACTACACAGAGCACCATCAAAATCCCACGATCGGACTCTAAACTACACTCCATCGATCGGGGTCCACAATCACAGAACAATTTCAGAAATACCAAAAATATCCTTATAACATAGAAATTCATTTTATAGGTAGAAATTACATAATTAACCTTAAAACACTGTAAAAACCGATAAAAACTCATTTTATTAGAAAAATCGTATATTATATATATAATTGAAAATAATTCACGAAAAATAGTTTTAATTAGTTAAAAATACTAAATAATTTGTAGAAATCATTTTTATACCTTATATAACTATTAAAACCACTTAAATTACATTTTTAGCCAATTTTGTATAAAATTACCAAAATGCCCTTATATATATAAATATACTAAAATTACTTCAAAAATTCACCAAAAATTATACAATTATCCAAAATTAATTTTCTCAACATATTTATCAATAATATCAATAATTAAACTCAATTATCCAATTAAATTCAATTAAAAACACAATTAACCCTAATTTCCCAAATTTACATAAACTTCAATAATTCAAAATAAATACTTAGAAATTCATAAAAATTCCAAATAAATTCCTATAATTCATTTCAACACCTAATTTAACCATAAAACACAATTTCATAATTTAAATAATTAATTTCCTAAAATTAGAAAATAATATTAAATATTCAAAAATACCCAAAAATCCAAAAAATCTCCAAAAATTCCAAAAAAATTCATACATGTAGATTAAGCTACTAGGATCAACATTTGTGAAGGGAGTTTTCATGAATCAATCAATTCAAAGCTCAAAAAAATCAAAAACCCTAATATGGCCGAATTGGAAAATTCGAAACCTAAGCAAATCTAGACCATTTTAGCTCAAACCAAAGCTAGAATCACACTCACCGGAGCTCAAGGAGAATAAAGAGACCGACGGTGTCGAAAACGGTGGCCGGAATCGTCATCGACGACGAGGAGAAGGATTTCGGCCAAAATGGAAGAAAAGAGACTTCCGGCGCCAGGGAAGGAGGCTGCTGGCGGCGGGGGACGGCTGGGAACGGCCGTGGCAAGCCGGGAGGCACACCGACGATAGGTGGTCGGGATTTGCAGTGGTGAGGGGAAGGGTGGTCGGGCGCGGAAGGGAGAGGAAGAAGAAGAAGAAAAAAAAAAGAAAAGAAAATAAAAGAAAAAGAAAAAGAAAAAAGAAAAAAAATAAAAAATTTAATAAAATATTTGAAAAATTTCACATCCACACATATAATTTAATATTTTAATAATTTAATAATAAATAAAATAATTAAATAACAATAAATTAATAAATAAATAATAAAATATTAGGGTAATATATATTAAACCCTAATTAAATAAATATTGCACACATACACGGTGTTTAGTAATTTAAAAATACGTATGAGTTCATGCAAGTCCGAAAATATATTTAAAATAATTAATAATAAATTATTTACGTGAAAATTTCCCCAAAAATGTAAGTTCCAGGAAAATTTTACGTAAAGTACTGTAAATAATACACAATAATAAAAATAGGTTTTAAATACATATCAACTCATAAAAATATCATATAATATACAAAAATTATTAACACTACATATCCCGGTACAGTGTAAAAATATTTAAAAACACGAGATATTACAATATATATATATATAGCTTTTTATACTGAATATAGTTTGTCTCTAAATGAAATTAAAAGTATTCTAAAATCCTATTTTATTTAAATATATTTTAAAATAAAATGACTTTTAATAAAGTTTATTTCGATACGACATATGTTTTAACCCAACTTTTTTTTTCCCCCATTTGGAAAGCGAAAATTCTTGGCTAGCACCAACTGCAATCAATTTTTATTTTCTTTACTTTTCAAGTCTACAGTTACGTGAGCAATTTCCTTTAGTTGATTAGGAATATAATAATCTCTTTGTGATTATATTGTTAAAATTAAATTAATTTTATTGATATAAAAAATTATGCTTTTGTAGAATTATAATCATAAGAAAACTATAATAAACAGATGAATAAAGATGAAGATGGATTGTCAACTCATTCAAAAGATTTAAAATTTATAAAAAATTAATTTTTTTAAGGTTTACAGAATTTTTATAAAATTTCTTAAGTATATAAAAGTTTTTAAAATTTTTAAAATTATTAAGTTTATAGAAAAATGTTTAATTTTTTTTTTCTAAAATGCATATAACTTGATTTTCAAATTTTAAATTTTTTAAAAATCTTTAAGTCTATAGAAAATATATTTTTTAAAAATTTTCCTCAATTTTTAAAAGTAAAAAATATTTCTATAAATTTCAAAATTTTAAAAATTTTACAAATATACATTTTTTAAAGGAATTTTTTTCCAGTACTTTTTCTTATTTAAATTAATTTTATTAATTAATTATTAAAATTAAATTTTTTAATTTATAAAATTTAATTATAAAAATTCTTAATAAAAGTTCAATGTAATTTAATTTTGACACACAAAATTTCTAATAGATTTTAAAAATATATATATAAATTTAGGGTGAGCATGGTTTAAGTAAATCCAAGGATTTAAAATCTTCGGAACTATACCATATTTCGAATATTTGAAAAATAAAATCTCTAATACTAGTATCTAATTTAAAAATTTCCATACTGATATTATCCCATATTTTGGGACGGTTCGCCACAGGGATTCGGTTCTATTGGAATAAATCAGTATGATATGGTTCAAAATAGAAATTTAAAAATTTATATAATTGATAAATTTATATTATTAATTAAAATTATATTTATATCCACAAATCAAAACAATATAGTTTTAGGTATAATAATAATAATAATAATAATAATAATAATAATAATTGTTTTAGGTAAATATATCATTTTTGTTATTATATTATAATAATTATTATTATTTTATTTACCTAATTACTTTTAAATGATATCAATAACATTAAATTACTTAATAACAATAATAATTATTAAATATAATAATAGAAATATATTTTAATTAATAAATATAACCTATGTTCTCTCTTTTGTTTTGGTAAGATCACTACTTACTTCAATCAAAATAATATAGTTTTAGGCAAAATTATATCATTTTGGTTATCTATAATATATGTCTATATATAATTAGGTAGCAAAATAATAATTATAATAATATTATTTAGCTCATTAATTTTAAATAATATCAATAACATTAGATTACTTGCTAAAAATAATAATTAATGAGTTATCAAATATGATAATAACAACATATTTTAATTAAAAATTTTAAAATTTTAAAATTATACAATCTTAATTTTCTTATTTAAATATTTTTAATTTAAATTGAAATATGATAATTGTTGTTGATAATGGACATTCCATAGTTTTACTTGTTTTTTATGATAATAATAATTTTCTTATTTCTTATATTTTAAATTTAAAGTGTGTTGTAATGAACATTTCACATTGTTATTTGATAATTTAATTATTTGAAACCAATACAATGTTAATTTTTTTATATCTTAAGTTCAAATTGTAATATTATAAACATTTCATATTTTGACTTGTTAATTGAATAACAGTAGTAGTAACAATGAAAATAATATTAATAAAAATAAAATTAATAAAAATATTTTGTTAATAATTTATTTATTATATTTTACTCACAAATATATTAATTTTTATCATATATTATTATATATATGTATATTACTTGACAATATAATTATAAGTATATAATTAAGTTACTACTTAATACTATTCATTATATCTATGTATTACTTATTAAATTAATATTCGGTATTATATTTGGTATGGTTTTAATATAATTTAGTGCGGTTCTCGGTTTAATTTTTTATAAATATCCAATATCATACTAAATTAATTTTAAAATTTGATTTAGTTCAGTTTAAAATTAAAATTATTTAATTCGGTAAAATTTTAGTATTTTTCAATTTGAAATTTTAGTACAATTCGTTATTTTTTCCATTCTGTGCTCAGCCCTATAAAAATTAAATATGAACTTTAACCCTCATCCCTAAAAAAGAGAAGCACCGGACCATATCAAAATCATCAAGTGCAAAATGAAAATTCTTGGCATTGACTGCAATCCATTTTTATATATTTTACTTTTCAAGTCTACCAGTTACGTAAGCAACTTTTTATTGTTAAGGAGGAATTGGAAAGTGGAGAGAAGGAACATTTTCAGAGAAGCAAATTTTGCTGCGGATACTATGGCTTCTGAAGCTTTCAAAGCTCCCATTGGATGTCACAGAATTCAGCAAATGCCGAAAGAAATGAAGCATTGGATTGATCATGTGGTGTTTTTTTTGTTTCAGGCTTATGCCCCGCCTCTCAACCAAATAATAATAATAAATTAACTTGATCATTATAAAAAAAAAATTATTTCAGTAGAATTAAATTATATTCAACCTAATTATTTTTATTATAAATTGTATAAAAATAAAATATATATTATATAATTAATTAATATAGTGTGTCGAATTTAAAAAATATATAATTGTCACGACCTGAACCTATATGAGGCACGTGATCGGCACTAGAGAATGATAATATATAAAGTACCTGAAATTCATAGTAAGTCTTCAGAAAAATTTTAATAAAATAAAAACGATAATAAAATAACATAATTTAAATAAAAATAAAAACAAAGCACAAATAAATTAAAATCCAACACAAACTTAGATAATATATATAATAATAATCTTTAACACAAGTTCTTCATACATACGACAATCCAAAAATACAACATAATAATAAATCATTTTACTACTACTGCGGGGTTATAAATTTAAAATACATAAATGATAATAATATATATTAGATACACTTACATAAAAAGCTGGAGAAAAAAAAACTTGGAGACAAAAAAACCCGGTGTATAGTAGGCCGACTAACAGGTGATTTTCAAGATCCTGAAAAAATAATTGAGAAAAGTCAGACCTCACTGAGTAAGTTAATAAAAGAAATATATATAGTATAAAAATCTCTTTTAAAGTATATTTATGAATATAAGAAATTTATAATTAATAATTTAAACTATTTAATTTTATCGAAATTTTTTTTATCAAAATAAAGTATTTAAAATCATAAAATACCATAAGCTTCCGTAAATTATTTTTATAAGAAAATTAGGTAGGACCCTAGTCCACAATTCTAATAACCTTACGACTCTCTTAAAATTCAAAGACCCCCGATTTTCAAGAGCAAAACTTCAACCAAGCTATCAGTCATAGTCATTCACTTAAACTAATATTTATTGGCGGTTTCCGAGAGCAAAACATCACCGAACTACCAGCCTCAATAATATATATAAATTACACCCGAGCGCAAAACATCACCGAGCCACATACATTCACCACTCACTCTCAATTTTACCGATGCGTATACAGTTCTGATGAAACTCATTAGGTAGCCCGTTCTACCGTAGTTTATTTTAAAATAAATAAATATAAATAAAACAAGGAAGATTACAATAAAATAAAATTTACTAATCATGTGAAAATTTAACATAAACATATTAATATAACTATAGCAATAATAGGAGAATTTAATTTAAATAGATATTCTTATAATAATATAATTCTTTAATAAATTCTCCTATTTATCAAAATCAATCTATATATATATATATATATATATATATATATACACACACACACACACACACACACACACACATTAACTTACATGTGGAATGCGTTTCTCTGTTCAGTCGCACTCGACCTCGACCTGTCGATTCGACTGAAGGCGCAACTAAAGAAAAAAGATAAATAAAAAGGGAATTCCTACAAATTCTAAATTTCTAAGGAAAGATTCGATTCAAATACGACTCTACCAAAATAGACCCGATGTCACATCTTACAAAAAATTTATCAAAAATTGGGTAAAATTTCCTTTGTAAAACGTATATCTCTCTACACGAAGTAAAACCAACCCTGCACAGAAAAACACTTCAAAAACTGCAACAACTCTAAATCTCTAGTTGGACTCCCAAACTGCACTTAATGCCCAATTGATAACCAATTTCATAAATCGCAATATAAATCAATAAAAATTCCATTTAAATATCAAAATTAATTTATTCACACAAATAAAGCATAAAAGACATTTATTTATAAAAATATTTATAAAATTCACATTAAAATCATTTTATGCTATAAAAGGTCCTTATTCAAATTTTTGAAATTAAATAGCATTTAATTATTGAAAATTAATTAAATTATTCAATTATATAATTAAGCAACCGAAAACTCATTTAAATCATAAAAATCATAAATACTATATTATTCAGATATTATTCCAATAATTACTAATAATTAGCTAAAAAATAAGAATAAATTCATAAAAATTATTTTAATATTATTTATTACTCAAAATTACCCAAAACATCCTAAATCACCATAATTTCAATTAAAACATAAAATTTACCATTTTGTACTAATTTTCTCAAAAATTCATTTTTGACATAAATATTCGAAAATTTGTAATAAAAATTAGGTACATAATTTTAATAAACTTCCTTAATGAAATTTTCTTTAAATAATATATAAAATTTAATAAAAATAAGTAAATTTCTAGACTCAGGACTGTGTGAACTATAACCGAACCTAAAAATATGTATTTTATTTAAATCATTTTTAAAAAAATAAATAAAAATAATATTTGAGTAGATCTTAGCTCAAATAACAACTAATCTAAATACCACAACTTCAAATAAAATTATTTTCATCAAGAAAAATCAAATTAAACATATTAACATAAATATAAAATGGAGTTTTCAGAGTCCTTACTGATCGATTCACTTGAAACTAACTACAGATTATTGAAGCTCGTAGCGTGAGCTTCGAAATGAGCCCAAGCTCGATCGATTTCCTAGCCGGCGATTGGACTGCACTGTTCACACAGTGTAGTCTTCCTTGCTACCGATGTTGGTGCTGCTGTCTAGATCTACTGTGGTGGTGGTCCAGAGATGTTGGGGTGGTGGTGTAGCAAGAAGAAGAAGAAGATGTCAAAGAAAGAAAAGAAAAAATGATGAAGGTGATGGTGCAATGTACTGAGCTAGACATTTTTCAACTTTTGTCTTTTTTTAATAAAAAGTATAAAAGACAATATAATATAATTTATGAAACAACAATATTATTTTCAATTACTTTTAATCATAAAATCTAGTAAATTGTGCTCAAATACTCAAATAAATACTAAAATTAATTTAATAATATTAAAATAATATTTAACCCCCAAAAAAATTAAATTAAATTCCACAAAAATTAAATATCACAATTTAATATAATAATAATATAAAATAAAAATAATTATTAACACTGCATATTTCAAAATTTAATTTCTTAATTTAATTCATAAAAATTTAGGTCTTTACAATCTTCCCTCCTTAAAAAAAATTCGTCCTCGAATTTTCGATAATTAAAATACCAAATCTTAATGAAAAAGATAAGGATAAGCCACCCACATCACTGCCTCCATTTCCTACATGCAATCCTCTGTTGTGTGGTTGTTCTATAACACATTCACCATTAGGATCTCCTTAGTGTGAAGCTAACGAACTTGACGATCCATAATCGTCACAGGATATTCCTCATATGACATATCTTCACTGAACTCCACTGTCTGAGGCTGAAGATCATGAGAAGGATCAGGAATATATTTTCTCAGCATGAAAATATGAACACTGGATGAATCCAAGATAATTCAAGTGGCAATACCAATCTATAAGCCACCTCTCCAACTCTCGCACGTATCTCGAATGGTCTAATGTACCACAGGGCTAATTTACCTCTCTTACAAAACCTCATAACCCCCTTCATTGGAGACACCTTCAGGAACACCATGTCTCCAATGAAAAAGGACATATCCTTCCTCTTCGGGTCCACATAGCTCTTTTGTCTACTGAAGGTTGTCCTCAAACACTATTGAATAATAGGAAACTTCTCAAAATTAATCTACACCAATTTTGGACCTATCAGTTGTCTCTCCCCAACTTCCCAATACAATGATGATCTACACTTCCTACCATACAGTGCTTCATATGGAGCCATCTCAATACTTGCATGATAATTGTTGTTATATGAAAATTCTATCAATGGAAAATGTATGTCCGACTGACCACCAAAGTCGATCACACACATCCTCAATATATCCTCAAAGGTTTGAATGGTCCTTTTTGACTGACCATTTGTCTGAGGATGAAATGTTGTGCTAAAATAAAATCTAGTACCTAATGCTTTATGTAACTCTTGTCAGAAGATCGAGGTGAAAGTAGCTCCACTATTAGACACTATGCTCACTAATACCTTGTAAAGACAAACAATTTTATTGACATACAATATTGCTAATCTGTCAGTAGAATATGTCTTCTTGATTGGTAGAAAGTGTATTGTCTTAGTCAGTCTTTCAACTATCACCCAAACAACCTTATAACCACCATTAATACAAGGTCATCCAATCAAAAAATCCATAACAATCATATCCCACTTCCACTCTAGGATATGCAATGGTTGTAATAACTCTGTAGGCCTCTGATGCTCTAGTTTCACCAACCGACAAGTGAGGCATTTAGATACAAATTTTACTATATCCTTTTTCATTCCATTCCATCAATATGTATCCTTCAAGTCACGATACAACTTGATAGAACCTGGATGAACACTTTTATTATAAAAATATACCTCTTTTATGATTTCTTTTCTCAGCTCATCCACATCTGGCACATATAATCAAGTACCCAAACGCAGCACACCCTTGTTATCAATCACAAATCCAATGGACCTGCCTTGTTACACTTCAAACATATTCTTTGTAACTATGGGTCCCTTCTTTATGCTACCTTAACTCAATCCAAGTACAATGACCATACCCTGAATTGAGCAAGGATGCATTTCTTAGTCACCTTCAACTACAGTCCTTGGTCAATCAACTCATGCATCTCCTTAATAGTTGGTCTCCTCTCAGTATTGATGTGTGTAAGGCTACCTGCGGACTTCCTGTTCAAAGCATTTGCAACTACATTTGCCTTGCTTGGATGGTGCATAATAGAATAATCATAGTCCTTTAGAAGTTTCATCCATCTTCTTTGTCTTAGATTCAGATCCCTCTGTTGGAATATGTACTTCAGGCTCTTATAATCGATGTATATTTCACAAGTCACACCATATAAGTAATACCTCCAAATCTTTAATGTAAACACCAATGCTGCCATTTTTAAGTCATAAGTAGGATAATTTTGCTTGTGTGTCTACAAATACCTTAAAACATAAGCAACCACTCTTCTATTCTACATTAATATACAACCTAATCCTACTTAGGAAGGATCATAATACATTGCATAACCTTCATTACCAAAAGGTAAAGTCAACATTAGAGTTGAAGTTAACAAATCCTTAAGCAATTGAAAATGCTCCTCATATTTGTCTGTCCACACAAACTTAGCATTTTTCTAGGTTAGCCTTATCAAAGGTGCAGCTATCTTAGAGAAGTCCTTCACAAATCTCCTATAATAGCCCACTAAACCCAAAATGCTCCGTACTTCCATCACTGTCGTGGGCCTTGACCACTCTATAATAGCTTCGATCTTCTTCAGATCCACATGTATTCCATCACAAGACATTATATGGCCTAAGAATGCCACTTGATTTAATTAAAATTCATACTTTAAAAATTTAGCATATAGCTGGTGCTCTCTTAAAGTATTAAGTACCAATCTCAAATGCATTGCATGCTCAACCTTACTCATGGAGTATACTAGAATATCATCAATAAAAATGATCATAAATCAGTCTAAGAATGGCCTAAACACCTTATTCATCAAGTTCATAAAGGTTGTTGGGGCATTAGTCAACGCAATTGACATCATCAAAAATTCATAATGTCCATACCTTGTCTAAAATGCAGTCTTGGGTACATCTCCACCTCTAATTCTCAATTAATGATACCCATACCTTAAGTCAATTTTAGAGAAACACTGAGCTCCTTGTAGATAATTAAACAAGTCATTAATCCTTGGGAGTGGATATTTATTTTTAATGGTAACATTATTCAACTGTCTGTAGTTGATACAGAGTCGAAGACTACCATCCTTCTTCTTTATAAACAATATAGGAGCACCCCAAAGAGATTTACTAGGACATAGAAACCTTTATCGAGCAATTCCTGTAATTACTCTCTCAATTCCTTCAACTATGTAGGCGCCATTCTATATGGTGGCATAGAGATAGGATCTATACCAAGCACTACATCGATACAGAATTCTATCTCCCTATTAGATGGAAAGCTTAAAAATTCTTTAGGAAAAACATTTAAAAACTCGCACACCATTGGCACCCTTTCAATTGCCTCACTATCTACTTGTATATCTCTGATCATAACTAAGTAGCCTTGATAACCTCTTATAGGCATCTTCCTCGCTGTGATCGCAGAAATAATGTTTTGAGGCATTGAACTCTTGTTACCTCTAAATCTAAATTTCTCATTAAATGGAAGTCTAAAAATGACCTCCTTCTCTCGACAGTCAACCATGGCATAATACTGTGCCAACCAATCCATCCCTAAAATATATCAAAGTTAATCACATCAAACATAACCAAATCTGTGAGCAACTCTCTACCCTCCACCAACATTGGACAAGATGGAAAGAATGCATCTGTCTCCAACTCGTCATTAAGTGGATTCACTACAGATAAGGGAATCAACATCTTGGAAGGTGGACATGCTATTCTAGAAGCAAATGTAAGAGACACAAAAGAGTGTGAAGCAGCCAAATCAAATAAGATCATAGCTTCAAAGTAGCATATTAGGAGAATACCTACCACAACTGCATTAGATGCCAAAGCATCATAAGGAGTCTTCATTGGACGGCTATGCATATCCTCTACCCCCAGCTCTACCTTCATAACCTCTGCCTTGTTGGCTCAAATATGAGTTGATCGCTGCTGATGATACATAGGTGCCTAATACTGTTGATGCACCTATGGATATGGTTGAACTGTTAGCAATATGCACTAGGTTAATCCTGCATGACTATGTTTTGACTTTATCATTTTATTTAATAAAGAGGCATTTTTCATTATCATTTTGTGTTATGATAATTACTTGAATAGTCAATTCTTACTAAGGTCATCAAATATGTGACTTGATAGTAAAACCCTTAGATTAAATATGAGTTTTATTTAAATTATCCCTAGTCATAACAATATGTTATGGCTAGTATGACATTGATTGATTATTATGTTTTACTAATCATGAATATGAGATATTAAGTCAACTCATAGGTACTTATTTTGGAAATAATGTACTGGATTGACCCATCATGAGAATACTATATAGATAATTATCATAAGTAATTCTTATCATAATAATATTGATTTAGTCCTTTAACCTTGAAATCATCATGGATTTCTACATAACTATTATATATTTTAACACAATCTAACATTGTCTTTAACAGGATGATTGAATATATTATTGTTGGATATGAAATGAGTTATGTGAGGAATGTGAGTGATTGAGAAGGAATTTGTCCCTTATTTAATCTGAGTAAGATATCTATGGGCCCCTTGATAAGATAGACTGAGGAAAATGCATGGCCAAGCTAAAGTGAATTGATAAAGAGTTATTATTCTCAATTTACTTAGAGTCAAAAAATAACATAATTGAATTATATAAGGATGACAGAAACTATGCCTTATATTCAATCAAGATATATGCCTTATATTCAATCAAGATATCATGTGACAAAGGGATTATAATATTTATTATAAATTAGGTTATATTGGATTATTGACTTCACATGACTTGGGTAGTCATAATGTCTTGCTAGAGGCCACTTATGACTTATAGGCCTAAATAGAATTTTAAGGCCCACTGCCAATGTCATGTGAACCTACAAGGTCACACACTCAGAAAAGGCCAAAAAATGAACATGGGTTTGATAAGCCCAATTATGCTATGTGAAAATAAATAAATTATTTATTTATTTATTTAAGGTAAAGGTTATCTTAAATAAATATAATATTATTTCTGATTTAATCAGAATAATAATAATTGAGAAATTACCAAAAAGTTATTTTGGTAAGTGAAACCATAATTAGAGGTCTATAAATATGTTATATTCTCTAGGGTTTCACTAACTCAATCATTAGCCACCAAAATTAATTTTTGTCCTCTTAGAAAAACTAAAACACATATGGTTTTTTTTCTTGATTTGTGAGAAATCAAGAGAAGTGCTAGCACATAAAGTTTTTTCATTTTAATTAAGGGTTGTTCATGTGGACGCTTGTGGAGGATGGATTCTTTTAGAGATGTCTTGATCCAAACTACCAAAATCAAAAGCTCGAGGTAAGGTGTCATCGGGGTGAACCTCCTCTCGGCCTTTCAGAAATCTTGCCTCTTTTGTGATTATGGTAAGATTTGAAAACCCTAGTTTTAAGTCAATTAATTGAATTACTTGGATCCGAGTTAGGGTTTATGGTTAAAATTTTTAATTTTTGTTGCATGTTTAAATCACGAAACCCAACATGAATAACTAATGAAAAAGATCCTTGAACATATGATGACTGGAATCCATAATTAAGATAATCCCTGACGAAATGCCTGAATTATTCATACCAAAAGCAAGCTCCAAGCACCAAGCGACACTACCTTGATGTACTCACCCACAAATGGCACTTGCACTAGCCCTAGATCCTGAACTGTCATGTTCGGAGCTTTAACCACTACTGCTACTACTGGCACTAACACCAAACCTAGTAGTCCTACCACTCCTATGACTTTGAGAATAACTATGCCTACTAGTCCGATGTGATATAAACTATTTTCTTTACTGGGAAGTACCCTATGGCTGAGTACTCATACAGTCTATCTGAAAAATAGGTTGTTAAACCCCTTAAGCTGATCTGCTATCGCCACTCTCATAAGACATGTCCCCGCTCAAGCTGTCTAGCCTCCTTAACCATACTCTTAAGGCTACGAACCCTCGTCTAGATGCCAATATAAGTTGGGCCTAACCCAGTCACATAGAACTCCACTACTCTTATCTCATCCTGTATCACATCCATAATATGACATGACAGTCTAAAGAACTTTCGAGTGTAGTCTCTAATTGATCGCTCTACTCTAGCAATGTTCAACAACTGCCATTTGTAGTTCTCTTGCATCAATATTGGGCAAAAAATCCTCATAAACCTCTCCTTAAAATCCAACCAGGTCATCGCAGTCATATAGGGCTGGATAGACTGCACAAACCAATCTTGAGCTGTAGCTAACATGGATAACTCTATTATCATGATTTGTTAGTAGTCTGTATATCTTGTCCTGGTCTTGGCCTCAATGGTATTTATGAAATCCAAAACATCCTTTGTACCATCGAAAGAAACTTGCTCGACTCTAGAGTATAGTAGGGCGACATCAGTATCTATCATCCCCTAAGTCCTCTGTTGAAGCATTTATTATACCAGGGGCATTGCTTAGTTAAGAGTTGTTAAGCCTTGATTAGTTCATGCTATACCCACTATAAAGGTTATAGGATCCTCTACTAGAACTTCAGGTCCTGCTTGCGGCTGTTCTTGTCTCTAAGTTGCTGCTGCTACTCTAGCTCTACCCTTGCTCTACCTCTATGTCGAGGAGCAAGAGGAAGAATCATATCCTGAATATACTACTCATCAACATTCTCATCAAGGGATGCTTTTGCAGTAGGAGCAGTTCGTGCTCGCCTCATTATAAAAAAGACACAAACGAATTTAGGACAAGACAAAAATACTATATAAACACAAAATGCAAGAAAGAAGGAAGACAACAAGTGAGAATTATCAACCTATTACCGCAGTAATTTATGAAAAATAGACATTGACAACCAAAAACGCATATGAAAATGAGCCAAAACTCTGATACTAACTTTGTTACGACCCGAATCCATATGGGGCACGTGATCGACACTAGGGAATGAGAATACATAAAGTACCCGAAACTCATAGTAAGCCTTAAGAAAAATTTTAATAAAATAAAAATGATAATAAAATGACATAATTTAAATAAACATAAAAAAGGCACAAATGAATTAAAATCCAACACAAACTTAGATAATATATATAATAATAATCTTTAGTACAAGTTTTTCATACATATGACAATCCAAAAATACGACATAATAATAAACCATTCCACTACTACTGTGGTGTTCTAGATTTAAAATACATACATGATAATAATATATATCAGATAAATATACATAAAATAGTCGGAAAAAAGAAACTCATCGTATAGTAGACCAACTAACAGGTGACTCCCAAGATCTTGAAAAAATAATTGAGGGGAGTTAGACCTCACTGAGTAAGTTAATAAAAGAAATGTATATAGTATAAAAATCTCCTTTAAAGTATATTTATGAAAATAAGAAATTTATTATTTATTAATTAAATTATTTAATTTATCGAAATCTTCTTTTTCCAAAATAAAGTATTTAAAATCATAAAATATTTTATAAAATATAATAAGCTTCCTTAAATCATTTTTATAAGAAAATTAGGCAAAACCCTAGTCCACAATTCTAATAGCCTTTCAGCTCTTTTAAAATCTAAAGATTGTTAGTTCACGAGAGGAAAGCATCAATCGAGCTACTAGCCATAGTTAATTCACTTAAATCGATATTTACTAGTGGTCTTGAGGGCAAAGCATCATCGAGCTACCAATCCCAGTAATATATATAAATCATGCCCGAGAGCAAAACATCACCGAGTCATATACATTTACCACTCACTCTTAATTCTACTGATGCGCACATGATCTTGATGAAACACATTAAGTAGCCCGTTTTACCGTAGTTTATTTTAAAATAAATATATATAAATAAAACAAGGAAGATTATAATAAAATTTACTAATCATGTGAAAATTTAACATAAACATGCTAATATAACCATAGCAATAATAGGATAATTTAATTTAAATGGATATTCTTATAATAATATAATTCTTTAATAAATTCTCCTATTTATCAAAATCAATATATATATATATATATATATATATATATATATATATATATATATATATATATATATATATATATATATATATATATATATATATATATATATATCCTATATATAATTTAATTATTAACTTACAAGTGGAATGCACTCCTCTGTGCAGTCGCACTAGACCTCAATTGGAGGCGCGGCTAAAGAAAAGAGATAAATAAAAAAAATTAAAAACAAAATTCCTACAAATTATAGATTTATAAGAAAAGACTCGATTAAAATACAACTCTACCAAAATAGACCCGATATCACATTTTATGAGAAATAAATTAAAAATTTAATAGAATTTTCTCTGTAAAACAGATATCTCTCTACATGAAGTAGAATCAACTCTGCACAGAAAAACACTTCAAATAACTACAAATACTCCAAAACTTAAGTTGGGCCCCCGAACTGCACTTAATGCCCAACTGAGAACCAATTTCACAAATCACAATATAAATCAATAAAAATTTCATTTAAATATCAAAATTAATTTATTCACACAAATAAAGCATGAAATACATTTATTTATAAAATAATTAATAAAATTCACATTAAAATCATTTCATGCTATAAAGGTCCTTATTCAAATTTTTGAAATTAAATAGCATTTAATTATCAAAAATTAATTAAATTATTCAATTATATAATTAAGCAATTGAAAACTCATTTAAATCATAAAAATCATAAATACTATATTATTTGGATATTATTCTGATAATTATTAATAATTAGCTAAAAATAGGAATAAATTCATAAAAATTATTTTAATATTATTTATTACTCAAAATTACCCAAAACATCCTAAATCACCAATTAAAACATAAAATTTACCAATTTATACTAATTTTCTCAAAAATTCATTTTTGATATAAATATTCAAAAATTTGCAATAAAAATTTGGTACATAATATTAATAAACTTCCTTAATGAAACTTGCTTTAAATAATATATAAAATTTAATAAAAATAATAAAATTTTCGGACTCGGGACTGTGTAAACAGTAACTGAACTCGATTTAAATAATTTCAAAAAAATGTAATCATTTCAAAAAAATAAAAAAAAAATAATATTTGAGTAGATCTTAGCTCAAATAACAACTAATGTAAATACCACAACATAAAATAAAATTATTTTCATCAAGAAAAATCAAATTAAACATCTTAATATAAATACAAAATTGAGTCTTCGAAGTCCTTATTGGTCGATTCACTCGAAACTAAGTACAGAATATTGAAACTCAGAGCATGAGCTTCAAAACAAGCCTAAGCTCGACAGGTTTCTTTGACAGTAATTAGAATAGTGTAGTCTTCCTCGCTGTCGGTGTTGCTGCTGTTGTTGTCTAGCGTTGCGACTACTATTTGTTGCTGCTATGATGGCAGTCCCGTGATGTTGGGGTGGTGGCATGGTGGTGGTGCAACTAAAAGAACAAGAAGATGTAAAAGAAAGAAAAGAAAAAATGATGAAGGTGGTGGTGCAGTGTACTAAGCCAGACATTTTTCAACTTTTGTCTTTATTTTTTAAATAACAAGTATAAATACAATATAATATAATTTATGAAACAACAATATTGTTTCCAATTACTTTTAATAATAAAATATAGTAAATTGTGCTCAAATACTCAAATAAATACTAAAATTAATTTAATAATATTAAAATAATATTTAATCCCCAAAAAAATTAAATTAAATTCCATTAAAATTAAATATTCACAATTTACTATAATAATAATAATATAAAATAGAAATAATTATTAACACTACATATCTTAAAATTTAATTTCTTAATTTAATTCATAAAAATTTAGGTCTTTACAATAATAAGAAAGGGAGAAATATAATTTTAAAAACTGTTACATAATGTAGTGTGTGTGTGTGTATATATATATATATATATATATATATTATTTTTGCTATTTATTATATGTGAAATTCCACCATTGTTGGATGAGAGTGTATTTTGACATCCAATGGTGGTTATTAACAAAATACATTATACTTTGTAAAAATCAAACTAATACTATAATGCACCTCATTATATTATATATTTATTTTGTGAAGACCCAAATTTTTAATTATTAATATTAAATGTGGATTATTAAGTTTAATTAATTAGTGTTAATTATTATAAGATTAGTAATATTTGTGTGATATATATATATATATATATATATATATATATATATATATATATATATATATATATATATTTTGTTAATTGTACTATGGTACCTTTTTAATTTTTTAAAAAATAAACACAACAATTTTTTTTTCTCGGTCTTTTTTTTTTGTCTTCTTTTCTTTTTCTTCTTCACTTTGTTCTTCCTCTCTTCTCTCCCTCCCACTACAGACCAGACTCCACCACAAATCAGATCGCCAACCACATCACCGTTGAGTCACACCATCACTACCAGCTGACGAAGCTCCTCCCTCCTCATTTATCATTTTCTATTTTTGGCCATAATAGGAAGAGGAGTCACTGGAGCCAATTCTAGTTACACCAGACCTCGTCGGAGAGTGAAAATCATTCCTCTCCCTTTAGGTAATCAGTCCCCTCAAACAATTTTGGATTCCAACATTGATAAGGACTTCAATTTTAAGGTTTTTTTCTATTTAATTTATGAAATTGACCTTCAATTAGATTTAATTAGATATAGTTTTTTTGTGATAATTTGATGTAGAGGTTGTGAGCTATCCATTTATGATTTTTATTTATTTTTTTGAAAATTTTTTATTTTTTGAGTATCATATACTGTTCATATACTATTTTGGGACGAAAATTTTTATATTTTTATTAAATTCTATATATTATGTTAATAAATTTTTGTGAAATTTTTTTTGTAAAATTATGTATATGTTTTTAATTAAGAATTTTTGAAAGTCTGCCAAAATTGAATTTTTGGAAAAATAATTATAAATTGGTGATTTTTGTATTTTAAGTAAATTTTTTGTTAATTATTATGTTTTGGACAGATTTTAAATAATAATAGTATTAAAATAATTTTTATAATTTATTTTCTATTTTTAGCTAATTAATATTAATTAAAATAAATATTAATTTATTTCCTATATTATGATTTGTTTAACTTTTAATTCTTAATAAACTATGAGTTTTTTTAGAATAAATTTATTAAAACTATGAATTATCTTGATATTATAAAGAGTTTCTATAATTAATATTTCCATATTTATATAAATTATAAAATACTACTGATTTCAGTTGAAAAAGACAAAAAAAAAAAACCGATATTGTTCTAGATAAAAAATATTCATATCGATTTGCAAAATTAAATAAGTTTTATTTATAATAGTATTATATATTGAGAATTAGATGCATAATAAAATATTATTACACTAAAACAAATTAAAATCTTAAAATAAAATTTATATTAGCTGAAATTGAATAAAATGAAAATTAATTATTTTATTTAATATATTTAGATCTTATTTTATAATGATTAAGTTTTGATTTCATTTTAAAAAGATTTAAAAATAAGTATTATTGAGTCGGAAAATAAAGTTAGTATTACTATTGCAAAATAAAAAATAAACCATTATATTTATAGAGCACGTGTTTGATTGATAGTCACAATTTTTTATTAAAAAATTTGTATTCAAAAATATATTTTTCATTTATTTTAAATAAAAACAAAACTAATTTTATATATAGATATGCAAATAGATAACAAATTAATATTATTTAAATAAAATTTTTAAAAATTAGAAGATATTTAAATTCAAATATATTGTATCTTAAACTATTAAAATTTTGAATATAAAATTGAGAAATTTTTTATCCAATTTAAGTTTATAAAACTTTAAAAACTAAGTTAAATATTCTTTTTTTTTTTTTTTGAATTTATAAAACTTACAATGTTCAAAATATTTCTTTTCTGCCCAATTTAAGCTAGGCTTTGCCTTGTTTATTTACCAAAAAAAAAAAAAAAAGCTGAAATTTGCAGAAAAGAAAAGCAAGCTAAAATGATTCTTATGTTCCATATAAAAACAACAAAATTTCAATATAATGAGTAGTTTTTTTTTTTTTTATCCATTTGTATATATGCATGTGTATGCATGCCTGCGATTCATGAGTATATTTTTTTAACCCTGCAGCTGTGGTGGTGGTGGTGGCCCGTGAAGTTAGAGTTTTTATATATATATATATATATATATATAGCAAAAGTCATGATTTTTTTTTTTCCAACAATTGATATAGTACATAAAAATTACCATCAAAATTTCTTATTCATATTATATGAATGTATTACATCCAAATGATAAAAAATGATGGACTTTAAATAATTCCTAAACTAAAAATAGCTCTTCTCTAGAAACCTCTCTTTGAACAGTATGTTCGTTTCCAATTGCATATTTTGACAGTATCAAAGAGGCTGACTGCTGGTTTTATGCCAACAATTATCCCCCATCTACTTACTAATTTTTTCTTTGTTGTCTATACTCTAGTTTATTATCAAATAATGATAGCTATAAATATTGTCTTGTTTAAGTTTGGTTTGATTAGTTTTGGCGCAATGGCTTTACAATCTTGTCATCTTTTATTCTGCCTGGATTCTGATATGCCGAGATAGGGAGATGAATGCTGATCTCGGTCCTCCATCTGATCAACTCTATAGGTGAAGGTTGTCTTTGTCGATGAAAATCTAGTACCTTTTTTTCATGATCCAAATTGAGAAATTATGACCGGCGTTAGGAAACAAAAAATTTTTCGAATCCAAAACCCGTAGCAAGCCTTAAAAATAAAAACATATGCAATAATAATACTAAAAATACACAAGAATTAAAACTTTATTTAATATAAAAGTAATTCTTTCTATTACAACACAGTTAAATATCTTCATACAATATTTAGGTATAAGGTTTTTAATAATACAATACACTACTACCATAATAACGCTACTACTGTAGTGTTTACAAAAAAATATAAGAAGACAATAGTTCAATATTTACATAAATTAGTCAGAGAAGAAAGAGTCTAACGAATAGTACTATGATGAAGGTTTGATGTAGAAGGTCCCGAAAAAAATATTGAGGGGGTTGGACCTCATTGAATAAATTATTATAATATATATACATGCAACCTAAAGTTATATATAATCAAACATCAGTATATATATATATATATACACACACACACATATCCTAAAATCCACTTTTATATAATAATAGATGCAGAAAAAGTTTATTTGAGTGAAGGATCGAAGCAGGATTTTAAAATATTACACAATCTCAATCATTATGTCTCACTAGCCAATAGGCTTACTTAATCATAAATTATTTCTCCTTTGCATTTTTGGACAGTAGATTGGCCCCGAGACACTAAGTCAACCGAGTTTCCACAATCTCACTATCAGTGTGATTGACCCCGAGACACTAGATCAACCGAGCTCCCGCAATCACATTATTCTCTCACCAAAATTCTTAATAATCAAATCATCAAGTCTCACATCAAATAATTTCATAATCTCAACCCTAAAATCTAACGCACTGGTAAGTACACAGTCCTAGCCTACTAGGTAGCCGCATTAGGTAGCATGTTCTACTGCTATCATTCAAATAAATCTTATAATTATTAAAAATAATAAAATGCATAATTTAAACATGATAGTATCTATTTTTTAAGAAATATGCCAAACATATAATGAATATATACCAATTGTATATCAAAAATATACCAAATATATGTTAAGTATATACCAAAAATATTCCGAATATATACTAAAAATATATCAAGCATATATGTCACATATATACCAAATATATACAAAAAAAATATATCAAACGTATACATAATTAATTAGTAAAATAATTCATGTTTAAATAAATTATAAAATATGGATGCTCATAATTATGTATTCTATATGCAATACATATATAAAATAATAATTCACAGTTGTGCACTCCTCTAAACAGAGTAGACTAGTATGGTCTGATAGGTTTTGGTTTTGGGGTAACTAAAGAAAAAAAAATACTAATATTAGAATCAAAATCCTAATTTTAAACTTTTAGAAATACCAAAGAAAGACTCAATTTAGGACATGACTCGACCAAAATAAAAAATTCAGAATCAACCCGATGTCATATTTTACGAAAATTCTACCAAAAATTCAGTAGAGTCTTCTTTATAAAATGGACATCTCTCTACTAAAAATTAGAGTCGATCCTGCAAGCAAACACATTTCAATATCCACAAAAGCACAACTTCTCAGGTTGGGCCTCCGAACTACACAATTCGCCTAATTGAGAACTAAAATACACAACAATCAATAATTTAATAATAATATATTAAAATCATTAAAATCCATAAAACTCAATAAAATACCTCAATTCAAGTTATTTAAATAATAAATATCTTAAAGCTAATTATTTTCAAATTAGTTAATAAATCTCAAATAAATTATATAATATTAATAAAAATCCATTTTTTTCAAATATTCAAAATTAAATAGTAAAATTCACAAATAATTATTTAAATAGTTCAAATATGTAATAAAAATAGTTAAAAAATCATTTAATCACAAAAACAGTAAATAAAATTATTATTTGAATATATATCCGGAAATTATTATTAATTAGTTAAAAATAGTAAATAATTCATAAAAATTATTTTAATACTATTTATTATTCCAAAATTATTCAAAACATACTAATTAACAATAATTTCAATTAAAACACCAAATTGACTAATTTATATTAATTTTTTACATAAACTTTTGAAAATTCATAATAAATAATCAGATTAAAATTTCCATATACTTTCTTCACAAACTGTAATCCAAATAATTTAAAAAATTTATTAAAAATATAAAAATTTTCTGACAAGAGTTATCGGAACAATGACTTGCTGGAAAATTAAAACACTAAAATCCAAAATAATTTAGAAAAATCAAACAAAAATATATTTGTGTAGCTCTATATGCACATAACAACATTTGCAAAGGAATTAAGCACGAATCACATAAAATCAAGCTCAAAAAAATAAAAAACTAAAGTTGACCTAAATTAAAACTTGAAGATAAAATGATTACCAGATGTTTTTAATTCAAAAAAATTAAAGATTGAGCTTGCTTGGACTGAGAGGAGCTGATAGAGCCTAGAACCGTGAGCTGAAGCCACCAGAAACGGCACCGGTGAAGTTTGCAAGCTGCTGATGTCTTCAGCAGAATTCGATGAGGAAGAGGGCTCTGTCGACAACGGAAGTTGAGGGAACAAAGGAGGTGGTGCTGGCAACGTGATGATGGCAGTGTGGTGGTCGGTGGCAATGGTTGGCGGAGGCTTGATGGTTTTGCATTTTGCAGAAAGAAAAAGAGGTTTATTTTTTTATATTAAAATAGAAAAAGACAAAAATACCCGCACACATAATAATAATAATAATAATAATAATAATAATAATAATAATAATAATTTTAAATGATAATCACTTCTAAATTAATTCCTCTAAGCAATAAAATATTTAAAATAAAAGAAATTAATACTGTTGATAACAATAACAATAATAATATTATTAGATAAATAATAATAATAATATATAACACTAAAATTAAATTACATACAATAATAATAATATATAAAAATTTAAATTATTTTATTAATACTGCATATTTTAAAATCAATTTATTCATTTATAAGTATCGGGTTATAACACTGTTCACATTGTACACTTCTAATTTACAGCTGTTCTTCCTCTCTGGACGTTGCTATCAAGATTAATCCAATAACTTATGAGCTTTAGCAAGTCGGGTCTGTTGAAGTGCTCTAGATTGTCCTTCAAGCCGCCGGTGATGCTATAACGTGCAGCTGTAGCTTTCATCAACAAAATAGGGTTTCCCCCAATGTTGAGAAGCATACTAATGGGCTTCCTCTTGGGCCCTTTACTGTTGTAATGTGGTTTTATTGTTTGATCCTTAAATTTTCAGAATGTAAAGCTTTGATTTGTGTATTATGGTTTGATCTATGAAATTCTATGGTTTGTTGGGAAAAAAAAAATGTAAGGAAATTTCTTATTTATTTTCAATAATGTGTTACGTGGAGCTAATGATAAGCTGCGTAGTCTTAAAAAACAAAAAAGCATAATGTTTTTGAACAGGTCAATGAAGATTGCGTACAGTGTCCAAACCTTTGACATCAAACAGCTAGCCTTGATTTCTCAATACCTTTCTCCTATTAATTGACACCAAAACTATCAGTCGTCAACAATGACTTCTTCCACGGCAATCTGTAATTTATGCATCTTTATCCTTCTCTTTCTCCTGCAACCATCTCTTACCTTGCAGCAGAACATAACCTTGAATGCATCACTAGTTGCAGATGGCAAAAGCCCTCCATGGATTTCACCTTCCGAGGACTTCGCTTTCGGTTTTCAAAAGCTTCCTAACACAGACCTCTTCTTGCTTGCCATATGGTTTCATCAAATTCCTAATAAAACTATCATTTGGCATGCAAATGGAGATAATCCATCTCAAGAAGGATCCAAGCTCCAGCTTACTTCAGATGGCCTTCGACTTACTAATCCTGGAGGTCAAGTTACATGGGAGCAATTAACCAATGAAACTGTTTCCTATGCTGCCATGCTTGACACAGGAAACTTTATTCTGGCCAGTTATAATAATAACAATAATGCTGTTCATCTGTGGGAGAGCTTCAAGAATCCTACAGACACAATTCTGCCTTCTCAGGTACTAGATTCAGACACAAATTTGTTTTCTAGGCTCACCAAAACCAACTTCTCCAGAGGAAGGTTCGAACTGTATATATTGGATGGCCATCTGAATCTCCGTCCAGTTGCCTGGCCGAGTACATGGGCATATTCAGCATATTATAGTAATTCTGAATCTGGCAATCACCTTGTCTTCAATGAATCATCAGCAAGTATCCACCTAAAGGAAAGTAATGGATCGATCGTCCAAATCCCTTGGAAGACCATTGCGACTAATCCGGGTGAAGATTACTACCATCGAGCTACGCTTAATTATGATGGAGTTTTCACCGAATATGCTCATCCCAAGAGTCCCGCTGGTGATCAGAGCTGGGCAATTGTGAAATACATTCCTGAAAATTTCTGTGATGTAATCTTCGATGATTCTGGTACCGGAGCATGCGGGTATAATAGTTACTGCCAGATGGTAACTGGGAGGCCCAACTGTACATGCCTACCTGGATATTTACTCATCGAACAAAACAATCCTTTTGGAGGCTGCATACCAAACTTTCCTCAAGGTTACGGAATCGATGATGCATCAGATGATTTATATGAACTTAAGGTACTTGATAATGTAAACTTGCCTAAGGGAGATTATGAAAGGCTGGAGCAATATACTGAAGAACAGTGCAGAATTTCCTGCTTGCTGGATCGTTTGTGTGCTGCTGCAATTTATAGTAACTCAAATTGTTGGAAGAAAAAGTCACCTCTTGCTAATGGTAGACTAGAAATTGGCCCAAAAGCTCTCATTAAAGTAAGAAAAGACGGTACTTCGGACATTCTTACCCTTGAAAAGAAGAAGGAACATGATAGGTCGATCCTCTTAGGATCTCTATGTTCCTCTCTTGTCGTCAATGCGCTCCTCCTAATCATTGTACCCTTGGTTATGTTCCTGAAACTAAACAGGAAATCTAACAAAGTCATTAAAGTTTCAACATTTTTGGAGACGCAAATGCATATGTTCAGATACAAAGAGCTCCAGGAAGCAACCGGAAACTTCAAGGAAGAAATTGGAAGAGGTTCCTCAGGAATTGTTTACAAAGGTACCCTCAAACTTGCTTCGAATGATATGAATATTGTAGCAGTCAAGAAACTGGATAAGTTGTCTCAGGAAGCTGAAAAGGAATTCAAAACTGAGCTGAAAGCAATTGGAAAGACATGTCACAAGAATCTTGTCCGACTGGTAGGATTCTGCGAAGAGGGGATTCACCGGCTTTTGGTTTATGAGTACATGACTAATGGTACATTAGCAAATTTCTTGCTCGGCCTACCAAAACCTGGCTGGAACATGAGGGCTAAAATTGCCTTGGAAATTGCGAGAGGGTTAGTGTATTTGCACCAAGACTGTGAAGTTCCCATCATTCATTGTGATATAAAGCCTGAAAATATACTTCTAGATGAAGCTTTTACAGCACGAATTTCTGATTTCGGTTTAGTGAAGTTGTTACAGTATAATCAGAGTCGAACTCTGACAAATATTCGAGGGACACGAGGATATGTGGCTCCTGAGTGGTTCAGAAATGTTGCAGTAACAGCAAAAGTGGATGTCTACAGTTATGGGGTTGTTTTGTTGGAGATTATTTGCTGCAGAAAGAATGTATCGAAGGTCGAAAACGAAGAAGGAATACTAACAGAATGGGTTTATGATTGTTTTATGAGTGGAAGAATAGATGAAGTGATCGAATTCGATAAAGAGGCTGCGGCTGATAAAGATAGGCTGAATAGTTGGGTAAGCATAGCATTATGGTGTATTCAAGAGGATCCTTCAAAGAGGCCTTCAATGAAGATGGTTCTGCAAATGTTAGAAGGAGTTGTTGAAGTACCCTTGCCTCCTATGCAGTCATTCAGCTCCACTTTTTGAGATTTTTTTTTTCATGAACAAATTCAATAATGCAAACGTGCATGATCAAAAAGTTTTTTTTACTGGGGTAAAATAAATTATTTTTATTTATTGTGTGTATTATATACATGATATATTTTATTAATTAAATATAATACATTTCAAAGGTAATATTTTTTCTTTCATTAGATGTCGTACTTTGAGCATAGCTAACTATCTTAGATTCATAAAACAATGTAATATATGCTGTTTATCAATTCTTGCATGGACACTGTATCAATTGCGCACTTCTATTGAATATTCACTCCTATCAATTATTGCTTGGACATTAAAAAAAAAAAAAAAAAAAAAAAAACAATAGAAGCTTATTTATCTGAGTGTGAAACAGAGAAACTTATTTAGCATCCTTCTCAAAGTCAAAATTCAAAGGAAGAAAATTCTTGGCAAATGGTTCTCATTTAATTAGCTAAACTTTTGGTTCATATATAAACTTGAATGGTTGTCCAAATTGAGTGAACATGAAACTGACATTGAAGTGTTTGTAGAAACATCACATTGAGACTTGTAAAATCTCATGAGAGTTTTACTTGTACTTGTCGCACAAACTAAAGAGGAGTTTGAATTCTTTTATATAAAATTTATGAATTTTTAGTCTTACATATAAAAAGAGTAGATATTAAAATAGCTTTAACCTCTTATAAGGCCATCTCCAACTCAAAAAATTATAGGAGGGTTTTGAAGTTTCTTCTACTCCAAGGAAAGAAAATTCTTGGCAAATGGTTCTCATTTAATTAGCTAGACTTGTGGTTCATATATCTCTAATCCAAAACATTAAAATGGTGCAAGATTTACATTATTTTGATGTATCTACAGTAATTTAATCTTCAACATATAATTAATAGTGTGTCTAATTAATATAAATAAACCATATTAATTTTGAAAATATAAATAATAAGATATTCAAATAATTTTATATTTTTTAATTAAAAATAAATAAAATAATTATCATGAAAAGAAAAATAAAATAATGTGAAGTTGAACATGGTATAAAATATTTCAAATATCAAAAAATATGACTTATTTTATAATTATACACAACAAAAAAGGGGGAAAAAATGGTGAACAGTGTTTGCTGGTTTGAAGAGTGCCACTGCAAATTTCCTTTGATACTTTTCACACGCAACAATTTGTTCTGTGAATTGGTGTGGGATTGCAGAGGATCCCACGCCAATTTGTGCCTCTCCAACGTGAATTCGTGATGCCTTGGAGATGTCCTAAGATAAATTCAACTCAAATTTTGATGGAATATCAAAATTATTAAATAAATTTTTCTTTTTTTTTTTAATATGAAATTCATATGATTTAAACATTAATGAATTATATAACATAAGATAATCATCTTATTTTTAAATTGACAATAATAGAAATCAACTCTGCACTTTAAGAATGGAATTCTATAATTAAAAGCTCTAACTTTTATATAAACTGAAGAAAAAAAAAAGAATTATGGAAGTAGATGTTGCAACACTCGAGAGCCCGTTGATGGAACCAATACCTCCTTTAACAGATGACGATCGTTCTACCAAGAAAATTAAGATTAGGAATTAAATGCATAATTCTTAAGGACCAATGAGTGGCTTGTCGTTTAAACACACTTTAATGAGTATTGGACAAATTAAAGACAAAGTTCGAGATGAGATGCTACCGGAGATTGAAGTTACTGATGAAGATGTACATTTGCTGATGGAGCAAGACACCCCAACCATCGAATTCTCTGACGGTGTTCAGAGTATGATGGAGCAAATCTGAAGAATGCGATAGTCGTTCATTTACTTGGGATATTCATAGGCTACAAAGCCCTATGCAACAAAATTGATGACTTATGGCAATCAAAAAGTAGTTATAAGGTGGTTGATCTGGATTATGAGTATTATATGATAAAATTTAATGATGCGGAAGACTGCACCGATGCTGTCGTCAAAGGGCCATGGACAGTTTATGATCACTATCTCACCGTGCAATCATGGTTGCCCCTTTTAGCACAGAAGATAATAATCTTTCAGGAGTTGAAGCATGGGTTCACTTTTGATGTAGCAGAAACTTGAGAGATAATTAAGTTCGTTGATTTGAAGAATATCCGAAAACAATAAACTAAAATCTTGTTAATTCAAAAAATATAGAGGAATTGAGAGAATTACGTCTGTAATTTATTTTTAATTTATCAAAAACTGTCTTAAAACAACTCAAAGAAACAAATAAACAGTGCCTAGGAAAAAAGCCTAAAATCAAAAAAAGGAAAAGATAAAAAACTCCAGAAAAGGAATATAAAGTTCAAAGTCAAATTTAAAGGCATAAACAAAGGAATTTGGGCCCGAAGATGGACTACTATAGAAAAAGTGTATAACATCCATTATAGCTCTTTGAATCAGTTTCGATTTGATATATTATAGGCCCCGTGCGTTAATCGGTGTTGCCACGAATGTTCATATGAAGTCCAAGTGCGCACACTTACTCTATCAAATCCATCCATAAACTTCAATGATGCCTCATCCACACCATTCCCCCCAAGTGACAGAAAATTCGGCCTCAAATTGATCATAGCATCGTCATAAGAAGAATCGCTAGAGAAGGGAATTAAATGCTTAACATTAAAAACATCTGTCGTGAGAACATAGCTAGGCAGCTTCAGACGATAAGCATTGGAATTGATCTTCTGTACTACCTTAACTGGACTAATCTTCCTGGCAGATAGCTTGTTGTATTCCCCTGTTGGAAAGTGATTTTTTGTCAGGACTACCCAAACAAAATCACCTACCTCGAACTCCAAAGGTCGGCGTTTCTGGTCTGCAAGCTGTTTGTATTAAGACTTGGCAGTAGATAGATTGCCAAACACTGTCTTGTGTACATCTTACAATCCTGAAACAAAATCTGCTGCTTTCCTTTGGACCTTTGTCTTGCTAGGCAAGGGCATCAAGTCAAGAGGACCCCTTGGCTGAATGGAGTAAACAACTTGGAAAGGGCTGAATCCTATGCTGCGATTAATAGCATGTTTGTGGGGGAATTCCGCTTGACATAACTTTTAATCCTAACCCTTCACATGATCCCTCACTAGATAATGTAACAAGTTGCCCAAGGACCTGTTCACCACTTCAGTTTGCCCATCTGTTTGAGGGTGATAGGCACTGTTGAAATTCAGTTGAGTATTGATCATTTTCCACAGGCTGTGCCAAAAATGACTGATGAAACAAGTGTCTCTATCAGAGACAATGGATGTAGGCAACCCGTGCAAACGATACACATCCCGAAGGAATAGTTGTGCCACAGTTACTGTGTCTATAGTCTTCTTGTAAGGAATAAAATGAACCATCTTAGAAAATCTATCAACAACAACAAAGATGAAATCACTACCTCAATGAGTACACAACAATCCCAACACAAAGTCCATACTAATGTCAGTCCAGGGTTGAGAAGGAACTGGGAGAATTACGTATGTAATTTATTTTTAATTCATCAAAAACTATCTCAAAATAACTCAAAGAGGCAAATAAATAGTGTTTAGGAAAAAACCCTAAAACTAAAAAAAGGAAAAGACAAAAAACTCCAAAAAAGGAACATAAACTTTAAAAGTCAAATATAAAAGTCTAAACAAAGGAATTTGGACCTGAAGATGGACTGCTACAAATGAAGTATATAGCACCCATTATAACTCTCTGAGTTAGCTTCGATTTGATATATTATGGGCCTCATGGGTCAATCAGTGCCACCACGAACGTCCATTTGAAGACCAAGTGCACACACCTACTCTATCAAATCCATCCATAAACTTTAATACTGCCTCATCCACATCATTCCCCCCAGGTGACAGAAAATTCAGCCTCAAATTGATCACAACATCATCATAAGAAGAATCGCCAAAGAAGGGAATTAAATGCTTAACATTAAAAACATCTATCGTGCGAACATGGCTAGGCAGCTTTAAACGATAAGCATTGGAATTGATCTTCTGTACTACCTTAGTTGGACCAATCTTCCTGGCAGATAGCTTATTGTATTCCCCTGCTAGAAAGTGATGACTACCCATACAAAATCACCTACCTCGAACTCCAAAGGTCGGCATTTATGGTCTGTAAGCTGTTTGTATTGAGAATTGGTAGTAGCCAGATTGCCAAAGACTGTCTTGTGTACATCTTGTAATCCCAAAACAAAATATGCTACTTTCCTTTGGACCCTTGTCTTGCTAGGTAGGGGCATCAAGTCAAGAGGACCCTTTAACTGACTGGAGTAAACAACTTGGAAAGGGCTAAATCCTATGCTGTGATTAATAGTGTGGTTGTGGGTGAATTCTGCTTGACATAATTTATGATCCCAACCCTTCATATGATCCCCCACTAGACAACATAACAAGTTGCCCAAGGACCTATTCACCACTTCAGTTTGCCCATCTGTTTAAGGGTGATAGGCACTGTTGAAATTCAGTTGAGTATTGATCATCTTCCACAGGCTGCGCTAAAAATGACTGAGGAAACAAATGTCTCTGTCAGAGACAATGGATGTAGGCAACCCGTGCAAATGATATACATCTCGAAAGAACGGTTGTGCCACAATTACTGCATCTGTAGTCTTCTTAAAAGGAATAAAATGAACCATTTTAGAAAATCTATCAACAATAATAAAGATGGAATCATTCCCTCGCTGAGTACATGACAATCCTAACACCAAGTCCATACTAATGCCAGTCCAAGGTTGAGAAGGAACTGGGAGAATTATGTCTATAATTTATTTTTAATTCATCAAAAACTATCTCAAAATAACTCAAAGAGGTAAATAAATAGTGCCTAGGAAAAAACCCTAAAACCAAAAAAAGGAAAAGATAAAAAACTCTAAAAAAGGAACATAAATTTTAAAGTAAACTTTAAAGGCCTAAACAAAAGAATTTGTATTTAAAGATGAACTGCTACAAATGAAGTGTGTAGCACCCATTATAGCTCTTTGAGTTAGCTTCACTTTGATATATTATGGGCCTTGTGGGTCAATCAGTGCCGCCATGAACATTTATTTGAAGCCCAAGTGCATACGCCCACTCTATCAAATCCATTCATAAACTTCAATGTTGCCTCATCCACATTAACTTTCCTAGTCTCCCTCTTCAATATTCTTAGAAATTTATCCTCTTAGACTATCTATGTTAATTGGAAAGACTCTGTTGACCATTTACATTATCAAACTCCTAATTTTGGACTTTGACAAAAAAATTTTATACTAATAATTTCAATTAAGTGTGTAGGGAATTATATACGAAACATATACCAAGCATATAACTTTTGGATGAATAGTGACTTTTCGGGCTGATTGAACCTTTGATATTGAAGAAGGCTTTTGACATCTTTAGAGCTCTTAAATGAGAAAATGAGCTTCTTCACTTTTGAAGTAGACATATTAAGCTTTCCAAATTGAGCTTTCTTGTCAAAATAAAAGTTCATTTGGGTATGAAAATCTTCAGTCGAAGTCAGCATATGTAGCTTGCATTTTAGTTTTCATAACTCTTGGATTTTTCAATAATATCTTGAGCTAAATATGACCAATTGAGGTGATTCAAATTTTTATAGAAAGATAAGACAATTATCTATAACTTTTATGAAGAAAATTTTGGCTGAATCGATCATCTTTAGTCCTGTTCATGAGTATCTTTGAAGATGGTCATGAGCTATCCTTGAATGGAGCCTTTGGAGTACGTTTTTGCCAAAAACTGGCAATACCCCTCACAAGCGCTCCTTAAAAGCATGAGTGATCATGAGCAGACCTTTGATAGCATCCAATGGGAATTTTTAAATCCAACGGATATATTTTTGCTCCTCACAAGTACTATTCACTTGTGAGCTGCCCGTGAGCATCCTTTGAGTTGCCAAAAGTCCAAGAATTGATTCAAAATCAATTATAAATATTGGAGGCATGATTGATACATCCAAAAACTATATTTTTAAGTTTTTTTTTTTTATATAAACACAACTTAGAATTCAATTGAAAGGTTAAGAAAACTTGTTTGTCATTCATTATTTTCTTAAACAATCAATTGAGCTCTTAAACTTTCCTTTAAACAATTCTTTGTGTATAACTCTTGTGAGAGTTGGTGAGTGATTAGAATAGATATTCTTATTCTTCTATTTTCTGGGTTTAGAAAATGAAAAGTGAGATTCTATTCTAAAGGAATTGGTTTAAGTGTTTAGCCATTAAAACACTTGGGAATTTAGTTTTAGTGTAAGCCTTGAAAACACTTGTAATTTGATTTTTGAGTGAGCCTTGGAAACTCAAGTTGTAAGGTTGTAAAAGTGAGCCATAAAACTCTTTTGTATTCTTAATCTTGTGAATAAGATTGTGGGTGATTAAAAATCCTAACTTAAAGATAAGTTAGGTGGAGATATAGGATTATTGTTGAATCCAAACTCCTTAAATATTTGTGTTCTTCATTCTTCCTTCTTAACTCTTATTCAATTCTTGCAAAGAATTCCTTTAATTTTTTATCTTTGTTCGATAGTCCTATTCACCCCTCTCTAGGACTCTTTCAGACTCTACATATTGATTACAACACTAAGGAAGGCCATAGAGATAAATTTTCAAGAGTGGCTATTAAGTTAGACTTGGTAAAACCTCTAGTGTCCAGAATTTGAATCGACGACAGAATCCATGCAGTGGAATATGAAGACACCATTGATTTCCTACCAGTGTGGACATTACAACCACATCAGTGATTTATACATATTCAAAGAAAAGCTACCTGTAGAAATCGCAATGCTTGTGGAAAGTGATGGTCAGGATTCTATACATAAAAGTGACGAAGTTGCTATTGAGCATAACCTCCATGAAAATGGAGTTTTTGGCACGAATCATCTCAAGCCATGGATGCATGTGTCTCATCATGGATGGAAGAACATGAAAAACGCAAGTATGATCAAGAAAAAATCAAAGGGTGTGATTGGTGAGAAATCTTCAAGATTTGATATTATTGCAAATTTGGAAATAGAGGAGATTTTAGAGAATAAAGTGAACCCAAGATGGGATGTTTTCACATAGACAAATTCTTGCCTATACTAGATGTATTATACTCAATGGAAAATTTATAACAAAAAAACATACATCTCATTTTTAATAATCAAGTATAAATCACTTAATTTATGTGTCACAAATCATATTTTAGGATATAATATACCAATTGTAGGTAAGAATATTCCTTTCACATATAAACCAAAACGTTTTACGTTTTGGATGCATGTGTTGCGTCTCAAAGAACATGAAAAAGGCAAGTATGATCAAGGTAAAATCAAAAGGGTGTGATTAGTGAGAAATCTTCAAGCTTTGATATTATTGCAAATTTAGGTGAGATTTTAGAGCATAAAGTGAATCCAAGATGGAATCTTTTCACATATAGACCAAATTGGTGAGAGTTTTATCAAAAGGACAATGATATACGTAGCAACTTACTACATGAATAATATTATCACAAAAACTTAAAAAAAAAAAATTTTGAGTAAAAATGACGTGTTTCTCTCCATATATAGGGAGGTCATCAATTGGAATATGATGACATAAAAGTAATTTTTTTTTTGACAATACTATTTACATAGCAAGTTACTATATAAAACATTATCCTTATAAAAAATGATGTACCACTCTTCTTTCCTTCAAATGGTCTTCTTCTTTCTCAACATTTTTTTTTACTTTTTTTCTTAATATTTTTTATTTTTTTCTCAGCATTTTTTATTGTTTTTTATTTTTTTAGCGTTTGTCTTTATCATTTTTTTTCTCAATTTTTTTTTTCTTCAAATATTTTTTTTTGCCATCTTCATTTTTTTCAAATGTCTTTTTTCTCTCTCACTCTTTCTCAATTTCATTTAATTTAATTTTCAGAACTAGTAACTTCAATTAAAATGTGTATCTTCTTTTTACTCTTTCTTTTTTACTATCTTCATTTTTGTCAACATTTTTTTTTCAAGCGTCTTTTTTCTCTCTCACTCTTTCTCAATTCAATTCAAATGCAGTATTTTGTTTTATTTTTTAATTTTTTAAACCAACACTTTAATTAAAATGTATATCTTTTTTTTTTGTCTCTTTCTTTCTTTCACTGAATGATTATGAACTAAACATTTTCAATTGTTATAGCATCAAGTAATAAACAAAATATTCCTCTTTTATATTCTTAAAAGATAAGGATTTTAAATAGTTTTTTATTAATTTAATTTGTTTATTAACATGTTAAAAAAATTTTTGTTCTAATTTTTTGTTTTTTTCATTGAATGTTGTTTTTTTAAAATTTTTTTATTAAGGCCATAAACAAAATTTTTACATTTTTTAGTACTGACAATAAAAATAATAATTTTTTGGATATATTTTATATTTTTGTTGTTGTTTAATAATCTTGTCCCAACCTTCACATCAAACAGCTTGTCTTGATTCCTCCACACCTTTCCCCTAGTAATTGAAGGCTATTTACCATTTTATGGTAAAAAAAAAATTTATTTACTAATTTATGGTGAATTAGAAAATAATTGTCAATTTTGTGGTGAAATAGAAAAGTTTTCCATGTCATGATATTTTTGGCTAAGAGAGCACCTCAGATGAAAGAGAAAAGACATAATGATATTCCACTACTCCCAGTAGTGTTATATTTATTTTTTTTAATTATTGTCTCATTCCGTTACTGCCAGTAGTGATTGTTAATTTGACTATAGCCCAATAATTATTTAATTATTATGTTAACTTTTCAATATTATAATCAATAACTAATTATTGAGTTATGATTATGTTGATTTTAATAATATTTAGTCACTCATCATTGTGTAATGATTGTTAATTTAATAATAATAAGAATAACAACATTGTGCACAATTTTTTTTCACCACCTATTATTATTATTATTATTATTATTATTATTATTATTATTATTATTATTATTATTATTATTATTTCATGTGTGTGCATGAATTGTCATTGACTTTTATGGCCTTTTATGCATTGAAATACCATTATAGCCTAGTTTTTTATTTTTATTTTTAATAATAAATAACAATCCATAATAATTAATAGTTTTTAATAATAATAATAATAATAATAATAATAATAATAATAATAATAATAATAATAATAATAATAATAATAATAATAATAATAATAATAATAATAGATAGTGAAAAAAAAATTTGGCCTAAGACAAGAAAATGCACTATTCTTCTTGTAGGAATGGCTATGCATAAACAATGTCAACAAAAAACAGGGCCAACTAATAAATAATTTTTTTTATGGCCATGTATAATTTTTTTCATAATAAAAAAAAATGGTTACTACCTATTATTATTATTATTATTATTATTATTATTATTATTATTATTATTATTATTATTATCATCATATAAAGGGTCATGCATAAAGAATTTACAATATAACATTGGCTAATTACCCCCCCCCCCCCCCACACACACACATATATATATATAATGAATTTACAATATACAATAATAAACAATAGCAAAACGTTACGGAAGTAGTGTTTTTCTTAAAGCTGAGCCCTTCTATCTTCGCCAGCATTGGAAAGGGGTGGTGAACAATAAGCAAATGCTACAGGCTGCTGCCTGCCCTCTCATTGTGTCTGGATGGAAAATGGCAGTACACATTCCACTACTGTCAGTAGTGGAATGGCTGCTTTTTCATATTTTAAAAGAATTATGCTATTCTAAGTACCTGTTTGACCTCATTTACTTTTGTCTTTAGCAATACTGCTAGCTTGAATAGTGTTTTTAGTTTTTAATAAAAAAAGTGCTACAAAAATGAAAATATCTTTCAAAACAACCATAATTTTAGAAATAATTTTTTTACCATAAAATGGTAAATAGCCCAGTAATTGACGCCGAAACAATTAGTATTCAACAATGACTTCTTCTTTGGCTATTTGTAATATATACATCGTTATCCTTCTCTTTCTCCTGCAACCAACTCTTGCCTTACAACAGAACATAACCTTGAATACACCACCACTAGTTGTAAATGACAAAAGCTCTCTATGGATTTCACCTTTTAGGCACTTTGCTTTTGGTTTCAAATGCTTCTTAACATAAACAACCTCCTTTTCCTTGCCATATGGTTTGAAAAAATTTTGAGTAAAACTATCATTTGGCATGCAAATGAAAGTAATCCTTCGTAGCAAGGATTGATTCTCTAGCTTACTTCAAATGGCCTTCAACTTATTGATCCTGGAGGTCGAGTTATATGGAAGCAACCAACCAATGAAACTGCAATAGTTTCCTATGTTGCTATGCCTGACACAGGAAATTTTATTCTTGTTAGTATTAACAATAACAATAATAATGTTTTGTGGGAGAGCTTCAAGAATCCTACAGACACAATTTTGCTTTCTTAAGTACTATATTTAAACACTGGTTTATTTTCTAGGCTCACAAAAACCAACTTCTCGACAGAAAGGTTCGAGCTGAACTTATTAGATGGCCATCTGAATCTCAGTCCAGTTGCTTGGTCAAGTACATATTGGTACAAAGCATATTATAGTGTTGTTGTATTTGGCTATCCACCTGAAGGCGAGTAATGGATCAATGGTCCACCTTCAATGGAAGACAAAGAACATTATGCCCAATTCGATTGAAGATTATTACCATCGAGCAATGCTTGATCATGATGGAATTTTCACACAATATGCTCATCCCAAGGGTCCTACTTTATAAAACATTCCAGAAGATATTTGTAATGACATCATTAATGAACATGGTAATGAAGCATGCGAGTATAATAGCTACTGCAAAATGGTAAATAGGAGGCCTAATTGTACATGCCTAACTGGATATTCACCCATCGATCCAAACAATCCTTTTAGGAGATAATGTAAATTGGCCTTTGGGAGATTATGAAAGGCTACAGCCTCATAATGAAGAAGAGTGTAGAATTTCCTACTTGCAGGATTGTTTATGTGATATTGTAATTTATAGTTACTCAATTTGTTGGAAGAAAAAAATTATCTCTTGCTTTTAGGATCTCTATGTTCCTCTCTTATCCTCAATGCGCTCCTCCTAATCATTGTACCATTGGTTATGTACCTAAAACTAAATAGGAAATCTAACAAAGTCATTAAAGTTTTGATGCTTTTCGAGGCGCATAAGCATATGTTCAACTACAAAGAACTCCAGGAAGCAAATGGAAACTTTAAGGAACAAATTGGAAGAGGTTCCTCAGGAGTCATTTACAAAGGTACTCTTAAACTTGCTTTGAATGATAAAAAATTTTAGTCATCAAGAAACTGGATAAATTATCTTAGGAAGCTTAAAAAGAATTCAAAACTGAACTGAAATAATTGGAAAGGCATGTCATAAGAATCTTTTAAACTGATAGGATTCTATGAAGTGGGTATTCACGGGCTTTTGGTTAATGAGCACATGACTAATGGTACATTAGCAAATTTCTTGCACGACCTTGTTAAGCGATAAACATCAGCTATATTTAATTTTTATTCTATTATCTTATTGTAACCACTTTTTATAATTTTTCTCATCAGGTAATACTTGTATATATATGGTTGTACATCTCCTTTTAATATATACAACATACAATATATTTATTCTACTCTCCAAGCTTCTTCTCTCAACCTTGTCATGGTATCAGAGCTTTAGCTCTCAAACATCAAATTTTTTTCTCTCCAAAGCCAATAGCAACCCTACAATGGCTAATCAACAACTTGTTCCCACATCTAACACCTCCACCTCGACTCTCTTTTCCTCCTCTACACACACCTTTGCTATCAAATTCCATAATAAAAATTACCAAGCCTGGAAAGCTCAGTTTATTCCTCTCCTCCACTTCTAAAATTTACATGGTTTCATTGATAGTACCTCTACTGCACCTCCATAAACTATTCCCTCCTCTACCAATCCCTTTGTTCACATACCAAATCTAGAATATGCTCTTTGGTTGAAAAAAGACCAACTCTTTCTTTCTTGGATTTTATCATCTGTCACCAAACCTATATTTGCTTACATAATTAATCTTTCCTCTTCCTATGCTATTTGGGAAGCACTAGCTCGAGCCTTTGGCTCTGTTTTATAAAATAAACAGCTCCCTTCATATTTAACTGCAGGAATTTAAGAAAAATGACCTCCCCTTTTCTAAATATTTACAAAAAGCTAAAGTTTTATCTGATGAACTTAGTTCTGCTGGAAGATAACTCATCTCAACTGAGATTAATGCCATAGTATATCGCAACATTGGGAGTGATTTTCACAACATCATAATGACATTAAATCTCAGATCTGAACCTGTATCATTTTATAAAATTCATGGCCAACTTGTGGCATATGAAATCTTGCTTAAAGCCTCCTAAGAACCTCCTCTTGCCCATGTTGCTGTTAGAGGCCCTTCGGCCCCTCTACTGCCTACCCTACCTCATCCGCCATATACCTTTCCCAACAATGGATATCGCCAATGCTACCACATGCTCCTTGTCAGATTTGAGGGTGGTGGAACCACACTGCTAACAAGTGTCAAAGGCGGTACTCTCGCTAACTTGCATCTACTCCACCATCTTTTCATCCCTAAGCACACTACTCTGTTGTGGGATCCCCCTTCCATCGGTCTCATGGTAATCCAACCTATGACAGTCATCACACTTATATTGATTATCCACCATAAATTTGGGTCCCTAACATTGGCGCCACCAATCACATCACACCAAACCTCTCCAACTTACAACTAATAGATGCTTATAGAGGTAATGATCAACTCCATGTTGGTAATGGTCTTGGGCTTTTGATTTCTAACATAGGTATTGCCTCTCCCCCCTTTACAAGTGGTAAGCTTGTTCTTAAAAATGTGTTATATGTTCCTCAAATAATTAAAAATTTATTGTTTGTTCACAAATTTACATTTGACAACTGTTGCTTCTTTGAATTTCATCCTACCTATTTTGTTGTTAAGGATCGATACACTAAGAAGGTGCTCCTCAAAGGCCTCAGTGAGAATGGTCTCTATCTTCTTTGTCCATCCATGAAATTTGCTTTCAATTATGAAGTCCCATCCCTCCAGCAATGGCATGCATGACTTGGACATCCAAATATGTGCATCACCTCTCATATTGCCAAAAATTATCATTTACCTTGTTCTAACTACACTTCATAACCATGTTCGTCTTACTATTTAGGAAAAATGTCTAGGTTACCTTTAGCTAGTGTTGATCATAAAAGTACTTCTCCTTTTGATATTATTTTTTCTGATATTTGGGGCCCTGCTCCAATTCTTTCTAGTTTAGGACACTGTTATGTTGTTCTCTTTATTAATGACTTCACCCAATTTACTTGGGTATATTTTCTTAAAAATAAAAGTGAAGTGTATTCTTGTTTTCTTAATTTTCAATCTCTAGTTAGTCATCAATTTCACACTAAAATTAAATCTTCTCATTCAGATTAGGGTGGTGAGTATCAAAAACTCCATAAATATTTTCAATCTGTAGGCATTATCGATCATGTAGCTTATCCCTATATGCATGAACAAAATGGCACTTCAGAGCGCAAAATTCGCCATTTGGTTTATACTAGTCTCACTCTTTCAGCTCATGACATGTGCCTTTAAAATATTGGAATTTTGCTTTTACTATGTGCATAATGTCAATCAACCAAACACCCAATCCAATTTTACAAAATAAATCACCATTCCAAATTTTATATGGCAAAGATCCTAAATATTTAATTATGAAAGCTTTTGGATGTGCCATTTTCCCTTTTATTAGACTATATAATAAAAATAAATTTACTTTCCATTCGATTCCTTATGTCTATCTTGGACAAAGTCCTACTCATTGTGCCTATCATTGCTTGGATACTCGAACAGGATGCATATATTTAGCACACCATGCTAAATTTATTGAGTCTTTTTTTTCCATATCAATTATGTTCCTCTTCCTCTAGTTCGGTTTACACTTCTCCTTGGCTTCAAGTCATAAGCAACCTATCTCATTGGGACTCTAGTGCATCTTTAGGTATGTTTGATTCTAACTCTACTTCTTCTTCTATTTTATCTCTCTCTCTCTCTCTCTCAGCTACTTTACCCTTATCTCAACTTACCCAAACCTCTAACCACCTAATTAATAATTTTTCATTTTAATCCTACCTTATCTTCCCTACACTAAAACTCCCCCACCCTTTCTCTTCACCAACTGCTATCTCCATTTACTTCTTATCCATATCCATCCTCACCCCAATAATAACAAACACTAACCACTTCATCCACATCTTCTACTATACCTCAACATACCAAATCTCTACATGAGGCTTATCAACAACCTGATCCCCATTCTCCACCATAACCTCACCGTACTCACTCCATGCACCTGCGCCCTTCTACCACTTTTAAACGTTATGCCTTACTCACTAACTGAACATCACCAAATTTTTTAACTATTGAACCAAACACATACAATCAAGCTCAGTATTATGCAGAATGGAGAGATGCAATGACTCATGAAATTGATGCTCTCATGACCATAAACACTTGGACATTGGTACTTTTCCCTCTTGATAAAAACATTATTGGTAACAAGTGGCTCTTTCACATCAAACGTAAAGCAGATGGCAATATAGAGCATTATAAGGCTCACCTTATAGCTAAAGGATACACCCAAGAGTAGGGTGTTGATTATTCAGAAACTTTTAGTCCAGTCATAAAATACATTACTATTCAGACTCTTCTTTCTTTGGCAACTACAAATGGATGGTGTATTAAACATATCTCCAATGCATTTCTTCATGGGAGTTTACAAGATGAAATATACATGGATCAACCTTTGGGTTTTATTAATTCATCTTTTCCTAATCATGTTTGTCATTTACACACGTCTCTCTATAAGTTGAAATAAGCACCTCGTGCTTGGTTTAATAAATTGTTTGAATTTTTACTTCATTTAGGTTTTCACTACTTTAAGGCTAATGCATCTTTTTTCATTCAACATGATGACAATTCCAAGCTGTTTGTTCTTATGTATGTTGATGACATACTTGTGACTAGCACTTCTTTCACTCTTATTGATTGGTTCATGACATAAATTAGTTTCGCTCTTCCAATTCGAGACTTAGGCGATTTGCATTTTTTCCTTGGCATGGAAATTCTTCACTTGTTGAATGGTATGTTACTCTCTCAGTCCAAATACATTAATGATCTTCTTAAAAAATTTTAGATGGCCGATTGTAAACCATGTCTAACACCTATGGCTACATCTCCTCCTATCACTAAACATTCGGGTGAGCCATTTTAAGGAGGAGAACTATATCAACCAATTGATTGGAGGTTTATAGTATATCACTACCACCCACCCTGACATTGCCTATAGTGTCAATAAACTTTATCAATATATGCATTCTCCCATAACATCTCATTGGCAAGCCTTGAAACGAGTTCTTCGTTACCTTCAACATTCTAAATGGTATGGGTTATTTTTCTCTCAAACCTCTACCTTTGATTTTCAATGCTTATTAGACAGTGATTGGGGGGGGGGGGTCCCAGATGATAAGAGATTAACAAATGGCTATGCTCTTTACTTGAGAAATAATCTTATCTCTTGGATAGCTAAGAAACAACCTATAATTGCCAGGTCCTCCACTGAAAGTGAATACAAATCCATGGCCAATGCTACTGCTGAAATTATATGGATGCAATCTTTGTTGAGTGAACTTAGTTGTTCCATGACTACTCTTGCTACTCTTTGGTGTGATAATGTGGGTGCCATCTACCTTAGTGCCAATCCTATTTTCCATGCACGAACTAAGCATATTGAGTTAGATTACCACTTTGTTCGAGAGTAAATTCAACTAGGCAAGGTTCAAGTTAAGTTCATCTCCATTAATGATCAAATTGCTGACATACTCACCAAACCTCTTGGTTGAGTCCTCTTTGAAAGACATCAGTGCAAACTTCAGATTCTTGCTCATGTGCCTTCAGTTTGAGGGAGGGTGTTAAGCGATAAACACAAACTATATTAAGTTTTATTCTATTATCTTATTGTAACCACTTTTTATAATTTTTCTCATCAGTTATCTATGTTATACTTGTATATATATGGTTGTACATCTCCTTTTAATATATATAACATACAATATATTCATTCTCCTCTCCAAGCTTCTTCTCTCAACCTTGACGCCTACCCAAACCTGGCTAGAACATGAGGGCTAAAATTGCTTGGAGATTGTAAGAGAGCTAGTGTATTTGCACCAAGAATTTGAAGTTCCCATCATTTATTATGATATAAAACCTAAAAATCTACTTCCAAATGAAGCTTTTACAATACGAATTTTTGATTTTGGTTTAGTGAAATTGCTACAGTATAATCAGAGTCAAACTTTGATAAATATTCGAGGGACATAAGGATATATGGCTCCTAAGTGGTTCAGAAATGTTGTAGTAATAGCAAAAGTGATGCGGGCATCGAAGAATTTGCATTAGTGGAATTTTTATAATTTTTAGAAACTTTAGAGTTTCAGATTTTGTCACGATAGGAGCCCAATTTGATTGGATTGGCCTAATGATCATAAGTCAACATATTTGCTTATGAGCTACATTGCTTTTTGGGCAAATTTAATTGTTTAAGCCTCCAAATTGGTAGTTTTTATTTTGAGTTATTTTAGGATTTTTCTTATTTCGTTTAGGATTCTTTTTGTTTAGGATTTTTCCCTATTTAAGCTTTGTTTTGGGAATTTTGGTCGTCGTTATGATTAATAAGATTTTTAATTCCTTTCAATTTCTAAAATTCCTTGAATTTTGATGCCTATTTCCTGAGTTTGCAAATTACAGGTTATAGAAGATTAGTGTTTAGTAGACATGCGTGATTCTACAAACACTAATTCCTTGGTTATAACTCTTCTACTACGTCAGTTTAGTATCAGAGCTGTGATCCTTGAACAAAATGTCTCACAGTTGACAACATCAATAACCACAATAGAAATGTGTAGAAGAGGTTTACGAGTGTGATGACTTTCGTTGCCTTGAGCAGTAGATAAAACAGATGGATCAACGAATTGACACCTCTATGGGGCAGCTCATGAAGAGAATAGGCAAGCTATTAGCTACTTAGAATAGGAGGCAGTCGAATCAGTACTGGATCCCTAACATTGATGATCATACGAACCCTTTTACTAAAGGAAATGATGATAAAGGAGACTATGGTGGTGGTTATGATGATGTACCACATAGGTGTCAATGACAACATGCTAAGAATGATGATAGGAGATCGTAGGAGGTAGGTATGTGAATTGAAATCCCTAAATTTTATGGTACCTTACAACCTAAAGAATTCCTTGATTGGTTGGCCATAATGGAAGAGATCTTAGAATTCAAAGGAGTGCCTGAGGGCCAACGAGTGCCGTTGGTGGCCACGAGATTTCAAGATTGAGCAATGGCCTAGTGGCAACAAATTAAACAAACACGAGTTCGATTAGGGAAGTAAACAATCATGACTTGGGAGAAGATAAAGAAACAGATGTGTGCTACATTCCTTCCCTTTAATTATCAATGATTGATCTATCAACATTTATAAAATTTAAAGTAAGGAAACTATTCAGTTGATGATTACACCATTGAATTTTATTAGTTGATTGCTCGTAATGATGTGCATAAGATAGAGAACCAATTGGTTGCTTGATATATTAGAGGTTTGAGGGAACAAATCGTAAAGATAGTCAACATGTTCAATCCTATGTCTATTTTAGCAGTGCACCAATGGACGTTATAGATTAAGAAGCATTAAACATGTGGTTTTATGTAGGCCTATGGAATTATAAGTATATGAGGTAGTGGCAATATGAGTCGTGTGACTGGAGGAATGGCCCAAGATAGTATTGTAACTAAAGCTGGTGCAGTACCAACCACTGCATAGAAGGCTAGCTTACATAGTGGTATTAAGTGTTTTACTTATGAAGAAATAGGTCATAAGCAATTTGAATGCAAAAATAAAGGAAAAAGGGTGATGTTTGTTGAGACAGATGAGTAATGTGAAGATGAGGATGTAGCTAACTTAACTGGTGATCTAGTATTTGATCCAAATTTTATTGATGAGGATATCGTGACTGGTGTTATAGGGGCTACATTGGTTATGTGGAGATCCTGTTTAACACCTAGAGTTGCTAATGATGATTGGTTACGAAATAATATTTTTTAGTCCACCTGCATTATCAAGGGCAAAGTATGCATATTTATGATCGACAGAGGTAGCTATGAGAACATAATTGCAGTAAAGGTAATCTAAAAATTAGGAATTCCAATGGTAAAGCATCCTAAGCCTTACAAGTTGGCATGGCTGAAAAAAGGGGGTGAGGTAACAGTGTCAAAGCATGCCTTGGTTTCCTTTTCTATCAGGCTAAAATATAAAGATGATATTTGGTATGATGTGATAGCCATGGATGCTTGTCATTTATTGTTAGGGATGTAACTCATAACAGCAAGAATAACACTTTCAGTTTCATGTTCGAGGGTGTGAGGACCATGTTAATGCCTAATAAGAATTGTGATCTACCTGAACAGGTGCAGGAAGACAATAAGGGCAGTGTGAGTTTGTTAACTCTGGCGCAATTTGATAGGTTAGTGTAGAAATATAAAGTTGTTTATGTCCTCTTTAGAAAGATGGTGGATAAGGAGGTAATAGTTCCTGATGTCGTTTTGCCACTTTTGGAAGAGTTCAATTATTTTTTTCCATAAGAATTAACTGAAGGGTTACCTTTTATAAGGGATATCCAACATCAGATTGACCTTGAACTAGGAGTAGCCTTGCCAAATCGACCATACTATAGGATGAGTCCTACTGAGCATGAAGAATTGAGGAGGCAAGTGGAAGAGTTATTGGCTATAGGATACATTCGAGAGAGCTTGAGTCCTTGTGTTGTACCAACCCTTCTAACACTAAAAAAGGATGGTTCTTGGCGGATGTGCATAGATAACTATGCCATTAACAAAATAACTGTTAAGTATCGCTTTCCTATTCTTAGATTGGATGACTTACTTGATTAGCTTAATAGGGCCACAATTTTTACTAAATTGGATATGAAAAGTGGTTATTATCAAATTCAGATTCGATCTAACGATGATTGGAAAATAACCTTTAAGACAAGGGAGGGATTATATGAATGGCTAGTTATGCCGTTTGGGTTATCGAACGCACCAAGCACTTTCATGTATGTCATGAATCAAATTTTAAGGCCTTTCATTGGTAAGTTCATTGTTGTGTACTTTGATGATATTTTGATTTATAGTGCTAACCTGGATGAGCACCTTAGTCAGTTACAAGAGGTCTTCATTGTGCTATGTAAAGAGAAGTTCTATTCAACCATTAAGAAGTGTGTGTTTTTACAACTAGTGTATTGTTTCTTGGCTATGTTATGTTTGGTAAGAGATTGCAGGTCGATGAGTTAAAGGTAGAGGTTGTGAAACGTTGGTCAAAACCTACTACCATTATTGAGGTAAGGAGTTTCCAAGGGTTGGCTTCATTTTACAGGCATTTCATTCCATATTTAGCAGTATTATGACACTTATTACTGAATGTATGAAGCAAGCAGGAAAATCTGTGTGGACAGATGGGGCAGAAAAAGTGTTTGAATTGATTAAATTACGCCTTGCTACAGCTTTCATTTTGGTGTTTCCTAATTTTCATAAGCCTTTTGAATTGCATTCATATGCTTCTAAAGTAGGAATTAGGGTTGTTCTGATTCAAAATAATAAGCCAGTAGCGTATTTCAGTGAGAAGTTATTAAGGCCCAAATTGTAATATAGCACATATGATGTTGAATTCTATGTTGTGGTTTTAGCTATTAAGCATTGGTGTCACTATTTATTTTAGAGGGAGTTTATCTTATATATAGATCATGAAGCATTGAAGAATTTACATTAGTGAGATAAAATTTGTGCAAGACATGCTAATTGGGTTGCTTGCCTTTAGAGATTTACCTTTATGGTGAAGCATGAGTCAGGTGTTACCAACAGAGTGGCTGATGCGTTGAGCAAGCGAAAGAGTTTGTTGGCTCAAATGTCCATTAAGGTACATGGTTTTGATTCCTTTACAAAATTACTTAAGATCGACCCATATTTTTCTGCTATTATGGCTAAGGTTAAAGTAGGGAAGAGAACTGATTTCCTATTATAGGAGGGATTTTCTGTTTAAGGGTAATCAACTATGTGTCCTAGATTACAATTTGAGTTTGAAGATTATTAAGGAATTACATGGTGTAGGCTGTGCGGGATGAGACAGGACTGCGCAGTTGGTGCAGGCTCAGTATTTTTGGCTAACCATTCATAGAGAAATGGAAAAACTGGTACAATGATGTCAGGTTTCTAAAGGGACAACATCCGATGCAGGTTTGTATATGTTATTGCTGGTTCCTTCATAATGTTGGGTAGAGCTCAGTATGGATTTTATGCTAGGATTACCACACACACAACGAGGTAATGATTCTATATTTATGTTAGTTAAATAGTTTTAAAAAATGGTGTATTTTTTTCCATGTAAGAAAACCACATATGCTATTCATGTTGCTCAGTTGTTCTTTAAGGAGATTTATAGACTGCATGGGTTGCCTATATCTATTGTGTCTAATTGAGATACCAGGTTCCTTAGTCATTTTTTATGCAGCTTATAGAAATTGGTGAATACATAGCTTATTTTCAGCAGTGCTTATCATTCATAAATAGATGGGCAAATTGAGGTGGTGAATTGGTCTTTAGGGAATTTGTTGAGGTGTTTAATGGGTGAACATATGAAGAGTTGGGATCAAAAGTTGTGTTAAGCAGAGTTTGCTTATAATCTTTCAGTCAATCGAAGCACTGGATTTAGCCTTTTTACTGTGGTACTAAAAGGATCGCTAGATTTAATTCCTCTTCTAAAAAAATGAGGGTTCATGGCAAAGTAGAGGATTTTGTTAATGGATTACAGGATGTTCATAAGACTATCCATGACAATTTGATCCAAGCTGCCTCTAAGTATAAGCAAGCTGTTGATAAAAAAAGGCAGCATGTTGAGTTCGATGTGGGGGATTATGTGTGGGTTGTCCTTACTAAGGAGAGGTTTCTTATAGGTGAATACAACAACCTATCTACCAATAAGATTGGACTAGTGAAAGCCATTGAGAAGAACAATCCTAATGCTTACCATTTGAAGTTGCCTAGCCATATTCGTACTGTAGATGTTTTTAATGTTAAGCACTTGATTCCTTATGTACGTGATTCTTTAGACGAGTTAGCTTCGTGAGTGAATTCTATCCACCCTTAGGAGAATGATGCAGGTGTCGAAGAACTTGCAATTCAGTTTATGGAAAATTATGAAAAATTGCATTATTGACATTTTCATAATTTTTAATAACTTTGGAGTTTCAAATTTTGGCACAAAAAGAGCCTAATTTGATTGGAATCAGCCTAATGATCACAAATCACGAGCTTTGCTCGTGAGCCACATTGCTTTTTAGGCAAATTCAATTGTTTTAGGATTTTTCTTATTTCGTTTGTGATTCTTTTTATTTAGGGTTTTTTCCTTATTTAAGCTTTTTTTTTTGGGACTTTTAGTCATCATTATGATTAATAAGATTTTGAATTTCTTTCAATTTCCAAAATTCCTTGAATTTTAATGCTTATTTCCTGAGTTTGCAAATTACAGGTTATAGAAGATTAGTGTTTGGTAGTCGTGCACGATTCAACAAATATTAATTCCTTGGTTATCACTCTTCTGCTATGTCAAAAAGTGGATGTCTATAGTTATAGGGATGTTTTGTTAGAGATTATATGTTGTAGAAAGAATGTATACAAATTCAAAGATGAATAAGGAATACTAAGAGATTGGGTTTATGATTGTTTTATGAATGGATGATTAAATGAAGTGATCAAATTTGATAAAGAGGTTATGGCTAATAAAGATAAGCTGAATAGTTGGGTAAGCATAGCATTATGGTGTATTCAAGAGGATCCTTCAAAGTGGCCTTTAATGAAGATGGTTTTGCAAATGTTAGAAGGAGTTATTGAAGTACCTTTGCCTCTTATTCAACCTTTTAGCTATAGTTTTTGAGTTTTTTTTTAATGAGTTTATATCGTCACATTAAATTAATTGTTAAGACACTTTTAATATCCTTATGGTATTGTCCAAGTCAAACTAAATTGATAGAATTTTCATGAATTATGGATACTGGTGATTTAGAATAAAAAAAATAATAATCTAATATGAATGTTCAAAAAGGTTTTTTACTCGAGTGGAATAAAATATTAATTTAAAAAATATTTTTATTTACTTCGTGCGTATCATATATACATGATACATTTTTACTATTTAAGTATAATATATTTAAAATATGTATTATTTTTTCTTTCATTAAATGTAATACTTTGAGCATGGCTTAGTTAACCATATGAAATGTTTAAACAATTTAATGAGTTTATTGAGCTAATGGTATCTTAACTTTGCCATATATTTTATTTTGGTATCATATTTTTAATTTTTTTTTCTTTTCAAATACTGAAGTTCTATTTTTGTTTTAGGTTAAAGTATCTCAAATATATCTAATTAAATTTAGCATACGTGTTAGCCATAATAAGCATATTTATAATATATTCGTCACATAAACATCTTATAAGCAGTCTAATTATCTTGTAGAACTTAGAAGATAAAATTTAGCATATATGAAAACCTAATAAAAGGACAAAAAAAGAAAAAGGATTCTAGGACCCACAAAATAATTAGGTTGTTCAATAGGATACTTATGTGGTGAATATATTAAGAATATATTTATTCCACTTGTCACGTATGCTAAATTTAATTATAAACTTTAAACCAAAATTTAAGGACTTAAACAGTTGAATTTGGACCTAAAGTTGGGTCTTTGAATTAGATTTTTTTGATATATTATGAATCCTATAGTTTAATCAGGCCTAAAATTTAAAATTTTTTGAAGTTGTATTGTGCACTCTCCTCCTATTAAATTCATCCAAAAATTTCAAAGTAATATGATCTGCATCAAATAATGTGTGGAATGAGGTGTTATTGGTCTAATGGTGAACTTTAGGAAAAATCAACTTAAAGGAAGCCATTCCCCTTATTTATTAGTAGAATGTAAAACAGAGAAACCTATTTCACACTCCTTCAAAAAGTCAAAATTCAATGGAAAAAAAAAATTTGTTGAAGTTTCTTTGGCCAAATGCATAGTTTCACCTCTGAATTTTAGATAATTAACCTCTAATACTTCTTAACTTTTATTTTGAACCCGTTTAATCCCTATAATACATACAATCAAAATATTTTATATATTAATATTGATATGGAAACAAGAAAAACTTAATTATATGAAATAAAATAATGTTTAATGAAAAAAATAATTAAATATAGAAATTTTCTAACTTTTATAATATTAGTTTTTATTTCTATTTATATTGTTTGAAGCAAATATTAATATTTTATGTGTTTAAAATTATTTAAATTTAAATTTTATTTATTTTTGAAATTATATGAGTTAAATTGAATAAAAAGTATAAATTAAAAGGTGAAAAAGATTTAACATAAAAATTTAAAAATTAAATTAAAAATAATAAAAAATTAAGAAGTGTAAAAAGTTAATATCAAACTATGCATTTAGCCAAGTTTCTTTTGGTTCTTGGGAAGAAAATTCTTGGCAAATGGTTTTCATTTAATTAGTTAGACTTTTGGGTGTAAACCTTTTTTTTAAAAAAAAAGCATTTCTTTTGGTACAAATGTAAACTTGAATGTTGTCCAAATTGAGTGAACATGAGGCTTGGGGAGTAACTAACGAGGAAATGTCACATGAAACTTCTCATGAGGGTTATATATATATATATATATATATATATATATATATGAGTGATGATAGCGGTCCGTATTATTTTATTAAATTTTGTTGGCTGAATTTGCCCCGGCAATCAAGGGGGCAATTTCATTTTAATGTGTTTTATTATTATTATTATTATTTTTTGTAAAAACACAGCTCTCCCCCTTTTTTATTTTTATCACCAGCTTCTTTAGTGGGCCCGTATCAAGAATCTTTATTGTATCTATATCTATATAAAATATATAATAACTAAGGTTATGAATTGTGACACCTCGAGTTATTAGTGTCATGTGGCACTTTCTCAATCCCATAGGCGTTCTCAAATTTTGGAGGTTGAATTCTTTCTCATACATCCTTCTCTTAAACTCCCTTTTACTCTTTCTGTTTCTCATTTTGATAACTGAAAAAAAAGAAGTCAAAAGTTGCACAAGTTGGCCCCCCAATTCAATACTTTTTTTAGTGTGATGTTCATCTTTTCAGTTACCATAGAAACCTAAAGATTCTGTGATTTTATAGCGAGCTTCAATGATCGAATCAAGAGAGCAGCAGTAGTGGGTTTAGAGGGGCAATAGAGGGGCAGCAGCTATGGAAGAGAGAAACAGAGAACGGAAATAAAAAACGCACCTTTAGAGTAGAAGCAGCAAAAGGATAACAACAAGAAATTGATAATAAAGCTTCGAGAGATTCATGTGAAACATGTTCTTGCAAACAGGGAAAAAAAAAAAATAAAGAATGCAGAATCAGCCATGATTTGCATTTGTTAGAATTCTTTTCTTCAAGATTTGTTCCATTCCCATATTTCAGGTATCTCTCTCCGTTTGATCTGTTCCTGAAATTTTGCTATCGAAATGCTATGTATAAACTTTTTTTTTTCTTCTTCTTCTCTGTTTTAATTAGAGTTAGGGGTTTCATTTCTTGAATTGTTTTTCTTCTTTTATTCTTTTTAGCAAATTTTGTTAATTTTATTGCTTATTTTGTTGCATTTTGGCTGTTTTTCTTTTATCGACTATTTTGACTAAATTCTACTTCTAGGTTTTCTTGGTTTCATTTGTTTTTGTGTTGTTTTTCTTCCAAGTTGTGGATTTTTTCTTTTATGAATCTTTTATTACTCAATCAAGAAGTTCTGAGATGCTGATTTATGCATAGTGTCAATGCCTTGGGATGTATCTTTTTATGCATATTTGTGTAATTTCATTGCTAATCCTGTAAATTTTTGTTCTTTTTTTGTTGTTAAATGAATAGTTCAAAGCAATAAATCTGCGATCTTGATTCATCATAATTACCAATTGCTACAATGAGCATCACCAATGGTGAGGTTCATATGGTGAGCACATATGGGGGCACTTCAAATGGCAAATCTCTAAGGTTCTTTGTGGGTTATGATCCACGCAAAGATATTGTTGGTTTCTGATTTCATAAAAGCCACATGGTGTGATCAATTACATATTTATTAATAGTTAATCTTCTTCAGAATACTGTCTTCTGGAAAATTCTTGAAAAGTTGAATGATCAAGACTAATCTGATTTGACTGTGAAATACATATGAATTTGGTATTTCTTAATTAGTTGTCTTATTAAGTTGTTAAGTATATTTTCGAGTAACTTTTATCTCCCAATTAATTTCTAGAAGTTCAGGGCAGTCTCATATTATGCAGGTCAGTTGTTTTTTTTTTTTTTTTTTTCATATCTTATTTAATGTTCAATAACATTAGAAAAGGAAAATTGACCTCATTTTAGATATAAATCAATGAATAATCTTCATTCGTACATTTTATAATTGTGTTTGCTGAATGGAATTTTGGTTTGATCACTACTTGCACCTGTCTCAGCTCTTGAGAAGTTGCTTAAGCAACATGCTAGAAGATATGCCATCAGAGATGAAGTTTCCCTGGTCTGCTTTTTCTTCTTTGTTTTTGCTTAAGCAAATTGACTTTACTGCTTTCAACGTACGTGAATTGAACTTGATATGTGTGTGTTAATGCAGGATGATGACATCAAGAATGTAATTCAAGATGCCGGCTTTGAAGCAGAGATTCTTGATGAACCAAGTACATTAAAAACAAAGTCCAATGCAACACTTTTGGGGCAGTTCACTGACATGTGCTGCCTGTGTGAACTCGGTTGAAGGTATTTTGAAAGATCTTCTTGGTGTAAAAAGGGCAATAGTGGCCTTGCCTGCATCTTTAGGGGAAGTTGAGTATGATATTGCTGTAACTAGTAAAGATGATATAGAAAATGCAATCATCATGATAAAATTACACTGGGAGTTGTTCCGATATTCAGTGAGATAGACGTACAGCTTTTGGAAGGAATACTTAGCACGCTAAGCGGGGGTGCGCGCCAATTTCACTAAAACCGAATGTCCAGTGAACTAGAAATTGACTTTGATCCTGAAGATGTTGGGTCAAGGTTGTTGGGCAGTTTCAATTATAAAAAAAAATAATTTTTGGTAATCCAGGTCAAAATGTAGAACGTACACATTTTCATCTTAAACAATGAGCTTATTCCTTTGGTAATGTAACTGCCATAAGCCACCATTCTTATTCTTTTCAATTTTCTTTTTCTCTTTTTATTTTTATACTTATTTTCTTTTTGTCAGCTCTGGTAGTTATTCAAGCAATTTTTCCTGGCGAAAAGATTCAGAATCTTGCACCATTTGGTACAAATAGTATCCTAATTCTTCGACAAGGTAATCTTTTGTCTTCCTTTAGTCTTGCATAGTGGAATTAAAAAGTCAAGGGATAAACTATATATATATATATATATATATATTTTTTTTTTTTTTTTCCTAAGATACATGTGCTAGGACTATAGAGAGGGGAAAAAAAAAATACAAACGTTAGTTTTGCTTTGTGGCATACAATTGATAAACTTGCACAACGTTGCTTGCATTGTTACAAAAATAATGAAGTATTTTTGGCACTTGTCTGTTGGCGGACATTAGAGTTTTTGGTTGTGTCAAAGTATTTAAATGCATTGGTAAATATAGAAAAATTTATAAAATATATTTTTTAGCGTACTTTACTAATCTAAGTTTTGCAGGAAGACATTTTATGCGTCATATCAAATGATTATTACAATTTAAAAGGGATTACTGGATCAATGCTCTCATACATGGAGTTATTATTCATTGATTTATAATTTTTACCCATCTCACAAAAAGAAAGTTGCTTTTGTGGGGATAATCACGCAAAGAAAGAATTTCGTTGAGGTCCCTTATTTGTGGCATTTCTCTATGCACCTTCGGGGGTGCCTTCAATGGGTTTGACTGTTGTGACTGTTAGGAAGTAAATATTTTTATTGTATATATTAGGAAGTAAATATTTGTCTATAATTAGGAATAAAGTTCTATTCTATTTAGAATGTTATTCTATTCCTAATTAGGTTATGATTAGAATTTCTATGTGTATATATAAAGGGATGTAACCCTTCTTTGAATACAATAAAAAAAATATTTCCCTTAAATTTTCTCTTTTTTTCTCTGAATTTTATTCTTCATAGTATCAAAGCATATCCATTGAAATCAAATTTTTTTTATTGAATTCTTGAAATCATATTTTTTTTCTTCCTTTGAATTATTTGAATCTTCAAAATTATGACCACTGAAAACACATCCATCGTATCCTATGGAACACCCAATTTTATTTAAACCCTTCAAGATAATTCTCCCTTTCTCACAGGATTTATTCTTGATGATACGAACTATACTCTATAGTCACAGATCATGGAGATGCGAATTGGAGCTAGAAATAAATCTGGTTTTCTTAATGGCACTACGCCAAAGCCACCAGCAGGAGATCAAACATTGGAAACTTGGCTCCTTGATAATAATCGAGTCAAAAGTTGGTTGATTGATTCCATGAGTCCAACATTGATTCAGAGATTCATCCGTCTTCCAACAGCAAAAGAGATATGGGATGCTGTCTCAAAAACCTTATATGATGGATCTGACGAAACTCAATTATTTGAATTGAATCGAAAATCATTCACTACACGCCAGAATGGTAAGGCATTACCCGCATACTATAATGAACTGGTTGGAATATTTCAGGAAATCGATGCTCGGACGTGTGCACAAGGAGAGGATGTTAATAGAGTAGTATCACTTCATAAGCATATTACCCGGCTTAGAACACATATTTTCCTCTCCGAGCTTGATTCAGAATTTAATAATGCTCGGAGTGAAATACATCGGAAGGATCCACCTTTTGATCTTGAGTCCAGTTATGCATATGTCCGGCGGGATTACAACCAGTGACATACGATGGAAGAGCCAAGGATACTGTCGGATCACTCTATACTTGTAGCAGCTCAGACTCATCCCCAGTTCAAAGGAAAAATTCCAAGCAAGCCCATTACATACACCTGTACTCATTGTGGCGAAGTTGGACACTCTAAAGAACAATGCTATGAAATTATGGGATATCCGGAATGGTGGGATTTCAATAAAAAGCCTCGTAACAAGCTCGGTAAGGCTACAATTGCTACTTCTACTGAACCAAGTAGTGATCGTGATACCACTCCAGGTATGACAAATCTTACTCGAAATAATACATGAATTATTGATACAAGTGCTACTGATCATATGACAAACTCCACTCACCATCTTACCTTTATCTATCCATCAACCCAACAAAATATTCTAACTGCTAATGGAGGCATACCACCAGTCACTTATGAGGGATCAATATCTAACTCTGAATCTCTTAATTTAGATACTGTTCTTATTGTTCCATCTCTTTCTTGTAATCTACTATATGTTAGCCAAATCACTGAAATCTTGAATTGCACTGTCAAATTTTGGCCTAATTATTGTGTATTTCAGGATATTGCAACGTGCCAAATTCTTGGCTCTGGTGTTAAACGTGGAAAGTTGTACTATCATGAGTTGCATGATGATTCAAGTCAGAAATCAAGTCAAGTTAATAGGGTTGATAGAAGTTGTTCAAGTAAAGACCAAGTAATCTTATGGCATCGTCGTCTTGGTCATCTCTCTTTTCATTATCTTAGACAAATAAAATCGAATTTATTTTTGCATACCACAAACTCGGAATTCAAATGTAATATTTGTGAATTGGCAAAAGGCCACCGAATTTTTTATGTACCGAGTTATAATAAAAATTCAATTCCATTTATGACCATTCATTTTGATGTATAGGGACCTGCTCGGATTCCTACTCTATCTGGTGCTCGATATTTTGTAATGTTTATTGATGAATGTACCCGGATGACCTAGGCATCTCTACTTTCCAATAAAGGAGATGTGTACTCCAAGTTTAAGGACTTGTACAACATGGTGGCTACACAATACCAGAGTAAAATCTGAGTCTTGCAGTTTGACAATGGTGGGGAGTATATTAACTCAATTCTCAATGATTTCTACCTCAAGAAGGGCATTCGTCACCAAACATCTTATGCCGGCACTCCCCAACATAATGGTATAGCCGAACGGAAGAATCGACAATTATTGGAAGTTGTCCGAGCATCCCTATTTGACATGAATGTTCCTTGAGAATACTGGGGAGAAGTTGTTCGATCCGCTATGTACCTCATAAACCGGACACCATCACGAGTACTTGGTTTTAAGACTCCTCTTTAGAAATTTCAGGAACTCATCATATCTCCACCCTTCAATAATCTCGAACCCCGAGTTTTTGGATGCTCGGCATATGTTCATCAGACACACAACAAATTAGACCCCCGAGCTATCTGGTGTATCTTTGTTGGCTATGTGGATTTACAAAAGGGATATCAGTGTTATGATCCGAATATAAAGAAGATATATGTCACTCGGGATGTTCGGTTTCATGAAAATTCTCCTTTCTTCTCCCATTCCGAGTGCTCTCTTCAGGAGGAGAAAAATCCAAACCTCTTTGAAGATAGCATTTTGAGTGTTCCGAATCCGAATCTCCAAAATGTTGTTCCGAGCATCTCACCCAGATAGTCGAGCATCTTACCCGGACAGGCATCTGATGTTCCAAGTACGAGCATCTCACCTGGATAGCTGAGCATCTTACCCGGACAGACATCTGATGTTCCGAGAATGAGCATCTCACCCGGACAGATCATCAAAGAAAATCTGAGTAATTAAGATAGTATATCTTCCCAACCCATACCAGAAGCTAAAGAAACTCCGGATGCAGTGCATAATAAGGTAAACTTGTCTCCTTTAAATACTGAACCTCGTTATCCTTCTAGAATCAATAGAGGGGTTCTGAAAAGACAATATGATCCGGACCTTCATACTAAAGCTAAATACCCTATCAACAACTTCATATCAACCAACTGTTTGTCTAACTCACATGCACTTACTGTAAATCAATTATCTAATATATCTATTCCGAGTAATGTGCAGGAAGCCTTAGATGTTCCAGATTGGAAGAAAACTATGAATGATGAAATGGAGGCATTACAAAAGAACCAGACTTATCTCGTTCCTGTTCTGGAAGGAAAGAAAATGGTGGGGTGCAGGTGGATATTCACTATCAAACTCAATCCAGATGGAAGCATAAATCGATATAAAGCTCAGTTGGTAGCAAAGGGGTACACTCAGAAGTATGAAATCGACTATGAAGATACATTTGCCCTAGTAGCAAAAATGAACACCATTCGAGTCCTTATTTCTTTAGCTGCCAACCTGGACTGGCCGCTTCAACAATTTGATTGAAAGAATGCATTTTTGAATGGAACCATAAATGAAGAAGTATATATGGATCCACCACCTAGAACTAAATGTACTGACCGAGTATGCAAATTAAAGAGAGCATTGTATGGACTCAAGCAATCACCTCGAGCATGGTTTGGACGACTCTCAACCTTCATGAGGAAGCTCAGATATAAGCAAAGTGATGCTGATCACATACTATTCATCAAACAGAAGTTAGGTAAAGTCACCGTGCTGATTGTATATGTTGATGATTTGCTGGTCACCGGAAATGATCCGAGTGAGACAACAAACTTGCAAAGACAGTTAGCATCCGAGTTTGAACTTAAGGATTTGGGTAACTTGAAGTATTTTTTAGGAATTGAAGTTGCAAGATCAGCTCAAGGAATTTCTCTTTGCCAATGAAAGTATGTAATGGATCTATTGATAGAGACATGGATGCTTGATTGTAAGCCAGTCGAGACTCCTATTGAAGTCAATCATGGACTTTCAATCCTAAAAGATCAAGTTCCAACTGATAGAGATTAGTATCAAAGGTTGGTGGGGAGGCTGATTTACCTATCTCATACTCGGCCAGACATTGCTTATGCAATAAGTCTTATAAGTCAGTTCATGCATTCTCCGAGTAAAGAACATATAAATGTAGTATACTAAATATTAAGATATCTAAAGTCTTCTCCGGGTAAATGGTTATTCTTTGCGAGGAATAAGGATTATGAAATTACCGGTTATACTGATGCTGATTGGGCTGGAGATCGGACTGATCGAAAATCAACGTCCGGGTACTTCACATTTGTTGGAAATAATTTAGTTACTTGGAGAAGCAAGAAACAGAAAGTTGTAGCAAGGTCAAGTGTTGAAGCTGAGTTTAGAGGAATGGCTCATGGAGTATGTGAGTTGCTCTGGGTAAGGCGAATTGTTCAAGACCTGGGATTAAAACATCTAAAGCCTATGTTGTTACATTGTGATAACAAGGCAGCCATAGCAATTGCAAACAATCCGGTTCAACATGATCGAACTAAGCATGTAGAGGTTGACAGACATTTCATAAAAGATCATCTGAACTAAGGGACAATTGATCTTCCATATGTTTCATCTCAGACTCAACTAGCTGACATTCTCACAAAGGCTGTATCTGGAAAAGCATTCTACAACTCACTTGGCAAGTTGGAAATGATTGACATACATTCACCAACTTGAGGGGGGGGGTGTTGAGGAAGTAAATATTTTTATTATATATATTAGGAAGTAAATATTTGTATACAATTAGGAATAAAGTTCTATTCTATTTATGATGTTATTCTATTCCTAATTAGATTGTGATTAGGATTCCTATATGTATATATAAAGGGGTGTAACCCTTCTTTGAATACAATGAAAAAAATATTTCCCTTGAATTTCTCTCTTTTTCTCTGAATTTTATTCTTCAGTGACTAATGCAAAGAGGCAAGAAAGTTTACTAAAAAAAAAGAGACTAGTAGGTTCCATCGATATACAAGGATGCATAAGCAACTTTCAATCAAGATGTATCAAGAAATGCTGGAAAGGATATATCTATATATAGGTTAAGAATTTTTTAGGCTTGCTATGTTAATTTTTTTTTATTATGCGACTTTATTTTTTTTTAAAATTACAATAATAAATAGATAATTAATTATAAAGATAACGAAGTTTTCAATTTTTTTTGTTATGTACTCCAATTGAATTCAGTTAGAGGTTAAATGTTTCGAATATGCTTAAATGTTTATTTCATTTTTTAATTTTAATTTTATAATAATATTTCTTATTTATGTTAACCTATCATATGTATATGTATGTATATATATGTTTCTACAATTAATTAATTATTCTAAAATATTATAATATTCATTAAAAAATTATTAAAAAAAATTAAATAACAACCCGTGCATCACATGTGACTATGAAAGTGAGGATGTTCCAGAATAATTCCTTTCAACATATAAAATTTAATAATTGCTTTCAATAAAATTATTGCTAAATAATGATATACGTCAAATATATTTATTTCCATTACAAAAAATAATAAATGTCAACATCTTATTATTTTCTCACTAAATTAAAAAGGTAATTAATTTGAACATATTATTAAATATAACTTCATTGCACATTTCAAAATAAAATATTTTTAATAGAAAATAGTCTTCTGTGCATTGCGTAGGCCACATGCTTGTCTATATCTATATAAAATATCTAATAACCAAGTGCATGAATTTTGCCAAATACGAGATCTTGAATCAAAGAGTGACACATGGCTGCTTAGACTTCTACATTTTCGTGGCTCTTTCTTCAAACTGTTCACACTGCTTTTTTCTTTTCACTTTCCTGCTTCTAGTCCAGCTTGTGACTCTCTTTCTTTTTATTTTTTCTTTTCGTTTTCTTTTCTTTTCAATTTCTTATCTTTTCTTATTCTCAAAATTTAATTTAGTTTCCTTTGTTCCCTTCCCTTCAGTTTCCTTTCTCTTCTTATTCCTCAAAACGTTGAAGCAGCAGAGTGAAGCAGTCGAAGATGATGACATAGGAGTTGAATAAGAAGAGGAGCATTAATCTTTTACAGCAATAATAGTCCATTGCAATTAGGTAGTTTGGCATTTCTTCTTTGTATTTGATTATATGTATTTCATGTGATTTGTTGCTTTAAGGATTTATTGGCCACATTAAATTGAAAATTACCCAAAAGATCAAAGTAACATAGGTATAAGAAAGAGCTAACTATCTCTGTTAGCGTTATTGGTTGTTGGAATCCATCACCGGCATCTGCAGGTCCTAAAATACTATTGGTAGAGCCCACAATCATTACTACTAGACAACTATATATATAATATATATACTAATATATTACATGTATTTTTATGCATCACAACGCACAATATATTTTCCATTCATCAAGCGGGTTTTTGGTAATGCCTGATTCTCACAAAGGATGAAGCAGTGCTTTCATGATATCAGACTTCTTAATTTTTATTCGAAATTTTCAAAGTTTAAAATAAATTTTATTACTAACCACATTTTTGTTTTGAATTTTCAATTTTAAATAAAGTAAAATAATTGCATGAGATTAGACAATTTGATTCCTATTTGATAGAAACTAAAGAAACCCAATTGATTTGGCAGTATGTATGTGTATAATTTTTGACAAGTCAGGTATGGTGTAATTTTTATGGGTGGCAAAATCAAAATGAAAGGAGGAGGCTTTTCAAGGTTCAGAGGAAAAGAATTTCCTTTTCTTTTTATTGTGGTACTAGGTTGACAATTCTCATATAGGCATGGATAACACCTCTTTACTTGCTACTTTGCTTTCGCATAAAGAGCAGCTGTAGCTATCTTAAGGTTCGTTGCTAGTTATTTTTGCATTGATGTTGCTGTTTTTAGAATTTTTTTTTACTATGTGTTGTTGTACCATTTTAAGTGGTTGGAGGAATACCATTTAAGATAAAGCCTTTTGTTGTCCATTTGTTATTTATCATTGAGTTCAATAGAATGATATGCCAAAAAGAGCTCCTTCTATTGATTATTTATTGATGATGTGATTGGATGACGTGGGCATTTCATAGTTCTTCCTCTAATCACAAGTAGTAATGTTATGGGTGGGACTATAATTTGGGAAAGAAATCCACTTCTGCTCTAGCACTTGCAGGAATATTGGTAATGCAAATTGGCAATGATAATTACATAAGGCTTTTATGCTTTTGTTAGGAGATGCAATATCATTTGATGAATTATTATGAAATCTTTTAATTTTGCAATTAGGTGTTTTGTTTTGGCAATCACAGGTAGATTGCGTAGTCCGCAACGATTCAAGTTTTGAACATAGCTATCGTTGTTACTCTGTATCCTTCATTGATAAGGTTTAATAAATATATATTGAATTTTATCATAATGATTGATTTGTTGGTTTTCTCTCTCTCTTTATGATTATATAGTCTTATATATCATGATGAATTCTACATATATGTTCTGTATAGTCCTTTATGTTTAATTAAACAAGGCATCTGTTAATCCTTAAAGTATTTTAGTAGTTTTTGCTTTTTTTTTTTAATTATATGTTCATGCATTAGTTTCCTTAGAATTTACTCCTTAAATACTTACTAAAAATTTTTACCTTATTTTTCAATGTTTTGCAGCCATATTTGGAAAAGGGTGATAAAAGTACTTCCCATTTACTTTGGTTATATTTTTCTAAATTACTTAGTTTTCTGATGTCTTAAATTAATCAATTTTTTTCTCAGTTATTATGCCTCCCTCAGCTCTTGATATACTTGGTAAGCATATGATTCTCAATATTTTCCTTTTTCCATTCCTTTATATACAATTCATATGTTTTGATGTTTTCCTTTTATCTATTTATGATATGATGTTAATTACAAGATTAACAAGTGTTTTGTTTCCAGTTCTTTGCACATTGACTACCCAGTGCTGTTTGAACTTTGAAGTGAGTCACACATTATGGGGTTTTGGAATTCATTACAGATGAGGGTTTAATATACTTGCTTTAGTAGGTATGCTTGCAGTTGTGATTTTGATATTGTGAAGGCTTCAGTAGGAAGCTCAATAAAATTTAGTAAATTATTTATTTTGAGTGGAGCTCCTCAAGTAATAAATCTTTATAATCGTGTTGTGAGCTTATGGTATCGACCTCCTAAACTCTTGATGTGTTCATCAAGTTATGAGTAACTATGGACCTATGGAGTATAGGCTGTATATTTGTGGAACTTCTCAATAGGAACCCTCTCCTTAAGGGGAGCTTATATCTCCATTATGTTTAACATGCTTTTCATGTCTCATATAAACATACCTCTACTATTTTTCATTAGCGATGAAAGGCACAATATTGGCTTTAACTTTGGTCTCAAATTCTTAGTTTGATATCTTGATTTAGTCATCCACATTTGGCATCATCATAATTTTTTTTATCAGTCCTGTTATAAATAATTGAATAGGGTGATTCTATGCTTCTCTGGGCTCAAATATGGATAGCAATTTCAAAATGTGGCATTTGGTTATAGATCTTATGAATGATCTCGGTATGCCATCAAGTATCTCATTACTTCTTTTTTCTATTAAAAGCATGAATTTTCACAATTACATACATATAGACAAATGAATGGACATCAATATGGCTTCTAGCAATGTAATTTTTTTATGCAATTAGCATTTTCCGAGAGTCTACTAAGCTGGTAGTGGTTGAAGAGGTATTAATTTTTTTAGGTCTTTTTAGCTTAGTTCCAAGTGTGTTGTTTTTGAAATGTCTATTGTAATTATAACAAATCATACAATTGATTTTTTTTGTTACGAAATTAGGTTTGGTTACTGTTTTTTTATTCACTAGTGTAAAAAATTTTTGGTGGACCCTTTGATTCATAGGTAAGTTGGAACTACTTTGATGTTACGTGTCTTTTTTTTTTTTGTTGAAGCTTTATATATTTTTTTTGTTTCCTTTGTTTTGAGTTGAAAGTATTATATGCTTATTCACCATGTATGGGTTACTATTTTATTATTTTTAATGTTGTTATAATATGATTTTTAGTGGATGCAATGGGTCTACCTTTTCTAAATACATATCCAGAGTCAATTGATTCACTAAATATTCGAAAAGGATGGGTAAGAAATTTAATAAGTATGCAGAAGATTCTTTCAACAAGGGACAATACTGTTTGATATAGGGCATAATGATATTGCTAGTGCATTTTAGTCTTAAACAATTGATCAAATAGTTATTTCAATTCCAAATGTCGATAGAATTTAAAGCTAGAATAAAGGTTTCTTTCCTTAATATATAATGTCCACTTTTTTGTCAACCCTTTTTTTTTATTATCTTTTCTTGAATGGAATCAATCTTTGTTGATATATCAGTTTTTCATGTTTTAGAGATTATATGATCAAGGAGCTAGGAATTTTTAGATACACTAAACAGGTCTTGTTGGATGCTTGATTCAGAAAGTTATCAAATTTGGAACTAATCCATTAAAGCTTGACAAGCTTGGATGTGTTAGTGATCATAATCAAGTAGCTAAACATTTAAATCTTCAACTTCAAGTTCTTTATAAAAAGCTACAAGGCTAATAAATGTCACATACATTGATATTTATTCAATCGTGTAAGAATGAAGAAATTATAGAAATTTGATTCGGATGAATCTCAATTTGCAAGATTTGAGCAACCCATAATTGCTTATTGTGGTTATGGAGGATAACCATTTAATTATGATAATCGGGTTACTTATAGGTAAACAAAAGTTCTAGATGGGACTATAGTTACTACCAAAGCATGCAATCATAGTAAAGAGTATGCAAATTGGGATGGAATTCATTGTACAGAGGCTGTAAATAAGATGTTTCATCAATATACTCACTAGAAAGTATTCTGATCCACCTTTCTTGGATAAAATGCCTTCCTTTCTCAATTTCAAGTTTTGAAGAGCTAATTTTCTTACTCTATTGTAATCATTTATTCATCTCTTCATCATTAGTTTGATGGCTAAAATAAATTGAATGCTATTGATAACATTATATTCTGACAGGTGTTGTATTTATTGTTTGGACAAATATTGTAGCAGTTGTGTTGTTATTATTTCTGTATTCCTTTATATCTTTTATATCCATTATGAGGAAGTATATGTTACAAGAGCTTGACTAAGCAATCAGACAGTAAATTCAAAAGGCTGAAGGACATTTTATCATCATCCTTTATATTTTTTTTATCTTTTTAATGGAGAATAGTTGAAGTATGCATCTTAATAGGTAACTTAATGGATCCTATAGACCTTCCATCTTATAGTGTCCAAATTGCCAATTTTTTTCAACAAAAGGTCTAGGTATAGGTTGATCAGTCCCTCCTATTAATAGAAAATGATATAATTAAGTAATCTTTGTTCTAAAATAGGGGCTAGGAAGAGGATAGAAGCCTTATACCGTAAATAATGACAATGCCACTCAAATAAGCCTGTGAGCACTACTCTTTGGGAGTGGTGTGGATGTGTGGAGAATAAGTCTAATCAAATAGTTTAGTCAACATAACTTAATTCAAGACAATAGATGCTTGAGGCTAACAGTAGAAAATACCTGAACCATGTCTTTATACCAAAAAAAGAAATTTGAAAAGATAGAGATAATGGCATTGAATGGTGACAAATTATTAACTGCAACATTTACCCGTATACATTGAACCATGTTTATCAACTGTTTGATAAAAGGGTTGTATTTTTTTTCTCTTTAGCAGCTCTTTGGAGGTCATTCCATGCAAGAGCCCTCACCTATAGTTGCCACCTGAATTTGAAGTAGTACAAAGTTGAATAATGTCAATTATATTATTATTGGTTATATTCTTAATGGAGTGTTATAAACTTATAATTATTATATATTTAATAGAACTTCATTTTAAAAAAACAAATTTCAGAAAGAAATATTACTAAATAATTACCTATGTCAAATATATTTATTTCCATTACAAAAAAATAACAAACACCATCATCTTATTATTTTCTCACTAAATTTAAAAACCAATTAATTTGAGCATATTTTTAAATATAACTTTAATTACATTTTTAAATAAAATATTTTTTTTACAAAAAATAGCCTTTCATGCATCACACAGGCAACCCTTTTTTCAAAAAATTAAACGAGTACATGTTCCGAATTTCTGTGCCTTGTCCTTTTTTCTTATTAGCTTTATGGATTTTTTTTTTATGTTTTTTTATCTTCTCTGTGCAGTTCATTGTCTAAGTTTGATTTTCATCATTTGAGTTTGTTTTGACCTGAAAAGTTTGTTCTTTACTCTTTATTCATTTCATTTGTGGTTTAAGTTTTAATGAAATTCATTCAATGAAATTTGGAATAGTTTACATTTAATTTGAAATTTTCAAAAAACATAGTTGTAATACCCTATATATATATATATATATATATATATATATATATATATATATATATATATATATATATATATATATATATATATATATATATATATATAATTATTTGAATAAAAAGGGATATAATTTTTCTCAACTAGTACTAGTAATATTTATTTTTGCATTATATTATAGTATAATTGTGTTAACATTATATTTTAGGTTAAATATTGGTTTAAATGTGTATATCTATTCATATGTATATATGTATAAATATATATATATATATATATATATATATATATATATATAATATAGTATAAAGTATAAGTATATACATTTTCATGTAGTATATGTTTATGTATATATACATACATATATATATATAAATTGTACACTAATAAATACTTGAATACACCTGTATATATATATTTATATATATGGTATATATGTAGTATATTTATATATAGTTATAATATAGTATATATAATTAGTGGTTATAATATATATATATATATATATATATATATATATATATATATATATATATATATATATATATATATATATATATATATATATTTAGAAATCACCAGAACCCGTAGAAACCAAATCCCTCATCACCGTCTGCCACCCCCACCCTCTTCCGTCACTGTGCCACCTTCCTCTTCGCCTGAGAGCGCCATTGCCGCCGTGTGTGGAGCTTGATGGAGTGTTGCAGTAGCTGCCTTCCTTCTTCCTCGTGAAGCAGCTCCTTCCTCTCCTCGCGCAGCAGCAGCTCTGCATCCTCTCGTTCTGCCCAGCTTCGACTTTCTGCCCATGCCATTTCCTGGTGGTGTTAAGCTGCCCTCTGCCTCTGCCTGAGCTGCTCCATCTCCCCCATCTTCTCCAGTGGCAGCAGGTCTCTCCCCCTCCCTCTGTTCTGTCCAGCAACTAGGTGGTGAGTAGTGCTCGCCCAATTCTTTCATTTCCTTCTTTGATCTTGGTAATCCTAGGTTAGTTAGGGTTGTTTAGCATGTATTTGAAGTTGGTTTCAATTTTCTTTGAAATTTTTGGTAATTAGTTGAATTTCTAGAATTTATATAATGTTTATTTGGTTTATTTAGATATTTATTTGGGTATAATTAGTAATTAGGGAGGTTGTGGTTAATTATTTTTGAGTGAATTAAATTTATTGGAATTTTTAGGAATTATTGTAAATTTGATAGAATTTTTGAAAATGTTAATAATATTTTGCTAATTTTCGAAATTATGGTTAAAAAAAAAATTTTGAAATTTTAATAATTGAGGTTATTAGTGAATATTATAAATTTTAGAACCCAAATCATAATTTTTGAGATTTTTATACTATTTTTATAATTATATTTGAGTTTATGCCAAATTTGATTTTTGGTTAAATAATAATTTTTGGGAGAAAATTTTTGGTTGATTAAATATTTTAATTATATTAGGGAGGTTTATTTTAAGAAAATAAATTTTTGGCATGACTAAAGAATTTTAAGGAATTAATCTAGTATTAAAAGCACATTATGTAAATTGTGTATTTTAGTGGGGTAAAAATGTAATTTTACCCTAAATATGATAATATATATATATATATATATATATATTTAATTAGTTTTATTAATATTTAAAGGGTTTAGATAATTTTTATAAATTAATTGATATAATTTCCTAGTAGTGTAAAATTTTAAATGTCCAATTCCCAATATATATATATATATATACATATATATATATATATATATAAATATATATAATCATATAATACATTACAAAGGTTTTCATTTGGATAATAATCATATTTATATTGTTGGTGACGGAATACAAATTTAATTGTTCAATTTTGAATAATTGAGATTTTATATAATTTTCAATTATTCTAGAATGTATGTATGTGAAATATATATGTGAGAAATAAATATTATTAATTTTTGATATTTGGTTGAGTTGTGATCTCGGTCGGGGCAAATTGTAGTTTTGGAAGCCCGACTCGAGTGTGGGTGTTTGTGGTTATTGGGAGTGCATTTTCTATACAGGTTTGGCTCTACCTTCGGTAGAGAGATGTCCGTTTTACAGAGGAGACTCTGCCGAAATTTTGATAGATTTTCTCGTAAAACGTGATACTCGTAAAATTCCTACCGTTAGTTAGGTTAAATCCTATCTGTCGAGTCTCGTCCGGTTTTCCTTGAGTCAGTCTGGAATTTTATTATTTTGTTGATTTCTGATTTCGATTCCTTAGTCATATTTTAAAAGTCGATTCATTATTTTTCTTTTAGAGTATATCAGAGTAGAAGCTGTGAGACCGAGGCAGACGCGTGGTTGTCAGCCTTCGCATTCATCCTGTAAGTCGATAAAATGATCTGTGCGTGTATTTTATTTAAAGATGCGTGCGCTCATATTTTTATGTTATTATTATATGATTTATTTAATTTAATGCTACTATTTAAAGTTTAAATGCATTTTATTTAATTAAAATCGATTTGAGAAATTTTGGTAGAACGGGCTACATGGTGGGCTTCACCAGGACTATGTGCACATGGTAGAGATTGAGAGATGGATCCGATAATTGTATGATTGATGAATGTTAAACTGGGATGGGTGCCTCGGTAGAAGCTTTTGCTCTCGGGGACCGCCAGTGATTGGAAAGTCAATAATGGACTGGGATGGGTGCCTCGGTTGATGCTTTTGCCCTCGGGGACCGCCAGTGCCATATATTTGGATTAAGTGAATGACTACGGCTTGGTGCCTCGGTTGATGCCTTTGCTCTCGGGGACCGGTAGTCTAGTTGGAATAAGTGGGCCCGATTGGCCATTTAGGATTTTGGGTTTAGGGTTCTACCGAGATTTTTCAAAAGCTATACTTATATATTATAAATTATTTTCACTATAAACATGTATATATAGTTTTCAAAAAGGTTTTCAAACCGTACAGCTCTTTTTTTTATTGACTTACTTAGTGAGGTTTGATTCCCCTCAATTTATTTTTTCAGGAGCTTGGGAGTTCGACCTCAGACTACCTCCACATCGGGTTTCTTCTTCACCGGCTATTTTATGTAGGTAATTGTAAGCTGTACTGTGTGTTAATCTAGGTTGCTGCAGTAGTATATGTACTAAGAATTTGGATGGTTTAAGCATAATTATGTAGTTTATATATACGAAACACACTTATGTATAAGATTTAAGTTCAATTTTATAATATGAGATGTTGAAGCACATTATTATTTAAGCAGTTGAATTTGTGTAATTTGAGAAAAATCAGTTTGATAATGTGTTCTGTTTTAAAATAAAGTTTAAAATATGAATGGTTTTATTTTCTTTTTCCTTTAGGCTTAATACGGGTTTCGGGGGCTTTATGCCTACCCATTCCCTAGTGCCAGTCACGTGCCCTCGGGTTCGGGTCGTGACAATATTAATTTGCAGATTGAACTATTTTAAGTTGAAAAATATTTTTTTTTAAAAAAAAATTGATGTTGATGGTAGTTCTTGAATGGTTAAAAGGGCATAATTTAACTTTGTTTCAAGAAATTATAGTGACGTAAAGAAAAAAAATCAACTTTCATATGTGAATTTCTTGAAAGATTTTCCGTGGTGAAGTTCATGATGCATATAGTAGTGTTGTTATTGCAAATAACTTGATCATGAATGTTGTTATTTTTGTTGAAAGTAGAAGTGAGTGTCACAGTGCTTATTTGTTCTCCTAACTCTTATTTTGGTCTAGGTTTTAAATGATTTGATGTTATTTTTCACTTATCAGGCTTTTAAGAGGGTTTTTCCCCATTTCAGGCTAAAAAAAATATATTTTCTCACTTTAGGGTAGTTTTTAAAATATTTTCAAATTTAGGGTAATTTATAAAGTTATTCCAACTTTGGGTTTTTTTTTACTGATGTGTCTTGAGGGGAACATTACTGCCAATCACACTAGCAAAGAGCCCATTTCTACTAGTCCAACTGGCGAAAATGATGGGCAATATATATATTTTTTAGAACTCCACCATCTAAGATGGTGGAGTTAATTGAGAAGGGAAAAAAAATACATGCAAATGAAGCTCATGATTACATAATTATTAGTTAGTAATTAGGACATCATAACAATAATTAGAAATTAAAAAAAAAAAAACTACACCACACACACTCATGTATAAAATAATAATTATTATAAAAAAAACTTTTGCCATATACAAGTTGACCATAATAATAATAATAATAATATAAAATTCAAATAATCGTAATAGTGTTAAAACTAAAAAAATCATACTATAATTATAATTATGATATTATTTGTAATATTCTTTTAAATAAATAATTATAATTATTATAATATCAAAATAAACAAATAATATATATATACACACACAAAATATATAAGTTGGCCATGCAAAAAAACTAGCTTTCCTTTCTTCATTTTTAGTATTACCAATATGACTATTCATAATAAAAAATTTTGTGCTCCAAATTTTTTTCCTTTCAGTCATTTCATCTGAAGAGCAATACGAACATGTCTATCTATTTTGTTTGCTCCCATTTGGTATGTTACTCAAAATTTTACGTGATTTTAAGTACATTTAATGTTCGTAATGTTATTTTTGCTAATGACAAGTAATTTTTTTTTAAACTTCAAACGGGCAAGCTCAAGTGTTTTTGATTTTTTTGAATAATTTTTTTCATTTTAATATCATAATAATTATGATTCTTTTAATTATGACATTATAAAAAATAATATTATTATCACGATAATATTATAATTTTTTATTTTAATGTTAATTTGATTATTTTAATTTAATTATAATAATATTGAAAATAATACTATAATTTTATTATTAATGTATTATGAGTAATAATCATATTTCTAATGTTAGATGGCGGAGTTCATTGAGAAGGAAAAAAATTAAAAAAAGTTGGCCGTATATATATATATATATATAGACACACACACAAGTTGGCCATACAAAAAAACTATCGCCACTTTATCAGCTTTACTTTCTTCATTTTTACTATCGCCAATATCATTATTCATAAGAAAAAATTTTTGTGCTCAAAATTTTTTTTACTTTCAGCCATTTCATCATAAAAGCTACATGAACATGTCTATCTATTTTGTTTGTTCCCATTTAGTGTGTTACTCAAAATTTTAATGATTTTAGATACATTTCATATTCCTCATGTTATTTTTGCTATTGTCAAAATCACTATTCATGTAATTAAATTTTTTGTGCTCCAAATTTGTTTATTTTTCAACCACTTAATCAATAGGATGACGAGAGTATTTCTACATATTTTGTTGGTTAAAATTTAGTATATTAGTCAAATTTTTAGGTTATTTTTGGTTGAATTTGCATGGTTTTTATTAACATATATATATTTTTTATTCAAGACTAGCCTGATTAGTGATATTGACTTTTCTTTTAGTATTTCCGCCACTTTGTGTGGGGAAATAGGTCTTGAATTTTTTTATTATTTTTTTACCCTAAAGTGAGAAATATTTTACAAACTACCCTAAACTTATAAAAAAAATTTCACCCTAAATAGGTAAAAAGCCCCTTTTAAGAGTTCATTAACCATGGGTGATGCAATTGATTTATTTAGGAATGGAGGTGTCATTAAGAAAATCTTAAAGCAAGCAAAAGTTGGTGCAATTGGTCCTTCAGAGGATCTTCCTGTTGTTAATGGTATTTCTTTTTTATCACCAATGACTAAAATGATACATTTAATGTCGCTACTATTCTTTCTTGGTAATTGGAAACTATTCTTGGTTCTAAAAATGCATTGATTTTTTTCCTCACCATATATATGTATTCAATTCTCATCTTTGCAATTCCAAAGATTGTTTTGAAAAGCCCAAAGATTCTCAGCTTTCTTTTCTTTTAAGTCTTGCTGTAAAGAAGGGAAAAAAGGCAAAATATGTAAAAAATTGCCTATCACAACATACATTAATTTCATATAATTTTATGTTTAATTAATCCATTCTTAATCAAATTTTTATTTTGTTTGGTTTAATTGCAAGAACAACAACATTGGCTTGTAATCTTGAAATTTCTACTGATTAGATAACCCCATGTTTTTGGATTTTTATTCTTGTTGTGTAGAGGGAAGAAAACATTTATTACCATGGAAAACAAGGGTTAGGGTTGTGATAGGGAATGGCTTAAGGTTTGTCTTATTTGCATGCTCCGAAGAATTCTATAATTTGTTGAGATTTCAAGTCTTCAAAGATATTACTTGATGAGGTAAAATGTTGCATCCTACTTCACATTTGCCCCATGTTTTCTGCAAAGAGGCTAATTACATAACTTGCAACCATAGATTTTTAATTATAAAGAAATAATCTTATTATTGTGTCAAGGCTTGCCCTTTGTAACAAAAGCACGTAATGTTAATAAATTAATTTTGTATATTTGAATCAGCCTCTTTTCTCTTTAGTGTTGGTGTGATGACACTTCTATTATTGCCTAAGAATTATGGAATCTCCATATTTGTGTTTTTTTATGTTTAAGATGTCTTGATATTGCAGAAACTCTTGAAATTTTGATGCAATTATATGAATGCAAAGGTATTTTTTGTTGTCTATATATGTAGCTGCTGAGTGCTATTCAAGTGTCTTACAAAAACAATGTATAGAGTGTGTGTAAGTGAGAAGTGTAAAAGAGGTTGGAGAAGAGAGGTTTGTATTGAAAAAAAAGAGAGAGATTTTTTATTTTGTTTTAATGTCTGAATTTATTATTCATATATTGAAGCTACTTTATTTTTTTATTCTTTTTCTCTCCAAATTTGACATTTAGTTTAATACAACAAGAATATATGACTTTGACATGGCCAAGAGAAGCACACTTGATAATGAAGTAGAAGAGCATGTAATAGACACCAAGGGTTATGTTGGTCCTGAGTAAATTTCATTGGTAATTTCTTGCACTATTTTCATGGTTGTATCATTATTTTTCTTCAAAGTTATCATCTCAAGTTTCATGGATATACCAATTGGTAATTGATTAGAAAATATGAATGTGAAGAGTGATGTGCATGGCTTTGGCGTGCTTTTGGTTGAAATGCTTACAGGCATGAGGGTAATTGATAAAAATAAGCATTTATTTACCTAGTACAATAACATGTTTGATTTATATTTTTTAAGTATAATAAATTTTGTATACTATTAAATTTTTATTAAATACAATTTAGGTTTATCTTAACTTCAAGTTTAGTGAGCAGTAAAAAAGAAAGTATACAACTCTTTATATGTTAAATTTAGAAAAATGTAAACAAGTTCTTCTAAATTATAAATCCTAATTTTATCATAACATTTTACTTTGTAGAATTCTTAAATAAAATCAATATTTCTAACTTATTATTATATGTAACTTTATTTCATATACAAAAATAAAATATTATTTACAAAATTACTTTACCGTGCATTGTGCGGGCAACCAGTTAGTATATACATATAACTAAGTGTATGAGTTTTACCACCTAATGTTTTTAGTGCCATGTGGCACTTTGTATGCTCCTTTCCATTGTTGCTTTTATTTTGGTCTTTGGTGCTTTACATTCAGTTACAAAATTGAGTTCCCTGCTTTTCATCTTTTTCTTTTCCTTTTCTCCTTTAATGTAGTAGTTCAATATGAAGAGTCAAATTTTCTTTTCTCAAAAATTTCTTTCCTCTACTCAATCTCTTCAATCCTTCAATTACTTATATTCATTTCTTATAGCTGTTGCAATTTTGTTAATGGGTTTTGCTTCTTTTTTTTTTCTCTTATTTAATCAATCTCAAAGATTTGAACCTAATTTAGATACCCTTTTTGTTGATAAAACTATAACAGTGCCTAAATCACTTGATGATATCCTAAAGCTGATGCCTTATACTTTTAATATTTCTAAGGAAATCCTCTAACTATTGTTGATATTCAAAACTGACCTTTTTCTATTGATGAATCATAGTCACACAATCAAGAGACCCAAAAAGGTAATTAAATTTTGTTACTTTGAGTTGGGATTTTGTTGATATTCTTTATCTTTCATTTACTTTCTTACACTGCTTAGGTTAATTAATTCACTAGAAATATAATGAATGGAATTGAGAAGTGTGTGCTATGTTATTTGTCATTTAGAGTAGGAACTTGAGATCTAAATAGCATAAGTTTTTTTTTTTTTTTGTGATTTGAAAGTTGAGATTTTTGGTGGTTTTATCATAGTTTTCATTCTTATTCAATAGGTTTTGGTTAAACTTTTGTTGTTTACTTATATTGTTACCTTATGCTATTGGTTTAGTGACAAGTTGCTTTAGTTCAGTTCTTTATATGGTAAGATTTGATTTTCTAGAACTTGATGTAGGAAAATGTGATCTTTTTGTCGAAGATTGGATTCCTGACTCATCAGGTCCAATGTAAACAAATGCTAGCTATTCTTTGATTGAAGGTCACCATAATTGTATGAGAAATGGGGGTTTTACTACACCAATGGTACCTTAACTTTGCTACATATTTCATTTTGGTACTAGATTTTTAATTTTTTTTCCAGTTATTGAAGTTATATTTTTGTTTTAAGTTAAAGTACCTCAAACATATCTAATCAAATTTAGTATACATGATAACTAGATTAAAAATATTCATAGTATATTCATCACGTAAACATCTCAATAAGCAACCTAATCATTTGTGGGACCTAGAAAATAAAATTACTAAAGAGAACAAAATTGAAAATGAAAAATAAAATTTTTTTTAGGGCTCACAAAATTATTAGGTTGTTTAATAGGATGCTTACATGGTGAATACACTAAGAATATTCTTATTTCAACTACCATATATGTTAAATTTGGTCAGATATATTCCAAGTACTTTAACCTGAAATAAGAGTATAATTTCAGTAATTGAAAAAACAAATTAAAAATCAATTACCAAAATGAAATATATGGGAAAGTTAAGGTACCATTGGTGTAATAAACCTAAGAAATGGGCAAATGGATTCAGGTTATCTGTACTAGAGGTGGAATACTTTGCGAATTAGCTCCATTTGATGCATAAGGATTTCTTAAGTTGATGAGAAATAAAGCATGAGCATTAATAGGTGATTCACTATCTTGCAACCATGTGCAGTCATTGCTATGCATGCTCTCCATTATAAGTTATGATTGCTAAAGTGAGTTTGAAATTTTTAGCTTTAGATGGTTGAATTGAATATTTCAATATTGAATAGATTTTTGAACTGCAACATAGTTAATACAAATGAATAGTTTCATACATCCACTATGTGTAGAAGATAATTCTATTTTCCCAATAATAACCTATTAATTTCATTTACCATATTCTTCATTTATTATTTTAATTAGACGTTCTATGTTAGTATTGGAGAGACCAAGACTAATACTTGAAAAATATTATGTTTTCTCTTGATCAATTTCAGATTTTTTTTGGGACAGAATTCTCTTTAGATCAAATGTGATGTCTTCTCCCTCTTTTTTGTCTATTAGATATCATATATAATTAGAAGGTTCATTGATAGTTTCTACTTTATCATTAGAAGGTTCATTTTAATGTCAGATTGATGCACAAGGCTAAAATTTGCTATGTTTATTAGTCTTCTATCATTATGTAATTGTATTTTTTTTCTTTGGAATAATGTTAAATAGATAAAAAAGAGGCAAAATAATATGATGTAGTCCTGGATTTGAGTAATCTATTGGGAAAGTTGAAGGATATAACTATTGACATGGGGAGTAAAATTGATCATGTCAGTTTTGCTGGTTTGAATGTGCAGTTGTAAGAACTTCCAATGTCTCTCTATTTACTTTTTTTTTTGCTAATCCTACTGCATTTATTACTTCTTAAAATAAGAATCTAATCACATTGGTTTTTGGAATCAATGCCTTGAACAATGAATGAAACTTCTTTCCTGTTATGTTCATGTATATTTTGAAATCTTTTTACATGAAACTTGCAAGGATCTTTAACTTCTTCACATGGGTTTGGTTCTGTTATACTAGATACACAGGTTAAAGAGATAAAATAATAAACCAAATTGAGAGAGAGGTTGAGGAGCGATCTTTCAATGCACCAACATAATTGATAGAGAAGATATTTAAAAACCAAAGGGAATCATACTTTGTGGTTGGTCCTCAATAGGGTCAATGGAAAAGACGAGAGGAAGGTAAAGGCCACTTCCCTGTTTTCTTTTAAATTTAGTTTAGTTATAAAAAAGAGACAAAAGGGTATGATGTTGTATTATGTGTACAGTATGAGGAGTTTTTTTATCTCAAAAAAGAAGCGTTAAATTCTGTAAATTATCTATGGAGGCGGATGAGTGTATATATATATATATATATATATATATATATATATATATAACTATGGAAATTGTAAGAAGATTTACTATAACACTTGTACCATAACTATAGGTACCTTTGCATTAATTATGCATTTCATTTAAAATTGATTAAATTTAAGCATATGCTAGTGCATATAGTAGGCTAGTGTATCAAGTTTAGCCATGATTTGTAGTTGATTTAAGAGTGAGAATTTTTAAATTTTGATGACACTTAAAATGAATAAAATATTGAGAATAAAAGGGATATGAAGTTGAATTGGAGAAAAGGACAAGAACTTAAATGTTAGTAAGAGATGAAGACTCAATTGAAATAATAATTGTTCCTCAGTGAACAATTGGAAGTTCGAGGGTTAATAAGTAATACTAGCACTTCATTAAGGGCACATCTATACTAATGATCTCCTACTAGCACTAGCACCATTCATTGCAATATTTAAGATCCATCTTCTCAAGATGACAGTCTAACTGTAATTGAGTGAGCACCTTAGTTAGGTGATCAGCCACATTATCAGTTAAAACTACCTTTTGCATAATGATGTCACCTTTTCCAATAAGTTCTTTGATAATATGGAAGCACCTTTCTATGTGTTCGAATTTTTTGTGAGACCTCAGTTCCTTTGCCAAAGCAATGGCTCCATTGTTGTCACAATAGAGAGGAATCAGGGACTCAACGGAAGGAACAACTTCTAGTTTGGTAATGAACTTCTTAGTCTAACTAACTTCTTTAGCGGCATTTGATGTAGCTATATACTCAACTTTTGTAGTGGAATCAACAATGACACCTTGCTTGGAACTCTTCTAGCTCATTGCACCACCATTACAGATAAAAAGAAACCTAGAGATAGACTTTCTATCATTGATATTTGATTAAAAATCAAAATCTATGAAACCATCTAAACCTGGATTGGATTGAAACCTGCTAGTCACATTAATAACATAGGCAATATCAAGCCTTATACACAATATAGCATACATTAAGCTTCCTATAGCTGAAGCATAAGGAACTTTAGCCATTTGTTCCATTTCCCCGGGTGTATTAGGTGACATACCCTTGGATAAATGGACACCAGGCCTAAATGGTAATAATCCACTCTTAGAATCAAGCATGTTGGACCTCTTCAACACCTTTTCCAAGTGAAGACTTTAGGATAAACCTATCATTCTTTTTTCTCTATCTCTATAGACTCGAATGCCAAGAATATAAGTAGCTTCCCCTAATTCTTTCATGGAGAAAGATTTACATAGCCATAGTTTCACATTTGTAAGCATGCCAGCATCATTCCCAATTAATAAAATATCATCCACATATAATGCTAAGAAAACAAATTGGCTCCCACTAACCTTTTTGTACACACAAGGCTCATCTTCATTTTTTATAAAACCAAATGATCGTATGGCTTCATCAAAATGATGATTCCAACTCCTTGAAGCTTGCTTTAGACTATAAATAGATCTATTAAGCTTACACACTTTGGAACTTTCCTTAGATTCATAACCTTTAGGTTGTTCCATATAAGTCTCCTCCTCAACATAACCATTGAGAAAAGCAATTTTGACATCCATTTGCCAAATCTCATAGTCATAGTGTGCAGTAATGGCAAGAAGTATCCGAATGGATTTAAGCATGGCTACTAGCAAGAAGGTCTCCTTATAGTCGACCTCTTGCTTTTGGCGAAACCCTTTTGCTATAAGCCTTACTTTATAGGTATCAACCTTTCCATCTGCACCAATCTTTCTCTTAAAGATCCATTTACAACCTATAGGTATGATACCTTTAAGTGGATCAATAAGTGTCTAGACTTGGTTTGCATACATGGAATCCATTTCAAATTTCATTGCTTCAAGCCATTTAGAAGAATCTTTATTTGATAAAGCCTTTTCAAATGTTGTAGGATCATCATCATGATTGTCTTCTTTATGAATATGCAACTCTTACATATCATGAAAAAAATCATATCTCTTCGATGGATGAGATGCCTTACCTAACTTTCTAGGAGTTGGTTTGATGATCTTTTCAGTGGGATTAGACTCTTGGGATTGATCTATATTTATTTGATCAATTTCATTGGTATCTTTAAAAGACTCTTCTTCTAATGCTATCTTCATTCCTTTACCACCTTCTTGAAGAAACTCTTTCTCAATAAATATGGCATCTCTGCTTACAACAATAACTTGTTTAGTAGGAAGATAGAAATAATATCCTAAAATATCTTTAGGATATCCAATAAATCTGCCTTGAATTAACCTTGCATCTAATTTGTCAATTTTTAACCTTTTGATGTAGGCTAGGCATCCTTAAATCTTTACATGCTTGAGACTTTGTGCCTTACTATGCCATATCTCATATGGTATGGTAGAAACAAACTTAAATGGAATGCGGTTTAATATGTAAATGGAAGTTTGCAATGCAAAACCCCAAAAGAAAGTAGGCAAATCTGTATTACTCATCATTGATCGAACCATTTCTAATAGAGTTCAATTCCTCTTTTCGGACACACCATTGAGATATTTTATTCAACATGTTAGGATATTGTTATTGAATATATTTATTATTGTTATTGTTGATAACTCTTCTTCTTATTTGCTAAACTATTTTTGGGGTTTTATAAGTAGGCAAGAGTTTTTGGTGTAACTAATTAAATAAAATTATTTTTGTAAGAAATTATAATAATTGGAAATTCTTGCATTGTCATGATTTCATGCATTATATATATTTTGTAAACTCTCATTATTCAATATCTGAAAAACACAAACGTTCACATGGTATTAGAGTTGTAAACATTTTTTTAAAAATGCAAATTCCTTTCTCCTCTAATGGTTGATGCAAATAACCAACTTGTTCTTCCTAACTAGAATACAAACACCACAACTGCAATAACCCATCACAACTTTGCTATTAATCTGACCCCTAAAATTTCTTAGCTTGGAAAACATAACTTTTATCTCTGCTCAATTACCACAACGTGATGGGTCTGATTGATGGCTTATCCTCTGCTCCGCCTCTCACCATTGCTTCCACCACTAACCCGACACAGTCCATCCCCAATCCAACCTATACTACTTGGTTTCAAACGGATCAACTCTTGCTATCTTGGATGTTATCCTCCCTCACTGAAGAGATATTCCTTTATGTTATTGGCCTCACATCATCTCATTATGTTTAGCACCTAATAGCAAGTGCATTTGGTGCAATTTCATAAAATTGTCAATTACAACTACACATTCAACTTCAAGAACCAAGAAAGAATGACTAGTCTATTTTAACTTATTTACAAAAACCAAAGACCTTAGTAGATGAATTGGTAGCAACCGGTCATCATATGTCTATAGCAAAATTCAATACGATTATCTATTGCAATATTCATAGTGAGTATCATCCAATTATTTCGGCATTAACTTTGAGATCTGAACCTGTTTCTTTTCAGGAGCTTCATAGTCATTTACTAGCACAGGAAATTCTACTTCAAAGCTTTACTGATTTGGGACAAGCTCATGTTACCTATCACCCATCCACCAATTTCAATGGAAGACAGCCTGCATCATCTAACTTTCATGGTGGTTTTTACTCATCTCCTCAGCCCTTTATCAATCACCGGTAGTCCATTACATGTTAAATTTGTAGTTACCATAATCATACTATAAATAAGTGTAAATGAAGGTATCAATGTCATCATAATAATGATGCTCCACATGCAAATGTTGCTTGGCATCCGACCACCTTCTCTTCACAAACTCACTCAGGTTCCACATTTGCTCCACACCCTACATCACACTTGCTAGCACCTCCCATTGACTGGACACTAGACACTGAAGTGAGTCATTATATGACTCCAAATCCTAATGCAATATATGATGTTACTCATTATGAGGGCATGAATCAAATTCAGGTAGGCAATGACCAAGGTTTGCCAATTATGACCAAGGGTGATGCATTATATCCATCAATTAATTCTTCTCCTTTAAAACTTACTAATGTTTTTCATGTCGCTGCCCTTACTAAATCATTATTATCTGTTCATAAATTAACAACTAACAATTCATGCTTTTTTGAATTTTGGCCTACTCATTTTCTTATTAAGGATTAGAAGACCAACGAAATTCTGTTTCGAGGACTAAGTGAAGATGGATTGTACTACCTCCTATCACTATCCAAGTCTGCTTTTCTTAGTGAATCTCCATCCTTTCAAGACTGGAATGCTAGATTGGAACATCCTTATAAACCCATAGTCTTTTCCATAATAAACAAATATAAAAATTAGATTGTTCTAGTTCTTTTTCCATGTCTTTATGTCATGCGTGTAAACTAGGTAAATTGGCTTGCATGCCATTAGCATTTGTTGAACACACAAGTACTTCTCCTTTTGAAATAGTTCATTCAGATGTTTGGCTGTCCTTTTTTGTCAAATTTAGGGTTTTCTTGTTTTGTTTTATTTATTTATGATTTTACTTAGTCCATATGGATTTATTTTTTAAAAAATAAAAGTCAAGTATTTCATATGTTTCAAGAATTTCAATCATTAGTTTCTTATTAATTTAATTCTAAAATAAAATCCTTTCATTTGAATTGTGGTGGTGAGTATCAAAAGCTTAATATCTATTTTAAGCAACAAGGAATTATGCATCGCATTACCTATCCTTATACTCATGAATAGAATGGTATTTTAGAACAAAAAATAAGAAATATGGTTAATAATGGACTTACACTATTGGCTCATGCTAATGTTCCTTTAAAATTTTAGTCATATGCCTTTCAAACAAGTGTGCAATTAATAAATTATATGCCAATTAAAGTTCTTCAAAACTCTAATCCTTTTGAATTGTTATATCACAAGTCACCAAAATACACTGAATTGAAAATTTTTGGTTGTACAGTATACCTTTGGTTATGACCGTGTAACAAACATAAATTTTCTTTTAAAACACAAAAATGTGTTTGTTTCAATCATTCCCCTACTCATCATAGCCACTTGCGTTTTGACATTAAAAAAGATAGAGTTTATATTGATTGCTATATCTCTTTTGATAAAACTACATTTCCATTTGAAACTTTATCCCCTGGTTCCCAAATTCACTCAACTCCCTCTTCTCACCCGTAGATCACTATCTCTACTCCATCTTCATCCAGTCCAAAGTTAGCAGGTAATGATCTTTCACCACTTTTTACTTCTTTTACGATTATAAGATCACCCTCATAAACACCTAGTCAATCACCAACTCATTTTCACCCATATCCACCTACACTTAACTTATCAACTCCTCCTACATATCTATCTAATACCAACCCCGTTCTATCAGAACTAAACTCTCCTATCCATTCAACAACATCATCACCTCCTAGCATTAACTTGGTTGTTGAATTTAGTACGTATAATTAGCCCTCTAGCACAGACCAACATACTAACCTCATGCAATTGAGACCTTCCACTCTTTAAAAATGCCATGCACCTTTTGCCATTCATGACTCTTCTAAATAGATTTTTCTCACCACTGAACCTCACACCTATTTACAAGCCAACAAATACCCTATATGGAATAATGCAATGTCTGAGGAAATAAATGCACTCTTTGCTAACTCTAATAAAGTTTTGGTACTAAGACCTCTTAAAGCTAATGTTGTAGGTTGCAAATAGACTTATTGAATCAGGAGAAAAATTTGAGGGTAGAATTGATTGATATAAAGCTTGTCTTGTGGCTCAAGGATTTATAAAAAAATTGGACTTGATTACAAGGATACCTTCAGTCCTATTATCAAAGCTACTATAATCCGCTCAGTGCTTGCCATTGCTATTATGAAAAATTGGCTAATAAATCAGCTGGATGTGTCTAATGCCTTTCTTTATGGCACTATAGTAGAGACCATTTACATAAGTGAACCACTAGAATTTATTAATTCTACTCATTGAGAATTTATGTGTAAATTCCTGAAGTCATTGTATAGGTTAAAGTAAGCCCCATGGGCATGGTTTTAACATTTGTGTTCATATTTGTTGTCTCTTCATTTTGTTGCCTTAAAGAGTGATAATTCGCTATTTATTTTTCAAAAAGGCACTAATGTTATTTTTATCCTTGTATATGTAGATCATTTAATTGTTACAGGTTCCAACATTCAAATTGTTAATAATATCATCACTCATTTGAAATAAGAGTTCTCTATTATAGACCTTGGTGATTTGCACTATTTCCTTGGATTATAAGTGCATTGCCAAACCGATGGTATCCTTGTCTCTCAACATAAGTATATTTTTTATCTCCTTCAGTGTATAAGCATGACTGATGCAAAACTGTGGCTTACACCTCTTGCAACCAAGCCTCCTTTAATAAAAAATCAAGGTGACTCAATTCTATAAGTTGATGACTATTGACGCATAGTTGGAGCTTTGCAATATATCACTATAATAAGATTGGATATTTCCTATAGTGTGAACAAGCTATGTTAATTCATGAACTCTCTAAGTGAAGCCCATTAGATATTATTAAAATGCCTATCACATTTTCTTAAAGGTACTTTAACAACAGGACTCTTTTTTTCTTTTGCTTCCACTTTGGCTCTATCATGCTATACTGACAGTGATTAGGGAGGGAATGTTGATGACTACCACTCTACTAGTGGTTATAGGGTTTTCCTTGGTACATCTTTGATTTCTTGGATGGCCAAGAAATAACCTACAGTGGTATGTACATCAACTGAAAGTAAATACAAGGAGGTAGCTCTAGCAATAGCAGAATTTCTTTGGATTCATTCTCTACTTGGAGAACTATGATTTTCTAATCTAAAGGCTATCATCCATTGTGACAACATTGGTTTGATATATCTCACATCTAATCCTATCTTCCGTGCTTGTACAAACCACATCGAATTGGACTTCCACTTTATGCAGGAGCAAGTAGCAAATGGATTTCTGCAAGTGCATTTTGTTTCCTCACACGATCAACTTGTTGATTTGCTAACCAAGCTGTTGTACATCACTAGATTTTAGACTATATGCATTACTCTTCCACTATGTGCTGATCTTGGGCATATGCGATGGGGTGTTAGGATACTATTATTGAAGATACTCACTGTTGTTATTATTGATAATTCTTCTTCTTATTTGTTATTTAGTTAGAGTTGTATATCTTTGCAATACCTCATGTATTATATATGTTATGTAAAATGTCATTATTCAATATATGAAAAACACAAATGTTCATAAGGCATTGCCCATGGAAAATCTATAATTAATCCTATAAATAGGCAAAAGCCATAGCAAGAAATAGTAGAATGATGCCACCTTGGAGTAGAAGATGTGCTTTATATATATATATATATATATATATATATATATATATATCTTTGTCACCCTTGTGGTATATATATATGTAAATGATTTACATAACTTCTAGTGGGTATAATTAAGCATTATCTTCTTTATGAATTGTACAATTCATAATATATTGTTTTTGTAATAGCTTAGAATTTCATATATATAATTTCTAACCAATGGCACTTGAATTGTCATGAGAGCTATCCAATATATTCTAATTTTTAATTAAATGGCAATTTTATTTTTAATTTTTAGCCTTCTTAACCACTTGTCAACCTTGTTGAACATGATTAGGCCATACACATTATTAGCCTTCTATTCATCTATTAACTGTAATGTAATGAATGCCTTATCTAACATCTTGACCCACTTATTAACTTGATTAGGGTATAGTGTGCCGTGAAAATTGTACGCCCCACACTTTTTAGCATGTTCAATAATGTCCTTTGGCTTCTTGTACTTTTTTTCCAACCATTTGCCATTGTGTATGCCAAATCAGTAACATCGATATGCACTACTGGTTGTCCTTACTAAGTGTATAAACGAACCATGTTCGAGTTAGCCAAAGCTCGAGGTCAATTTTTTTCATATTTTGATATAGCATTTACATAGGTGTGTTCCAAACTGTATTGCCCTTAACATGATGTTCTCATGAAAATCCTTGATTTCTTTGGAATCCTTAGCTAGTTTCCTAAGGGAAAAAGAGAATATTTGTTAACATTTGAATAAAACTCCTAATGGAAACAAATTAATACAAAATACAAATAAAAACTAAATAAAATATCAAACCAAAATAATTCTTATTTAGGCCTAATTCCTACCCAAATTAAATTGAATATTTATAAAAAAAACTCATTTAAATTAAATTCAATTATATGTAAAGAATTACACACATCAATAACGAAATAAAATAAATAAAAATAATAAAGAAAATAAAGAGAGAAGAAAAGAAGAAAGATGGATGAATGAAGTGAATGTTGTATTGATTTGCTCCTTAAAGTCTTTGATTTACCATGTGCAAATAGAGTTTGTAGCTTGATTTTTTTTTTTGTTTCTCAAGCATAGTGCTTTTTTTTTTACCCCTTTTTATTAAAAGAACCCAAAAGAAAACAATTAGGAAGAAGAACTCTTTTTTTTTTCCTATCTCTGTGCAAAAGCCTTCTTTTTTTTTTACTCTAGTTGATTTTTTCTCTTTGTGTTTTTTAAGAAAGAAGAAACAACAGAAGAAGAGCCCCCCTTTAAAATGAAAATCCTTGGACTTTTTTTTTTTTAAAACTCAAGGTCGCGTCCCCTCCTGTGATTGATTATCAGGAGATAGTGAGTTTTTTTTTTTATTTTTTAAATTTTGAAATTTTATCTAAAAACTCATGATAACAAGATTATCACAATATAAAATATTTATTGTTATTATTATTATTATACTATTATTATTGTTGTCATCATTATTATTATTATATATATTTTTTGAACCAATGAAAAACAAGAAAAATTATTTTCAAAACTCAAAATTAATTAAAAAATGGAAAAGGACACTGATCAAAATAGTACAATTTTGATCGAAATTATAGATTTTCGATCGGAATTCTAATCGGTAATCTTTTGTATGTTTTCTCTATCATGCATCGTAATTCAGTACTACATGTGCATACTAACAAATATTTGTATGTTTTCTTGACAGTCCCAACGGTTTATGTGGGACATAACTCTCTCAGCCATTACCATTGCAGTTAAGGGTGCATTAGCAGCACTTGAGCAAACCTCTCCACATAAGTTAAAAATTGCAGAATATGGAGTGATGATGGCCACTGTATCTCTTGTCCTATGCTTGCAAGACCTTGTTCACAATAAATATATACACCGCAGAAATAGAAATAGGTCTCATCTTCATTTGGATTGGGATTTTGCAGATTCTTTTGCCTTTTTATCCTTTATGCTGACTCTCATAACCGCTTCTCTCAACTACCACTACATGAGCAATGACAAGCAATAGCCAATACAGTTCTCTGTTATGCCTCTAACTTTCTCCATGTGCATCTTCTGCTCCTGCGTCTTGAAGTGACCAGTTGATCAGGCGACTTTTATTATGAGGTGTACACATATGGACCCCACGAATCTGGATGTAGAGCTCAGAGGGCAACTGTATGGCGAAGATGGACTTACTCAATTTATTTGTTCTGTGAGCCAAATAGGACAGATGCATCCGCATGAAGCTTAATTAAGATTTAAGACAGTTGCTTGTAGGGCTATGCTGTTAACTCTCTAATATCTAGTTTAAATTATGCCGATTTTGATTTTCGAGTGTCTAGTTTAAATCCACTATCTCAAGATTTTCTTGAAAAAGAAAAAAAATTGCAAAATTCCAACAATATTTTGCTTGTAAAAGCAATAATATCATCCTTTATAGGCAAGCCAAGGGAAAAAATGTTCACAATTTATTGAAACAGTATACATAAAAACTGCAATACAAACAAGGGTGCAAGAAAGAAGATATTCTTCGGTCTTCATTTCATGATCCGTTTAAGCACATCCACCAGATAGAGCATTACAACCGGCAAAAGAACTGCAAATAAATAGGTGGTAACAACAGCATAGCCCTCTACCCTAGACTTTCTCATGTTGCTCACCTGATCCTTAATAACAGGCCACATCACATACGCAAGAAACGAATACCCAAAAATTACAAATAAATTTAGAGTAAGAGGACGGCTTATATCTTTCTTCTTGGCGATGTCTCCCATCTTTGTCCTCCCAATTATTATAAGAATTCTGAATCAAACACTGAATTAGCACAAAGAAATAATCACAACTGAGTGTTAGTTTGCCATAGATAGAGAGCAAAGCAATTTAGGGGGAGACAAAAAAAAAAAAGCACAACATTTGCCTATTAAAGTCGAGAAGATTGTTACATTTTGCTCCTATTTTGTTATATATATATATATATATATATATTAAAGACTACGGATATTTATTTTAACAATTAATTTTTGATAAAATTTAAAATTTAAGTTTTTGAGTTTTATTTAAGATACTTATTTGAAAAATAATTAATGATGGAAAAATTAAGCACAAATAGACCATACAAAGATCCTAAGAGCCCTTAAAAATTATACACCTCACATTATTCTATTGTTAGTGGTTCATGTCTGCAAGCATTTTTTCAATGTCTTCACCCCAGAGAAGAGAGAACAGATAGGGTGCATGTCATTTCATTAACTATAGCTTGCTATAGGAAACAATTAGTTAGTATTGAGAAGCAAGTGTATAAGGATCCACCACCCGAAACAAGATGTACTGACTAAGTATGCAAGCTAAAAAGGGCATTATATGGACTCACAACAAGAAGCATATACAATCATCATCATATACGTATCATACAACACATGTGGGACAAACGCCAATATACAACACCCAGAGTCCATAACCTTAAGAAAATGATACAACAAAGCAAACCACAGGCCAAAAGTCTAACTCCTAAATCTAATTAATTTTAATAACAAACCCTAATTAAAATGTGTAAAGCCATTAATTTTATTATTTTATTAATGTTGATACCTAAATTTCAACGGTCCTCTAAAAATTCGATGAGGAAGGATCTTGTCAACTAGAAAAGGGGAAGACTTCTTGGAAGTCATCCTGAGAGTGCTCGATAAGATGCAAAACCCAAAAACACACACCTGAACATTAAAAACACCTGAAATGTACCAAAAAAGCCAAAATGGTGAAAAATGGGGGTTGGAAGCCCATGGGTTAGCTTAACCCAGGAGTGTGGGTCCGACTTACACTTATAACCCACAAGTGTAGGTCGGACCCACACTCATGGGTTAAGCTGACCCATGGGCTTCCAACCCCTATTTTTCACCATTTTGGCTTTTTCGGTACATTTCAGGTGTTTTTAATATTCAGGTGTGTGTTTTTACGTGTTTTTGGGTTTTTTATCTTGTCGAGCACTTTTAGGATGACTTCGAAGAAGTCTTCCCCCTTCTAGTCAACAGGATCCTTCATCATCAGATTTTTAGAGGACTATTGAAATTTAGGTGTCAACATTAATAAAATAATAAAATCAATCGCTTTAGACATTTTAATTAGGGTTTGTTATTAAAATTAATTAGATTTAGCATATTAGATTTAGGGTTTTAATTGAATAGGATTAATTTTAGGTTAGTAGATTAGATAAGGTCTACTATGTTGAGGAATAAATATCTTACTGGAGACACAATGGTTAATAATGCTTAGTCTAGGAAGTAAGCTTCTTGTGTTTAGAGGGCAGTTAAAAATGGTTTTGCCCTTATCTCTGTAGGTTTTAAGCAAAATGTTCGGAATGGGTTAGTAACCAATTTTTGGCTTAATCATTGGCTTACTAATGAACCACTCATCTCTTATAGCTTGGGTAGTGTTTCTCTTGATGACCAGTGTAAATGTGTGGCAGATTACTGGATTCAGGGTGTTAGGTGGAATTGGATGCTTCTCCAATGTTTACTTATAGAGAGTATTAAACAAAAACTCTCAACAGTCTTTATTAATGAGAGTGAAGCAGCTCAAGATAAAGAAATCTGGAAATTTTCTAAAACTGGCAAGTTTAGCATGAAATCTGCCTATGAAGCTCTTCAGAACCCCAATTTGTTACTTTCAGCTCCCATTTGGAAGATTATTTGGAAAGCACAAATTCCCCCAAAGAATACATGTTTTCTTGTGGTTAGTTGTCCAAGGTAAAATTCTTAGCAATGAGGAAAGGAGTAAATGTGGCTTTATAGCTAATCCTCATTGTCATTTGTGCAGCAATGTTGTTGAATCTCCCCTCTATATCCTTGGTGATTATAATAATGCAAAGGATATACGGTATGCTTGCATTCCTTGAGAGGTTTTTTTTATCAGGAGCTGAATTAGAGTCTTACAAATTGGAGATAGAGTAATCTTAAATCTCGCTCGAAGAATGACTATGCTGGGCAGTAGGGTACATTTTTTGTTGTTACTCTGTGGTGGATATGGCGGTGGACCGCTACGTAATTATAATATGTATTTATTGTAACTTTATTTTTCATTATATATGCTTAACTACTATGAATAGAGATTTAATTCATAATAATGAGAGAATTCTATGAAGAAGACATCTTGCTTTTCCCTAGTTAATTATGCATGCAAATTGGACCATTGGAAAACACGTTTCAAACCATTTATGCACAAATTTGCACGAGTTTACATTTTGTGCTTTAAAATGCATAAACATCCACAAATTACGCATTCAATAATATCAATAATATTTATGGGCTTAGAATGCTAGAATATGTACTTATTGTTATTAATATGCAATTGGAACATAGGATAACATTTTAAAACCATTTTTTACGAGTTCACATTTTGCGTTCAAACATGTACAAATGTGCATAAATTGTGCATTCAATTACGTCAATTTGATTTAAGATTTTGGAATGATATAATTTGTAATTTTTCTCGTAAATATGCAAATGGACCATTGTAAAACATGTGAAATTCATTTCATATTTTGTTATATTGTGTTTGGTATAAGTTTGGAATTCAAATTAATTTTGATTTTGGTAAAAAATACCTTTCTAAATAGATTATGTTTTTACCTTCTTTTTAAATTTCATATTACATTATTTTTTTGGGGAAATTTCATATTACATTGTTAAAAGTGTGATTAGTTAACATTCAAATTAATATATAACTTTTTTAAAAATATTTGTTAAATTTCATTTAAAAATTTTTTTTGATCCCAAAAATTCTATTTTTGTTTCAAGTTAAAGTAGCTTGAACATATTCGATCAAATTTAGCATATATGGCAACCAAAATAAGTATATTTTTAGTATATTCACCATGTAGGCATCCCATTAAGCAGCTTAATCACTTTCTGGGCTCCATAAAATAAATTTTGCTATATAATGGGATCAATTTTTTTTTTAAAAAATCCATGTCTTAAAAAGAAGCTATATCTAGTTTAAACTATTTATTTGATTTTACTAGTTTGACCTCGTCCATAAAATAAAATTTGCTATATGTCACAAATATGCATGAGTTCACATTTTGCGTTCAAACATGCGCAGATTTACACAAATTATGTATTCAATTATATTAATATGATATATGTGTTCGTAATAAAGGAATACCATTTTTGGATGTTCAATACGCAATTGGAGCATTGGATAACATTTCAAAATCATTTATGCAAAAATTTGCACGACTTCACATTTTGCGATAAAATGTGCACAAATTGTGCAGTCAATTATGTCAACTATATTCATGAGTTTAGATATTTAGAATAAGTACTTAGAATTTTAATATGCAATTGGAACATTGGATAACTTGTTCAATACCATTAGTGCACAAATTTTCACGAGTTCACATTTTGCATTTAAAGATGCGCAAGTGTGCACAAATTGTGTATTCAATTAAATCAATTTGATTTATGAGTTTGGAATGATGGAATATGACTTTAGGATGTTCAATATGTGATGGAACAATGGATAACATGTTTAAAACCATTTGTACGCAATTTGATCGAGTTCACGTTTTGCATTCAAACATGCGCACATGTGCACAAATTGTGTATACAATTAAATCAATATGATATATGAAATGATGGAATATGATTCTAGGATTTTCAATATGGTATTGGAACATTGGATAACATGCTCCAAACCATTTCTGTGCAACTTGCAAGAGTTCATGTTTTGCATTCAAATATGCGCAAATGTACATAAATTGTGTATTCAATTATATCAATAAGATTTATGAGTTCATAATGAAGGAATATGATTTTAGGACATTCAATATGCAATTTGATCATTGGATAACATGTTAAAAACCATTTGTGAACAAATTTGAACGAGTTCACATTTTGCATCCATACATGTACAAATGCGCATTCAATTAAGTAAATTCTATTCATGACTTTATAATTTCAGAATAAGTATTTAGAATTGTAAATATGCAATTGGAATAATGGATAACATGTTCAGTACCATTTGTGCACAAATTTGCAAGAGTTCACATTTTGCATTCAAAGATGCACAAAGGTGCCCAGATTGTGACTTCAATTAAATCAATATGATTTTTGAGTTTGGAATGCTGAAATGTGATTTTAGGATGTTCAATATACAATTGAAATGTTGGATAACATGTTCAAAACCATTTGTGTACAATTTGCACTAGTTTGTGTTTTGCTTTCAAACATGCGTAAATGTGCACAAATTGTGTATTCAATTATATCAATTTGATTTACGTGTTCTTAATAAAATAATATTATTTTAGGATGTTCAATATGTAATTGGAGCATTAAATAACAAGTTCAAAACCATTTGTGCACAAATTTGAACGAGTTCACATTTTGCATTCATACATGTACAATGCACAAAATGTGCACTCAATTATGTCAATTATATTCATGAGTTTATAATTTTAGAATAAGAACTTAGAATTATAAATATGCAATTGGAACATTGGATAATATGTTCAATACTATTTGTGCACAAATTTGCACAAGTGCACATTTTGCGTTCAAAGATATGCAAATGTGCACAAATTGTGTATTCAATTAAATAAATTTGATTTATGAGTTTGGAATCATGGAATGTGATTTCTATATTTTCAATATGCAATTGGATCATTGGATAACATATTCAAAACCATTTATGTGCAATTTTCACGAGATCACATTTTACTTTCAAACATGCGTAAATGTGCACAAATTGTGTATTCAATTATATCAATATGATTTAAGTGTTCATAATAAAGGAATATTATTTTAGGATTCTCAATATGCAATTGGAGCATTGGATAACATGTTCAAAACCTTTTATGCATAAATTTGCACGAGTACACATTTTGCATTCATACATGTACAAAGGTGTGCAAATTGTGCATTCAATTATATCAATTATATTCATGAGTTTATAATTTTAGAATAAGTAATTATAATTTTAAATTCGCAATTGGAACATTGGATAACATGTTCAATACCATTTGTTCACAAATTTGCACGAGTTCACATTTTGCATTCAAAGATTCACAAATGTGCACAAATTGTGTATTCAATTAAATCAATCTAATTTATGAGTTTGTTATGATGGAATGTGATTTCAAGATTTTCACTATGCAATCAGAACATTGGATAACATATTCAAAACCATTTGTGTTCAATTTGCACGTGTTCATGTTTTGCTTTCAAACATGCGCAAATGTTCATAAATTGTGTATTCAATTATGTCAATCTGATTTATGTGTTTGTAATAAAGGAATATTATTTTAGGATGTTCAATATGCAATTGGATCATTGGATAACATGTTCAAAACCATTTGTGTACAAATTTGCTCGAGTTCATATTTTGCATTCATACATATATAAATGTGGACAAATTGTGCATTCAATTATGTCAATTATGTTCATGAATTTATAATTTTAGAACAAGTAATTAGAATTATAAATTTGGAATTGGAACATTGGATAACATGTTTAATACCATTTGTTCACAAATTTGCACGAGTTCACATTTTGTGTTCAAAGATTCAGAAATGTGCACAAATTGTGTATTCAATTAAATCAATATGATTTATGAGTTTGGAATGATGGAATGTGATTGCAAGATTTTCAATATGCAATCGGACATTGAATAACATATTCAAAACCATTTGTGTGCAATTTGTATGAGTTCATATTTTGCTTTCAAACATGCGCAAATGTGCACAAATTGTGTATTCAATTATATCAATCTGATTTATGTGTTCATAATAAAGGAATATTATTTTAGGATGTTCAATATGCAATTGGAGCATTGGATAACTTGTTCAAAACCATTTGTGCAAAAATTTGCATGAGTTCATATTTTGCATTCATACATATATAAATGTGCACAAATTGTGCATTCAATTATGTCAATTATATTCATGAATTTATAATTTCAAAATAAGTACTTAGAATTATAAATATGCAATTGGAACATTGGATAATATGTTCAATACCATTTTTGCACAAATTTGCATGAGTTCACATTTTGCGTTAAAAAATGTGCAAATGTGCATAAATTGTGTATTCAATTAAATCAATATGATTTATGAGTTTGGAATGATGGAATGGGATTTCAAGATTTTCATTATGCAATTGGAACATTGGATAACATATTCAAAACCATTTGCATGCAATTTCAATGAGTTGACTTCTTACTTTCAAACATGTGCAAATGTGCACAAATTGTGTATTCAATTAAATTAATTTGATTTAAGAGTTCGTAACAAATGATTATTATTTTAGGATATTCACTATGCAATTGAAGCATTGGATAACATGTTCAAAACCATTTGTGCAAAAATTTGCACGAGTTCATATTTTGCATTCATACATGTACAAATGTGCAAAAATTGTGCATTCAATTATGTCAATTATATTCATGAGTTTAGATATTTAGAATAAGTAGTTAGAATTGTAAATATGCAATTGGAACATTGGATAACTTGTTTAATACCATTAGTGCACAAATTTTCATGAGTTCACATTTTGTATTTAAATATGCGCAAATGTGCATAAATTGTGTATTCAATAAAATCAATCTGATTTTTTTAGTTTTGAATGCTTGAATTTATAGATTTTCAATATGCAATTGGAACATTGGATAACATATTCAAAACCACTTGTGTACAAATTTGCATGAGTTCACTTTTTGCATTCATACATGTATAAATTTGCACAAATTGTGCATTTAATTATACCAATTATATTCATGAGTTTATAATTTTAGAATAAGTAATTAGAATTGTAAATTTGTAATTGGAACATTGAATAACATGTTCAATACCATTTGTTCACAAATTTGAACGAGTTCACGTTTTACGTTCAAATATGAGCAAATGTGTACAAATTGTGTACTCAATTATATCAATCTGATTTATAAGTTTGGAATCATGGATTGTGATTTCTAGATTTTGAATACACAATTGGAACATTAGATAACATATTCAAAACCATTTGCGTGCAATTTGCACAAGTTCAAATTTTGCTTTCAAACATGCGTAAATGTGCACAAATTGTTTATTCAATTATATCTATATGATTTATGTGTTCATAATAAAGGAATATTATTTTAGGATGTTCAATATGCAATTGGAGCATTGGATAACATGTTCAAAACCATTTGTGCAAAAATTTGCACGAGTTCACATTTTGCATTCATACATGTACAAATGTGCACAAATTGTGCATTCAATTATGTCAATTATATTCATGAGTTTATAATTTTAGAATAAGTAATTAGAATTGTAAATTTGCAATTGGAACATTGGATAACATGTTCAATACCATTTGTTCACAAATTTGCACGAGTTCACATTTTACGTTCAAAGATGTGCAAATGTGCATAAATTGTATATTCAATTAAATCAATATGATTTATGAGTTTGGAATGACGGAATGTGATTTCAAGACTTTCAATATGCAATTTGAATATTGGATAACATATTCAAACCATTTGTGTGCAATTTGCATGAGTTGACATTTTACTTTTAAACATGCATAAATGTGCACAAATTGTGCATTCAATTAAATCAATCTAATTTAAGAGTTCATAACAAAGGATTATTATTTTAGGATGTTCAATATGCAATTGGAGCATTGGATAACATGTTCAAAACCATTTATGTAAAAATTTGCACGAGTTCATGTTTTGTAATCAAATGTGCATAAATTATGCATTCAATTATGTCAATTATATTCATGAGTTTAGATATTTAGAATAAGAACTTAGAATTTTAAATATGCATTTGGAACATTGGATAACTTGTTCAATACCATTAGTGCATAAATTTTCACGAGTTCACATTTTGCATTTAAAGATGCGCAAATGTGCACTAATTGTGTATTCAATTAAATCAATTTGATTAATGAGTTTGGAATGATGGAATATGATTTTAGGATGTTCAATATGTGATGGAATAATGGATAACATGTTCAAAACCGTTTGTATGCAATTTGATCGAGTTCATATTTTACATTAAAACATGCACAAATGTGCACAAATTGTGTATACAATTAAATCAATATGATATATGAAATGATGGAATATGATTCTAGGATGTTCAATATGGTATTGGAACATTGGACAACATGCTCTAAACCATTTGTGTGCAATTTGCACAAGTTCACGTTTTACGTTCAAACATGCGCAAATGTGCACAAATTTTGTATTCAATTATATCAATATGATTTATGAGTTCATAATGAAGGAATATGATTTTAGGACATTCAATATGCAATTGGATAATTGGATAACGTGTTCAAAACCATTGCACGAGTTCACATTTTGCATTCATACATGTATAAATGCGCATTCAATTATGTCAACTATATTCATGACTTTACAATTTCAGAATAAGTATTTAGAATTGTAAATATGCAATTGGAACATTGGATAACATGTTTAATACCATTTGTGCATAAATTTGCACGAGTTCATATTTTGCGTTTAAAGATGCGCAAATGTACCCAAATTGTGCCTTCAATTAAATCAATCTGATTTTTGAGTTTGGAATTCTAGAATGTGATTTCAGGATGTTCAATATGCAATTGGAATATCGTATAACATGTTCAAAACCATTTGTGTGCAATTTGCACCAGTTTGCGTTTTGCTTTCAAACATGTGTAAATGTGCACAAATTGTGTATTCAATTATATCAATTTGATTTATGTGTTCTTAATAAAGGAATATTATTTAAAGATGTTATGTTAGTGATATGCACTAGGTCAATCATTTGATTATGCATTGACTTTCTTATTTTATTAATAAAGAGGTATTTCATTATCATTTGATTTTATGATAATTATATGAATGGTTAATTCTTACTAAGACCATCAAGTATGTGACTTGATAGTAAAACCCTTAGATTAAAATAAGAGTTCTATTCTAATTATCCTTAGCTATTTATTAATTATATAAATGTTAAAGTATTAAGGCTAGTATGATGTTGACTGATGGTTATGTTTTACTAATCATGAATATGAGATATTAAGTCAACTTATAGGTACATGATAAGAGATCATGTACTGGATTGACCCACTATGAGAATACTGCATAGAATATTGTCATAAGTATTTTCATCACAGTAATTTTATTTCGGTCCTTTGACCTTGAAATCATTATGGATTTCTACATAGCTATTTTATGTTTTGACACATTTTAACATTGTCTTTAACCGGACGATTAGATAGGATGTTGTTGGATATGAAATTAGTTATGTGAGGAATATGAGTGATTTAGAAGGAATTTATCCCTCATTAATATGAGAAAGATATCTATGGGCCCCTTGATGAGATAGACTAAAGGAAAATGCATGGCCATACTGAAATGAATTGATAAAGAGTTATCATTTTCAATCTACTTGGAATCAAGTTAGAATATTGAACTATATAAGAATGACATTCTAGGCCTTATGTTCAATTAAGATATCATGTGATAAAGGGACGATAAAATTCATTGTAATTAGGTTATGTCGGATTATTGACTTCACATAACTTGGGTAGTCATAATGTCTTGCTAGAGGCCACTTATGACTTGTAGGCCTAAATAAAGATTTAGGCCCACTGCCAATGTTATGTGAACCTATAGGGTCACACACTTAGAACAAGCCCAAAACAATTATGGGTTTAATAAGCCCAAAATAAACTCTATGGAAATAAATAATTAAAGTGTTTTATTTATTTATTTAAAATAACATTTATCTTAAATAAATAAGATATTATTTCTGATTTGTTTTTAAAACAAAATTAGAATGTAATAAATGGAAATTACCAAAAAAGGTTTTTGGTAGGTGAAACCCTAATTTAGAGTCTATAAATATGTTATATTCTCTAGGGTTTAATAGTTTTGTTTTCCCTGCCTCGAAAAACGGTTTTCTCTCTTCCTAGAAAACAAATATAGAGTTTTTCTTTTGTTCTTGATTTGTGAGACAATCAAGAAGGTTGCTAGCACACACTCCAATTCGTTTTGTGAAGGGCTATTCATGTGGATACCTATAGAGGACGCATCCTTTTGGAGACGTCTTGATCCGAACAACTAAAGCAAAAAGCTCAAGGTAAGGTGTCACCGGTGTGAACCTCCTCTCATCCTTCCAGAAAATCTTTCCTCTTCTGTGTTTTGGTGAGATTCTTGAAACTCTAGATTTAATCAAATAGTCAAATTACATGGATCCAGGTTTGGGAATGTGATAAAATTTTAATTTTTCACTGCGTTTGTATCACGAAACCCCAACAGTGGTATTAGAGCCACTTGTAATTCGATTAATTAATTCTTTGTATATGTGATATATGTTAGGGTTTATGATTCATTTTGAAAAGGGTTTTCAAAATTATCAAAAAAGATTTTTTATTTGTTTTGTGACAATTTTTAGTAATCTATTTGAAAACAGAATTAAACATTAATTTGATTAATGTTTGTAATGGTTTAATGTGATTAAAGTAAAAGCAGTTTTTGATTATATGAATACAGGATGTTGTTTCGTGAAAAATGAATTAAGTATAATCTGTGCTAGCAGGTAGCATGGCTGTGCGCATTTTGCACATGGTCGTGCGTGATATGATGTCAATCAGGTAGCACGGCCATGCGCATTTTGCACATGGTCGTGCGACCTGATGGACAAGCAAAGTCGAATTTGTACAAGTATACAAATTGATCTATTTATTGCTCTTTTTATTGTGATTTTTTATTATGATCAAAATCAGCTACTAGCACAGATGTTTTTATAAAAAACTAAATTTTTTTTTATCTATTTTGAACAAAATTTTCAGACTGTAGGCTGTTTACAGAAAGTGATGTTGTTTTAGGCAGCAGTTGATTCAGTAATTTGATTACGAAAATTGGTTGGTTGCTTCCTTAACACAAATTAGGGTTTCATGGTGGCTGTTTTAATTGAGCATTTTGTCTATTTTTGAGCAAGTTGATTTTATAGTAATTTGATTACGAAAATTCATTAATGTTTAGAAATTTGAAAGGTAATTCACTGAAGAACTAAGGTGAAGTGTTTACCGTCGGTCCTGCTAAAAAACTAAAATTTTTTTGATCTATTTTGACTAGCCAGCGGGACCGACACCTAGGGCTCTACCCCTTAGACCCCACCAAGGGGCGATGCTCCTTGGAACCCCACTAGGGGCACTGCCCCTAGGACCCAGCAAGGGGCGTTTCCCCTTGACCCCAAAAGAATTGTCACATTATTTTATTTTAACTTAATAATTGGATTTGCTAACTAAATAGATTATCATGTTATACATGTTTGTAGTTTTATACATGGTGCATAGCATGGCCCTTAAACCAATGTGATTGGATTTAATTTTTTATGGGTTGTAACTTTAAATACGGCCTGCGAGTCATTTTTGTTTTATTGTATTTATTTTATTAAATTAGTGTAGAATAAATTATGACAATTTATGTAAATCAAGACCCATGGTGCGATTCAAGTTGGAGGCACAGGATAGAGACCTAAGGTGGGAACTAAAGAAGGAGATCCATGGTAGAAGATGGAGATTCAAGTTGGAGGCTCAATTTGTAATTGTAATATTACCTAGGTTTGACCTTTGATTTTCATATTGGCTTATGAAGATTAACTTAGATTTGGGCCATGCTATGTCACATTTATTTTAGTTGTTATGTATGTGATGCCATATGATGCCATGCAATACAACATAATAATAACTAAATAAGATTAAATAAAGATGAACCCTCATTTAATATTAAGTCATATAATGCCTCCTATAAATTCAACACTTGTCAAGCCTTAGATTATTATATATGGGCCTGCCAAAGTAGGGTGTATAAATTTATCCGAAGAAGGCAAGTTGGATAATGGTGCTATCCAAACGTTTGATATGGTTTAACATAACTAGGTTATCAAAATGGTTTTGGACCTAGGGCATTAGATAGGATTTTAAGCCATGACATGTGATGTTAAATCCCATACCATCCAAGAGTTACATGAGATGTAATTGATAAGAGTTGTCTACCTAAATAACCATATTTTAGGCGATGAGCCAAAGCTCACTTAGAGTATGGTGAAATATGGATATTGGCCCACTAAAATTTGTAAAATTAATTTAGAGGGTTATTGATTTAAGTAAATTTAGTGGGAGTTTTGTAATTATGCCTCATACATATTTAATAAAATAATGAATGGACTTTGCATATATTTGTTATAGAAAATGACTTCAAATACTACATTTACCATGTCGCTACGCTCGATCCTTGAGAAGGATGAGCTCAATGGGACTAACTTTCTTGACTGGTACAGAAACCTAAGAATTGTTCTTAGGCATGAGAGAAAGGAATACATCCTTGATCAACCCATCCCTGAGGAACCAGCTGCCAATGCTCCTAGAGCACAAAGGGATGCTTATAATAAGCATCTCAATGATTCTACTGATGTCACTTGTGTTATGCTTGGATGTATGGAGTTTGAGCTACAAAAGCAGCTGATGGAAATGGAGGCTTATACTATGATAGGCCATCTCAAGGAAATGTTCCAAGAGAAAGCCAAAATTGAAAGGTTCAATACCATCAGGGCATTGCTTTCCTACAAGCTGACTATTGGTGGCTCTATCAGTCCTCATGTTCTCAAGATAAAGGGTCATCTTGACCACTTGGACAAGCTTGGTCTCAAGATTGAACAAGAACTGGCTGTGGATATTATTCTCCAATCTTTGCCTGAAGCTTATGATAGCTTCATTATGAATTACAATATGCATAGTATGGAGAATAATGTTTCAGAATTGCATGGGATTCTGAAAACTGCTGAAAGGAACATCAAGAGTAACACCAAGGATGTTCTCATGGTCAATAAGGGAAAGGGGATGAAAAGGGTTGGAAAGGGAAAAGGCAAGGTTTTTAAAGGCTTTCAGAAGCCCAAGCCCAAGCCCAAATCTAAGGCTGAACCCAAAACAAAGGAAGGAATTTGCTTTTTTTGTAATGAGCAAGGCCACTGGAAAAGAAATTGTAAGCTCTATTTGGATGATCTGAAGAAGAAGTGTGGTGAGACTACCTCTTCAGGTATTCATGTTATAGAATTAAATCTACCTACTTCTAATTCTGATTCTTGGGTATTAGATACTGGATCAGGATCTCACATTTGTACAAGTATGCAGGGTATAAAAAGGAGTAGATCATTGGCAAGAGGCGAAGTGTACCTACGAGTTGGCAATGGAGCAAGAGTTGTTGCCTTAACTGTAGGAACTTATGAGTTACCTTTGCCTAGTGGACTTGTTTTATCTTTAGAAAATTGTTATTATGCACCTACTATGCGTAGGAATATTATTTCTATTTCTTGTTTGGACAAGAAAGGGTTTGAATTTATTATTAAGAATAATAAATGCAATATTTATCAGGATAACATTTTCTATGGATATGCTCCATGCACTAGTGGACTTTATGTTTTAGATGCTGAAGACATTAATGAAATACCAATCTATAACATAGATACAAAGAAATCTAAATCTAATGATTTAAACTCAACCTATCTCTGGCATTGTCATTTAGGCCATATAAATGAGAAACGCATTTTAAAGTTACACCAAAATAGGCTTTGAAATTCATTTAATTATGAATCATTTGATACTTGTGAATCTTGTTTACTTGGAAAAATGACTAAAACACCTTTTACTGGACAGAGTGAGAAGGCTAATGACTTATTAGGCCTAATACATTTTGATGTCTGTGGACCATTAAGCTCAATTGCTAGAGGAGGTTTTCAGTACTTCATAACTTTCAAAGATGATTTCAATAGATATGGCTCTCTCTATCTAATGAAACATAAATCTGAATCTTTTGAAAAGTTCAAAATTTTCAAGAATGAAGTACAAAATCAACTTGGTAAAAATATTAAAATACTAAGATCAGATCGAGGTGGTGAATATTTAAACTAAGAATTTATAGATCATCTTAGAGATTGTGGGATTGTTTCACAATTGACTCCTCTAGGTACACCACAATGGAATGGTGTGTCTGAACACAAAAATCGAACTCTATTAGATATGGTTCAATCTGTGATGAGTCAATCTGATCTTCCAATCTCTTTTTGGGGATATGCTTTAGAAACTGATGCATTCATTTTGAATAGAGTTCCATCGAAGGCAGTTGAAAAGACACCATATGAGAAATGGACTAGAAAAATGCCCAGTTTGTCTTTACTTAAGATTTGGGGATGTGATGCTTTTGTGAAGCATCAAATCTCAGATAAACTAGCACCTAAATCTGGCAAATGCCTTTTTATGGGATATCCTAAAGAAACTAAAGGATATTACTTCTACAATGCATCTGAGAACAAAGTGTTTATGTCTTGGAATGGTATATTCTTGGAAAGAGAGTTTATTTCCAAAGGAACCAGTGGGAGTACAATGCAACTTGAAGAAATTCAAGGCCCACAAAATAGCATTGTACTTGATATGGAACCGCAACTGAATTAACAAGTAGTTGTTGAGCCTGCACAAGTACCAGAAGACCCAAGGAGGTCTGGTAGGACATGTCAAATCCCCATAAGATATGGATTTCTCATAACCAATGATAATGATGTGTTAATTATGGATCATAATGAGCCCACATCTTATCAAGAGGCCATAAATAGTCCTGACTCTGAGAAATGACTTGAAGCCATGAGATCATAAATGCAATCCATGTATGATAATCAAGTATGGACCTTGATTGACCCAAATGATGGTTTAAAAACTATTGGGTGCAAATGGGTTTTCAAAAAGAAAATTGACATGGATGGCAATGTGCATACCTTTAAGGCAAGACTGGTTGCAAAAGGTTTCAAACAAACACATGGTATAGACTATGATGAAACCTTTTCACCAGTGGCTATGCTAAAATGTATTCGAATTCTCCTGGCCATAGCTGCATACTATGATTATAAAATATGGCAAATGGATGTCAAAACAACATTTCTAAATGGAAATTTACTTGAGGATGTGTACATGACACAACCAGAGGGTTTTGTTAGTCCTGAGAATTCTGGAAAGGTATGCAAGCTTCAAAGATCCATTTATGGATTAAAGCAAGCATCTCAGAGTTGGAATCTTCATTTTGATGAAGCAGTCAAAGAATTTGGCTTCATTAAAAATGATAATGAACCTTGTGTATACAAGAAAGTTAGTGGGAGTGCTATTGTGTTTTTAGTGTTGTATGTGGATGACATACTACTCATTGGAAATGATATCCCTATTTTACAAAATGTTAAATCATGGTTAGGGAATTGTTTCTCAATGAAAGACTTAGGTGAAGTTGCTTATATTAGGCATCAAGATCTATAGAGATAGATCTAAAAGGCTTATTGGACTAAGTCAAAGCACTTATATTGATAAGGTATTAAACAGGTTTAGTATGCAAGATTCCAAGAGAGGATTCTTGCCAATGTCGCATGGCATTAGTCTCAGCAAGACTCAGTGTCCTATGACACAAGATGAGTGAGACCGCATGAGTAAGATTCGATATGGTTTTGCTATTAGATCTATCATGTATGCAATGTTGTGTACTCGACCTAATATTTCATATGCCTTTCATATGCCTTAAGCACAATGAGCAGATATCAGTTAGACCCAGGTGAAAGTCACTGGATAGCAGTTAAAAATATCCTTAAGTACTTAAGAAGAACTAAGGATGCATTTTTACTGTATGGTGGTCAGGAAGATGAGCAAGTTGTAAATGGTTACACAGATGCCAGCTTCCAAACTGACAAGGATGATTTTCGATCATAATCAGGATATGTGTTTTTTTTAATAGAGGTGCAGTGAGTTGGAGGAGTTCTAAGCAAGACATTATTGCCAATTCTACAACAGAAGCTGAGTACATAGTTGCCTCAAAGGCAGTTAAGGAGGCTATTTGGATCAAGAAGTTCATAATTGGACTAGGTGTTGTTCCTAGTATATCAGATCCAGTGAACTTGTATTGTGACAATAATGGAGCTATAGCCCAAGCTAAGGAGCCCAGATCACATCAGAGATCCAAACACATACTCAGGCGTTATCATCTCATTCGAGAAATCATTAAGAGAGGAGACGTCAAGATATGCAAAGTACCTACAAATGATAATGTTGCTGATCCACTGACTAAACCTCTTCCATAACCTAAACATGAGAGTCATATTAGGTCCATGGGTATTCGATATGATGTTGATTGGGCCTAATGCAAGTGGAAGATTTTTAGTGATATGCACTAGGTCAATCATTTGATTATGCATTGACTTTCTTATTTTATTAATAAAGAGGTATTCCATTATCATTTGATTTTATGATAATTATATGAATGGTTAATTCTTACTAAGGCCATCAAGTATATGACTTGATAGTAAAACCCTTAGATTAAAATAAGAGTTCTATTCTAATTATCCCTAGCTATTTATTAATTATATAAATGTTAAAGTATTAAGGCTAGTATGATGTTGACTGATGATTATGTTTTACTAATCATGAATTTGAGATATTAAGTCAACATATAGGTACATTATGAGAGATCATGTACTAGATTGACCCACTATGAGAATACTATATAGAATATTATCATAAGTATTTCTCATCACAGTAATTTTATTTTAGTCCTTTGACCTTGAAATCATCATGGATTTCTATATAGCTATTTTATGTTTTGACACATTCTAACATTGTCTTTAAACAGACGATTAGATAGGATGTTGTTGGATATGAAATTAGTTATGTAAGGAATGTGAGTGATTTAAAAGGAATTTATCCTTCATTAATATGAGAAAGATATCTATGGGCCCCTTGATGAGATAGACTGAAGCAAAATGCATGGCCATGCTGAAATGAATTGATAAAGAGTTATCATTTTCACTCTAGTTGGAATCAAGTCAAAATATTGAACTATATAAGGATGACATTCTATGCCTTATGTTCAATTAAGATATCAAGTGATAAAGGGACGATAAAATTCACTGTAATTAGGTTATGTCGAATTCTTGACTTCATGTAACTTGGGTAGTCATAATGTCTTGCTAGAGGCCACTTATGACTTGTAGGCCTAAATAGAGATTTAGGCCCACTGCCAATGTTATGTGAACCTATAGGGTCACACACTTAGAAAAAGCCCAAAACAATTATGGGTTTAATAAGCCCAAAATAAACTCTATGGAAATAAATAATTAAAGTGTTTTATTTATTTGTTTATTTATTTAAGATAAATGTTATTTTAAATAAATAAATAAATAAGATATTATTTCTGATTTGTTTTAAAAAAAAATTAGAATGTAATAAATGGAAATTACTAAAAAGGTTTTTGGTAGGTGAAACCCTAATTTGGAGTCTATAAATATGTTATATTCTCTAAGGTTTAATAGTTTTGTTTTCCTGCCTCCAAATACGGTTTTCTCTCTTCCTAGAAAAAAACCATAGAGTTTTTCTTTTGTTCTTGATTTGTGAGACAATAAAAAATGTTGCTAGCACACACTCAAATTCATTTTGTGAAGGGTTGTTCGTATGGATACCTATAGAGGACGCAATCTTTTGGAGACTTCTTGATCCGAACAACCAAAGCAAAAAGCTCAAGGTAAGGTGTCACCGGTGTGAACCTCCTCTTATCCTTCTAGAAAATCTTGCCTCTTCTACGTTTTGGTGAGATTCTTGAAACTCTAGATTTAATCAAATAGTCAAATTACATGGATCCAGGTTTGGGAATGTGATAAAATTTTAATTTTTCACTGTGTTTGTATCACGAAACCCCAACATGTTCAATATGCAATTGGAGCATTGGATAACATGTTCAAAACCATTTGTGCACAAATTTGCATGAGTTCATATTTTGCATTCATATATGTATAAATGTGCACAAATTGTGCATTCAATTATGTCAATTATTTTCATGAGTTTATAATTTCAAAATAAGTACTTAGAATTATAAATATGCAATTGGAACATTGGATAACATGTTCAATACCATTTTTGTACAAATTTGCATGAGTTCACATTTTGTGTTAAAAAATGCGCGAATGTGCACAAATTGTGTATTTAATTAAATCAATCTAATTTATGAGTTTGGAATGATGGAATGTGATTTCAAGATTTTCAATATGCAAAGCAAAAAGCTCGAGGTAAGGTGTCACCGGTGTGAACCTCCTCTTATCCTTCTAGAAAATCTTGCCTCTTCTGCATTTTGGTGAGATTCTTGAAACTCTAGATTTAATCAAATAATCGTATTACATGGATCCAAGTTTGGGAATGTGATAAAATTTTAATTTTTCGCTGTGTTTGTATCATGAAACCCCAACATGTTCAATATGCAATTGGAGCATTGGATAACATGTTTAAAACCATTTGTGCACAAATTTGCATGAGTTCATATTTTGCATTCATATATGTATAAATGTGCACAAATTATGCATTCAATTATGTCAATTATTTTCATGAGTTTATAATTTCAAAATAAGTACTTAGAATTATAAATATGCAATTGGAACATTGGATAACATGTTTAATACCATTTTTGCACAAATTTTCATGAGTTCACATTTTGTGTTAAAAAATGTGCGAATGTGCACAAATTGTGTATTTAATTAAATCAATCTAATTTATGAGTTTGGAATGATGGAATGTGATTTCAAGATTTTCAATATGCAATTGGCACATTGGATAACATATTCAAAACCATTTGTGTGCAATTTGAACGAGTTGACGTCTTGCTTCCAAACATGTGCAAATGTGCATAAATTGTGTATTCAATTAAATCAATTTGATTTAAGAATTTTTAATAAAGGATTATTATTTTATGATGTTCAATATGCAATTGGAGCATTGGATAACATGTTCAAAACAATTTGTGCAAAAATTATGCATTCAATTATGTCAGTTATATTCATGAGCTTAGATATTTTGAATAAGTACTTAGAATTATAAATTTGCAATTGGAACATTGGATAACTTGTTTAATACTATTAGTGCAAAAATTTTCACGAGTTCACATTTTGTATTTAAAGATGTGCAAATGTGCCTAAATTGTGTATTCAATTAAATAAATCTGATTTTTGAGTTTAGAATGCTGGAATGTGAGTTCAAAATGTTAAATATGCAATTGGAACGTTGGATAACATGTTCAAAACCATTTGTGTGCAATTTGCACCAGTTTGCATTTTGTTTTCAAACATGCGCAAATGTGCACAAATTATGTATTCAATTATATCAATATGATTTATTTGTTCATAATAAAGGAATATTATTTTAGGATGTTCAATATGCAATTGGAGCATTCGATAACATGTTCAAAACCATTTGTGCACAAATTTGCACGAGTTCACATTTTGCATTTAAACATATACAAATGTGCACAAATCGTGCACTCAATTATGTCAATTATATTCATGAGTTTATAATTTTAGAATAAGTACTTAGAACTGTAAATATTTAATTGGAACATTGGATAACATGTTCAATACCATTTATGCACAAATTTGCATAAGTTCACATTTTGCGTTTAAAGATGCACAAATGTGCACAAATTGTGTATTTAATTAAATCAACATTATTTATGAGTTTGGAATCATGGATTATGATTTATAGATTTTCAATATGCAATTGGAATGTTGGATAACATATTCAAAACCATTTGTTGGCAATTTGCACGGGATCACATTTTGCTTTCAAACATGCGCAAATGTGCACAAATTGTGTATTCTATTATATCAATCTAATTTATGTGTTCATAATAAAGGAATATTATATTAGGATGTTCAATATGCAACTGGAGCATTGGATAACATGTTCAAAACCATTTGTGCACAAATTTGCACAAGTACACATTTTGCATTCATACATGTACAAATGTGTGCACATTGTGCATTAAATTATGTTAATTATATTCATGAGTTTATAATTTTAGAATAAGTAATTAGAATTGTAAATTTGCAATTGGAACATTGGATAAAGTGTTCAATAGACGAGTTCACATTTTGCGTTCAAAGATTTACAAATATGCACAAATTGTGTATTCAATTAAATCAATCTGATTTATGAGTTTGGAATGATGGAATGTGATTTCAATATTTTCAAGATGCAATCGGAACATTGGATAACATATTCAAAACCATTTGAGTGCAATTTGCACGAGTTCACATTTTGTTTTAAACATACGCAAATGTGCACAAATTATGTATTCAATTATATCAATCTGATTTATGTGTTTGTAATAAAGGAATATTATTTTAGGATGTTCAATAAGCAATTGGAGCATTTGATAACATGTTTAAAACCATTTTTGAACAAATTTATACGAGTTCACATTTTGCATTCATACATGTACAAATGTGCACAAATTATGCACTCAATTATGTCAATTATATTCATGAGTTTATAATTTTAGAATAAGTACTTAGAATTTTAAATATGCAATTGGAACATTGGATAACATGTTCAATACCATTTGTGCACAAATTTGCACGAGTTCACATTTTGCATTCAAACATGTACAAATGTGCACAAATCATGCACTCAATTATTTCAATTATATTCATGAGTTTATAATTTTAGAATAAGTACTTAGAATTGTAAATATTCAATTGGAACATTGGATAACATGTTCAATACCATTTGTGCACAAATTTGCACGAGTTCACATTTTGCGTTCAAAGATGCACAAATGTACATAAATTGTGTATTTAATTAAATCAAAGTTATTTATTAGTTTGGAATCATGGATAGTGATTTCTAGATTTTCAATATGCAATTGGAATGTTGGATAACATATTGAAAACCATTTGTGGGCAATTTGCACGAGATCATATTTTGCTTCCAAACATGCGCAAATGTGCACAAATTGTGTATTCTATTATATCAATCTAATTTATGTGTTCTTAATAAAGGAATATTATATTAGGATGTTCAATATGCAACTGGAGCATTAGATAACATGTTCAAAACCATTTGTGCATAAATTTGCACAAGTACACATTTTGCATTCATAAATGTACAAATGTGTGCACATTGTGCATTAAATTATGTCAATTATATTCATGAGTTTATAATTTTAGGATAAGTAATTAGAATTTTAAATTTGCAATTGGAACATTGGATAAAATGTTCAATACCATTTGTTCACAAATTTGCACGAGTTCACATTTTGCATTCAAAGATTTACAAATGTGCACAAATTGTGTACTCAATTAAATCAATCTGATTTATGAATTTGGAATGATGGAATTTGATTTCAAGATTTTCAATATGCAATCAGAACATTGGATAACATATTCAAAACCATTTGAGTGCAATTTGCATGAGTTCACGTTTTGCTTTCAAACATACGCAAATGTGCACGAATTGTGTATTCAATTATATCAATCTGATTTATGTGTTTTTAATAAAGGAATATTATTTTAGGATGTTAAATAAGCAATTGGAGCATTTGATAACATGTTTAAAACCATTTTTGAACAAATTTACACGAGTTCACATTTTGCATTCATACATATACAAATGTGCACAAATTATGCACTCAATTATGTCAATTATATTCATGAGTTTATAATTTTAGAATAATTACTTAGAATTGTAAATATGCAATTGGAACATTGGATAACATGTTCAATACCATTTGTGCACAAATTTGCACGAGTTCACATTTTGCGTTCAAAGATGTGCAAATGTGCCCAAATTGTGTCTTTAATTAAATCAATATGATTTATGAGTTTGGAATGTTGGAATGTGATTTTAGGATGTTCAATATGCAATTGGAACATTGGATAACATGTTCAAAACTATTTGTGTGCAATTTGCACGAGTTCAAATTTTGCTTTCAAACATGCGCAAATGTGCACAAATTGTTTATTCAATTATATCTATATGATTTATGTGTTCATAATAAAGGAATATTATTTTAGGATGTTCAATATGCAATTGGAGCATTGGATAACATGTTCAAAACCATTTGTGCATAAATTTGCATGAGTTTATATTTTGCATTCATATATGTACAAAGGTGTGCAAATTGTGCATTCAATTATGTCAATTATATTCATGTGTTTATAATTTTAGAATAATTAATTAGAATTGTAAATTTGCAACTGGAACATTGGATAACATGTTCAATACCATTTGTTCACAAATTTGCACAAGTTCACATTTTGCATTTAAAGATTCACAAATGTGCACAAATTGTGTATTCAATTAAATCAATCTAATTTATGAGTTTGGAATGATGGAATGTGATTTCAAGATTTTCAATATGCAATCAGAACATTGGAGAACATATTCAAAACCATTTGTGTGCAATTTGCATGAGTTCAGATTTTGCTTTCAAATATGCGTAAATGTGCACAAATTGTGTATTCAATTATATCAATATGATTTATGTGTTCGTAATGAAGGAATATTATTTTAGGATGTTCAATATGCAATTGGATCATTGGATAACATGTTTAAAACCATTTGTGCATAAATTTGCACTTGTTCACATTTTGCAGTCATACATGTACAAATGTATGCAAATTGTGCATTCAATTATGTCAATTATATTCTTGAGTTTATAATTTTAGAATATGTAATTAGAATTGTAAATTTGCAATTGGAACATTGGATAACATGTTCAATACCATTTGTTCACAAATTTTCACGAGTTCACATTTTGCGTTCAAAGATGCAAATCGCATGTTTGAAAGCAAAATGCAAACTGGTGCAAATTGCACATAAATGGTTTTGAACATGTTATTTGACATTCCAATTGCATATTGAACATTTGCAGATCTTTGAATGCAAAATGTGAACTCGTGCAAATTTGTGCATAAATATTATTGAACTTGTTATCCAATGTTCCAATTGCATATTTAAAATTCTAAGTACTTATTCTAAAATTATAAAGTCATGAATAGAATTGAGATAATTTAATGCAAAATTTGTGCACATTTGTACATGTATGAATGCGAAATGTGAACTCATGCAAATTTATGCACAAATGTTTTTGAACATGTTATCCAATGGTCCAATTGTATATTGAACATCCTAAAAGAATATTCCTTTATTACAAACACATAAATCATATTGTTGTAATTGAATACACAATTTGTGCACATTTGCGCATCTTTGAACAAAAAATCTAGAAATCACATTCCATGGTTCCAAACTCATAAATCACATTAATTTAATTGAAAACACAATTTTTGCACATTTGCGCATCTTTGAACATAAAATATGAACTCGTACAAATTTGTGCACAAATGGTATTGAACATGTTATCCAATATTCCAATTGCATATTTAAAATTCTAAGTAGTTATTCTAATATTATAAACTCATGAATACAATTGACATAATTGAATGCCCAAGTTGTGCACATTTGTACATGTATGAATGCAAAATGTGAACTCGTGCAAATATGTGCACAAATGGTTTTTAACATTTTATCCATGGCTCCAATTTCATATTGAACATCCTAAAATAATATTCCTTTATTACAAACATATAAATTAGATTGATATAATTGAATACACAATTTGTGCACATTTACGCACTTTTGAAAGCAAAATGCAAACTGGTGCAAATTGCACACAAATGGTTTTGAACATGTTATCCAATGTTCCAATTGCATATTGAGCATCCTAAAATCACATTCCATCATTACAAACTCAAAAATTAGATTGATTTAATTGAATACGCAATTTGTGCATATTTACGCATCTTTGAACGCAAAATATGAACTCGTGTAAATTTGTGCACAAATGATATTGAACATGTTATCCAATTTTCCAATTGCATATTTAAAATTCTAAGTAGTTATTCTAATATTATAAACTCATGAATACAATTGACATAATTGAATGCACAAGTTGTGCACATTTGTACATGTATGAATGCAAAATGTGAACTCGTGCAAATATGTGCACAAATGGTTTTGAAAATTTTATCCAATGCTCCAATTGCATATTGAACATCCTAAAATAATATTCTTTTATTAAAAACACATAAATTAGATTGATATAATTGAATACACAATTTGTGCACATTTGCGCACTTTTGAAAGCAAAATGCAAACTGGTGCAAATTGCACACAAATGGTTTTGAACATGTTATCCAATGTTCCAATTGCATATTGAACATCCTGAAATCAAATTCCATCATTCCAAACTAAAAAATTAGATTGATTTAATTGAATACGCAATTTGTGCACATTTGTGCATCTTTGAATGCAAAATGTGAACTCGTGCAAATTTGTGCACAAATGGTATTGAATATGTTATCCATTGTTCCAATTGCATATTTAAAATCCTAAGTACTTATTCTAAAATTATAAACTCGTGAATATAATTGACATAACTGAATGCACAATTTGTGCACATTTGTATATGTATGAATGCAAAATGTGAACTTATGCAAATTTAAACACAAATGGTTTTGAACATGTTATCCAATGGTCCTATTACATATTGAACATCCTAAAATCATATTACTTCATTATGGACTCTTAAATCATATTGATATAGTTGAATACACAATTTTTGCACATTTACGCATGTTTGAACGCAAAACTCAAATTGCATACAAATGGTTTTGAGCATGTTATCCAATGTTCCAATGCCATATTGAACATACTAAAATCATATTCCATCATTCGAGACTCATGTATCAGATTGATTTAATTGCATACATAATTTGTGCACATTTGCGCATGTTTGAATACAAAACGTGAACTCGATCAAATTACATACAAATGGTTTTGAACATTTATTTAGCCAAAGCTCCATCTAATATTTGATTGAAAATTTATTTAGCTAAAACATCCTATATCTAGTTTGAACTATTTATTTGATTTTGCTCCATTTGATATAGCCAAAGCTTGAGGTTATATGGGTGGTGTAGAGATAAAAGGTGTGCCTGGAACCATATTAATATAGAATTTAATCTCCCTGTGAGGTGGCAAACCTAGTAATTCATTTAGGAAGACATCTAGAAACTCACATGCTACAAGAACATCTGACATGGAAGTCAGTTCTGCTGTAGTATCCCTGACCAATGCTAAGTATCTTTGACATATTGAAGACATGATAAGGGACCAGTATTTCGCTTATCACCATATATGTTATTGGGTTGGGTTCTGCATTTATTGGGATACCTACTACAGGCTTGACTCTTGAGTCAGTGACTAAGCTAGCTAAGGAGATTGAGCTTAGGTTCAGGCTCATCAAGTAAGGAGTTATGCTTAATTTCTACTAAATTGAGGTACCATAGTAGGGGGACATCAGGATACTCTGTATTTGACATTTCAGATAGGCTTCAGTAGTCAGCCCAAAGGATCTATTTAGTAAGGTCAAAGACCTCAGTAGAGAGTCTATAGGAGCAGTATACATGGCCATAATAGGTCCTGTAGACCTGTCAGATTTAGTTCATGTGCTACCAGCAGTAGTAACAGGTAGAGTTCTAGATACGGTAGCATAGGATCTATAGCCAGTGCCTACCAGACATGTGGGAGAGTCCATCAGGGACTATGTTATATGGCTATGGGGAGTATGTTTTCAATGTGGACAGACCAGACATTTTGCCAGATCATATCCTTATTCTAGTTTTTAATAGCAATTTCCCTAATCATCTTCAACTAGTGTGGCTCCAGCTCAGTTTTAGCTATTGTCATTTCAATACCCAAGCACTTCTCAATTTGTATCCTAGCAATGGCGAGGAAGACGGGGTAGAGGTAGTACTAGAGGATTTTGATAGGCTTCTACCAACCAGCAGCGACGTAGAGGCTAGGCCAAAGTCTTCAATCTGACATAGCAGGATGCTCAGGCATCTAATGCGTTAGTAGTAGGTACACTCCTGATATGTTATTGTGATGCTAGAGTTTTGATTGATCTGAGTGCTATCCATTTTTTGTGTCCCTTATTTTTATTTTTAAATTGGGTTGACAAATTATGACGATGGCAATTCCTTTATCAGTTGCCATGCCTCTAAATGATTCGTTAGACACTAACGTGTTTCTTTATGTGTGTCCTATATTGGTAGAAAGCAAAGAGCTACCTGTAGACTTTAATATAATCCTAGGTATGGACTGGTTATCTCAACATTATACTTTTGTGGATTATTGTAGCAAGGAGGTGATTTTCAAAATTTCAGGTGAAGAGGAATTCAAGTTTGTAAGTGATAAGAGGTTTGCACCTTAAAATCTTATTTCTGCTATTATGGCAAGGAAGATGCTGAGAAAAAGGTGTCAAGGATACTTGGCATTGATCAGGGATACTATAGCAGAGAAAAAGGTGTCAAGGATACTTGGCATTGGTCAGGGATACTATAGCAGAACTGACATCCATCTCAGATGTTCTTGTAGCATGTGAGTTTCTAGATGTCTTCCCTGATGAATTATTTGGTTTACCACCTCACTAGGAGATTGAATCCTGCATTGATGTGGTTCCAAGCATAACTCCTATCTCTACGCCACCTTATAGGATGGCCCCAACCGAGTTGAAAGAGTTGCTAGACAAAGGTTTGATAAGACCCAGTACTTTTCCTTGGGGGTGCACCAGTCCTATTTATGAAGAAGAAGGATGGTACTCTAAGACTATGCATTAATTATGGTGAATTTAACAAAGTGACTATTAAGAACAAGAATCCCCTACCAAGTATAAATGATTTGTTCGATCAACTTCAGGGTGCACAGTTCTTTTCTAAGATCAACTTGAGGTCGGGCTATCATCAATTACATATCAATGAAGCCAATGTTCCTAAAATGGCATTTCGCACTAGATATGGCCACAATGAGTTTATGGTGATGTCCTTCAGATTAACCAATGCACCAACAGCCTTTTATGGATATGATGAATAGGGTGTTCATACCATTCTTGGATCATTTTGTGATTGTTTTTATTAATAATATACTAGTGTATTCAAGAATATGGAAGAGCATGTATATCACTTAAGAATAGTACTACAAACATTAAAAGAACAAGAGCTTTATACTAAGTTCTCAAAGTGTGATTTTTGGCTAGAAAGTATAGCATTCCTTGGGCATGTACTGTTTAAGGATGGCATACAGGTTGATCCATAGAACATTGAAGCAGTGTCTGAGTGGCCTAGACTGACAATAGTTATATAGATTCATAGTTTCTTAGGATTGGCAGGGTATTATAGGAGGTTTGTCCATGATTTTTTAAGGATTGCAGCATTTGTGACTCACCTGACTTAGAAGAATGAGAAGTTTATATGGTTAGATGCATATGAGAATAGCTTCCAACTGTTAAAGGAGAAGTTGACTACAACTCTAATGTTGACTTTGCCCAATGGAGTAGACAAGTTCACTATGTATTTTGATGCTTCTAGAGTTGGCCTAAGTTGTGTGTTAATGCATAATGGAAGGGTAGTGGCTTATGCTTCCAGGCAGTTGAAGAAGCACGAGCAGAACTATCCTACTCATGACCTAGAAATGGCTACTATAATCTTTGCTCAAGATTTGGAGGCATTATATGTATGGGGTAACATGCGAAATCTACACTAACCACAAGAGTCTAAAGTATATCTTTCAGTAGAGAGATTTGAATCTCAGACAGAGAAGGTAGCTAGAACTTCTAAAGGATTATGACGGTGATATCTTATACCATCCAAGTAAGGCTAATGTGGTAGCAGATGCTTTCAGTAGGAAGTCCTCATGTAGTCTCTCTCACATCAGTGCAAAGGGGAGACCGTTGATCCAATAGATGCACAAGTTAATAGACTAAGGGTTGATGATGAATATAACTAGGTTAGGAGGATTGTTAGATAAGTTCAAAGTCAGAACAGTATTAAGGAATATGATCAAAGCAGCTTAGAGCCGAGATCCTGATTTGGTTAAGCTTATGGAGAAAGTTCACGAAAGAAAGTTCACTGATTTTAATCTTGATAGTGAAGGTGTGCTATGGATTAGTGGGAGATTGTGTGTTCCTAATATGGATAATTTGAAAGAAGAGATATTAGAAGAAGCTCATTTTATAGCCTATAGTGTACATCTTAGTTCCACTAAGAAATACCACAATATTAAGGATCTTTACTGGTGGGATGGAATAAAAAAAGATGTAGCTGAATTTTTTTCTAAGTGCTTGACCTATCAGCAAGTGAAAACAAAGCATTAGAAGCCTTATGGGAAGCTTCAATCTCTTCCGATTCCTGAGTGGAAATTGGAGAGAGTCATTATAGATTTTGTGACAGGTTACCTCGCTCAAGGATGGATTTGATTCCATCTAGGTGATAATGGACAGGTTAACCAAGTAAGCTCACTTTCTACAAATTAAAGCTACTTTTTCAATGGCCAAGTTGGCTAGGCTATACATCAAGAATATTGTGTGTCTTTATGAGGTGCCTGTTTCCATTATTTCTAACAGAGATTCAGTGTTTACCTCTCAATTTTTGTAAAATTTGCAAAAAGTAATGCATACTATGCTTGATTTCAGTATTACTTTTCATCCTCGTACAGATGGTTAATCTGAGAGAATAATCCAAACACATGAAGATATGTTGAGAATGTGTGTAATGGATCTTGGAGGCAGTTAGGATGATCATCTGCCATTAGTAGAGTTTACTTATAATAACAACTACTATAGTAGTATTGAGATGTCACCATATGAAGCTTTGTATGGAAGGAAGTGTAGATCGCCTCTGTGTTAGAATAAAATTAGAGAAAGAGAGCTAGTTGGACAAAAAATTATCCAGAACGCATCCGAGGAGGTCACATTGATAAAAAGGAGATTGGAACTGGTAGCTAGTAGATATAAAAGTTGTGCCAGCCTGAAGTGCAAGAATGTGGAATTTCAAGTTCAAGACTGTGTATTCTTGAAGGTGTCACCAATGAAGGGTGTTTTGAGATTTGGCAAGAAGGGAAAGTTGGCATAGAGATACATAGGACCTTTTTATCTTAGGTGCTATGGTTATATAATGGTTGGCTTTCCCTCCAAATTTATCTCAAGTGCATCCAGTGTTCCATGTTTCAATGCTCAATAAGTATATTTTGGATCCTTCACATGTTTTATAACCCTAAAGAGTGGAAGTGAATGAAAATCTGACGTACAAGGAAGAACCAGTTGCCATTATTGACTATCAAGTTTGACAGTTACGTTCTAAGTAGATTTTGATGGTCAAAGTTTTTTGGAGGAGCAATAATGTGTGAGAGCACACATAGGAGACCGAGATAGAGATGTGGGTGGCATATCACTATCTTTTTCATTAGTGAAACCTAGTATTTTCTTTTCAGTTATTAAAATTCGAGGATGAAATTTTGTAAGGGGGAAAAATTGTTATGACTTGTATCTTTATTTATTAAATTAAAAGGGGAATTATTGAGTTTTAATTATTATTTTATTTAATTAGTTTTAAATGGAATATTTTAATACATTTTAATAATTATTGGAGTATGGTATGCATATATTATGTGTGTAAATATTTTGGGAGGAATTTAGATTTTAAAATATTAGAATATTATTATTATTTTAAAAATCATTATTTTGTACAATTATTTAAAAAAATTAAAAATGATTTTTTCTTTTTCCTTCCCCCTCCCTTTCTTTTGCTTTTCCTTCCTCTTTTTTTTCCTTCTTCTTCCTCCTTCCACCATCAATAACACCACCACCCATCAACCACTGCCATTCCAGCCAGCCCACATCATTACCAGAAGCTGCTAGATGGCGACAGCAGCTCGCCTCCACCGCTCGACTGCTCCCCTTCCTCCTCTCCTTCCTCTTCTTCTCTTCTTTTCGGTGCTGGTTTGAAGAGGGTGTCATTGACGATGACTCCAACCACCTTTGATGACATTGCTGGTCTTGTTTGAATCCTGACATCTTGGGCTTCGATTCCCCTCACCCAATTTGTCTACGCAACTCCGGCAAGCACCTTAATTTTGGGTAATTGTTTTTAGGTTGATTTTTTGTTATTTGTTAATTTGAGCTTGAATTTAAATTATTTATATATAATTGCTTTGAGATTAAATGTAATTAAGGTTATGATTTAGCTAATTGTGATTTTTATTTATTTTTATTTATTTTTCGAATTTGCAGGGCTTGGTTACTGTTCACGATACTGTTTTTAGCTCAAAAAAATATTTTATTTTTAATAAATTCTATTAATTATGTAGAGTAAACTTTGTGAAGAAAGTTATGTAAAATTCTTTATACAACTTTAAATATAAATTTTTGAAGGTTATGTTTAAATATGTATGTTTTGGAAAGTTATTAGAAATTAGTAAAATTATTTAATTTTAATTAAATTGTTGTTGATTATTCTGTTTTAGAATATTTTTTATTAATAAAAGCATGAAAAATAATTTTTATAATTATTTGCCAATTTTAATTAATTAGTAATTTTGGGAAAATATATGAACAATAAGTTTATTTATTATTTTCCAAGTTTAAATGAGAATTTTATTATTTTTATGATATAATTGAGTTATTTTGATAATTATTTACAATTTCTGCTAATTTAATTGTAAAATGGAATTTTATTCCATTAATGAATTTTATTAGCAAAATATTATTTATAAACTAGAATTTTATTATTTATTCGGAAAATAATTTCTTTAATATTTTTATGATATATTTTGGTGATTTAAAAAAATTATATTATTTTTATATATTTTGTGATGTTGGTCCTTGGTCTCAGCATGACTATAGAAAAATAATAATAAATTAATTAGGTTTAGGGCCTTTGAACCTGCTAAAATCAGCATTGATGCTTTATTTGCTGGCCCATCATTGGAAAAAATGGTGTTAACTCCAAGCAAATATGTCATATTACAGGGGCCAAACTTTCCATAAGAGAGCATGAGACAGACCCTAACTTGAGGAACATTGAGTTAGAGGGTACTTTGATCAAATCAATCAAGCAAGTGCAATGGTTCATGAGCTTATTGGTAATGTTAGCCAAGCCAATATACGGAGACTCGATGTTGGTAGTGAAACAGATCTCTAATAAATAGGGCCAGACTCATCGCTAAAGGCTACCATTAATAAAGTGGGATTGATTTTCATGAAATGTTTAGTCCAGTTGTAAAGTCTACTACAGTTTGGCTAATACTCTCCTTATCTTCCATGCATAAATGGCCACTTCATCAAATCGACGTATCCAATGCTTTTCTACATGGTTACTTGGATGAGCCGGTGTACATGGCTCAACCATAAGGCTTTATTGACTCTGTTCATTCAAATTATGTGTGTCTTCTCTATCGCTCTCTGTATGGCCTACACCAAGCTCCTAAGGCATTCTATCATCGGCTCCACACTTTTCTTAACAAACTTGGTCTTACAATCTCAAAGGCTTATCACTCTTTGTTTATTCTTTGGTGAAAGGATGATGTTTTACTATTACTTATTTATGTTGATGACATAATTCTTATTGGATCATCTTCTTCTCTCATAGTGGACACTCTTGTTGCTCTTAAAGCTGAATTTCCTATTAAAGATGTCAATCAACTCATATATTTTCTCAGAATTCAGGTTCAATATATAGTAAATGGGATTGTCATCAATAAGTCCAAATACATTTAGGATTTTCTCCATCGAGCTGGCCTTCAAAATGCTAAAGGATGCTTAACGCCAATGGCCACCACACTTACACTCAATTAAACTGATGGCCAAATATACTCCCATCCTAACACTTATCACTAATTGGTTGGTGTACTACATTATGTCATATTAACTCGACCATATATAACATTTATTATTAATAAGTTATGTTAATATATGCACTATCCTATGGACCCTCACTGGCTAGCACTCAAACAGTTGCTTTGGTATCTTAAGTATACTGTTCATCACACATTATTATTTGATAACAGCTCTTCCACTAACATTTAATGCTTCACTAATAGTGACTAGGGGGGCTGTCCTAATGATCATTGCTCCACCAATGGTATGCTATTTATCTTGGTAGAAACATTGTCTTATGGTGTGCTAAAAAGCAACCAACCATTGCCCATTCTTCATCAGTGAGTGAATATAAAGCTATCACAAATGCCACTGTCGAAATCCTTTGGATATGTCACTTACTCGCTGAGTTTGGCTTCTTATCTTTACCTCCTATTGTGCTTTGGTGTGATAATGTTGGGGCCATTTATATGACCTCCAATCCTGTCTTCCATGCTCAAACCAAGCATATCAAGCTTGACTACCACTTTATTCATGGACAAGCCTAAAAAGGAACCATTCAAGTTCGATACATAATCACCAAAGATCAACTCGCCAATGTCTTCACCAAACCACTAGTTGTTTGACCCTTTCAATAATTTGTTTCAAAGCTGTGCCTTCTTCCCTTCTCCCAGCCATTGGTTTATAAGGGAGTGTCAAAGTATAACTGAATAGTTATTTTTATAATGTATTTGTTGTTAAATGTAACTCAAACACTTAACACAAGTCTATATAAACACTTGTCATGTATTGCTTCTATCAATATATGAATATATTCATATCACATTCTAGTCAATATTTATAATGGATAACTAAAAGGGTAGAAACACTTTAATCTCCTTCCCAACAAAAAAGAGGCATTTATGATAGTTATGACAACAACACCCCGATGCACTCGAATAAGCCAAATAAAATAGAAGGCGGCAGATATGCCAAGCCACATGCACCAAAAAGATATCGACAAAAAGTTATTAATATACATATATATAAACATCATATTATTTGATAAATACAAGAAATAGAAGACAGAGAACACAAGGGGATGGCCTCTGCTACTGGTGCTGCTGTGGGGTTTAGGGCCTTTACTACTGCTAAAATCAACATTGATGCTTCACTTGCTGGCGCCATCATTAGAAAAAATGGTGTCAACTCCAAGCAAATATGTCATCTTACAGGGGCCAAACTTTCCATAAGATAGCATGATATAGACCCTAACTTAAGGAACCTTAAGTTAGAGGGTACTTTTGATCAAATCAATCAAGCAAGTGCAATGGTTCATGAGCTTATTGGTAATGTTAGCCAAGCTAGTATATGGAGACTCGAAGCTGGTAGTGAAACAGATCTCTAATAAATGGGGTCAGACTCATCGCAATGGTTCGTGAGCTTATTGGTAATGTTTCATGAAAATCAATCCCACTTTATTGATGGTATCCTAGAAATTGCTTTGTTAGTAGTTTTGGTGAAGACAATAATTTTTAGTGATGAAAGAATAAACAATAACTATATTATTGATTTGAACAAGATTGATAACAAAGATATCAAATGCTTAATTTCTATTTCCTATGACACATGGACGTGGTATAGAAGGTTAGGATATAAAAATTTTGAGCTTTTGAATGATCTTTGTAAACATGAACTTATGATTGAGACATACCCCACACTAAAAACAAATCACTACCTAACTATTCAATCACACTATAACCACCTTCAAAGCAAACATTATCTCTTCTGCATCACATGAATCTCACCTAATTTTTAGAAAATTGGGAAAAGAAAGGGACAACATCAAGTCACTCAGCAAGTATTGTCCCCAGTAGAGATTTCTAGGTTCGGGGGATCGCATATACTTTTTGATTATTTCTCATTATACGATATTTGATGTATAGCTACCGCAACGCCCTAGTTTCAATAATGATAGTTTATATAGCATTCATACAGTACATCAAATAAAATAGGATGATAAAGCTAAAAATTTTATTACATCGCTTTCTGAAACTAGATATAGCATTTAGATGGGCGAAGCATTGCTAATAGAGTTCAAATAAATTTTGCTATATCAAAAAGTTTATGTCACAAATAAATTTTAATTTTGCTCCATTTGATATAGCCAAAGCTCGAGGTCAAACTAGATTGAATTTTATTGTTTTAAAAGAAGCATTACTAATAGAGTTCAATTGAAGTTTGTTAGAGTGGGGGCTGAAAAATATTTTTTCAATTACACTTAATAATGCTTCTACAAATGACATTGCTGTAAGTTTTTTTAAAAAGAAACTTTTTAATTGGGGGACAAGTTTAGTGAGATGAAAATATATGGGTTCAGAAGTCATCTTTGTCAGATTGAAAGCTAGCATTTGTCTAACCATTTACAACTAGCTCATCTTCCTACCCATCATATAGTAAAAATGTATCCTTAGTCATTCTCAAGTACTTGAGGATATTCTTAACTTCTATCCAATGACTTTCATCTGGGTCTGACTAGTATTTACTCATAATGCTCAAAGCATAGGAAAGAATAGCGTGAGGGAGATGGGAAATAAAAAGGGAAAGTGGTGGGGTTGGGTTGGTGAGTTTTGAATTAAGTTTTAACATATATATATATATATATATATATATATATATATATATATATATAACTTTCATCTGGGTCTGACTAGTATTTACTCATAATGCTCAAAGCATAGGAAAGAATAGCATAAGGGAGATGGGAAATAAAAAGGGAAAGTGGTGGGGTTGGGTTGGTGAGTTTTGACTTAAGTTTTAACATATATATATATATATACACACACACACACACCCACTCAACACACATGTATATATATATAACAACAATAATTATAATAACTCTAGTTAAAAATAATGCTATGTAAATAATAATAATCAATAACAATAATGCTATGTATATAAAAAAAATTATTATGACAATTAAAATAATAATGTATATGCATGTAAATAAAAATGAGATAGAAATAATAATATTAATAGTTCCCAAATAGAATTTTAAATATAGTAATTAAATATAACAATTTAATGTAATAATAATAACAACATACAATAAAAATTATTAATAACATTGCAAACCTCGATATTTAATTATATAAAATAATTTAAAAATATTTGGGTTATTACAGTCTTCCCCTTTTACAGAAATTCGTCCTCAAATTTCAAAGAAAAGCAGGCTTTTAGGTTGTATTTAATTTTATTTTTAATTTGTAGTAGATCATTATAATAGCCCCAATAGTGGGAATAATGGAATCATATGTGTGTGATTGTGTGTTTTATTTTAAGTAATTGATTAGTAAAATTAGGATTTTAATTAGGTAATTAATTAAAATTAATGGCTATAGAGATAATTAGGGTTTGTTTAATTAAAATTGAATTTGATTTAAGTGGATAGAATTAGGGTTGCCCATTCTATTAAGTGATATAATATTTGATTTTTATTAAATCAAATTAAGATAAGAATGTTAAATGGCATGTGTAAGTCCATGGTGATGCAGAGAAAGTGCATGAGTTGTAATGTTTACATCCTTTCTATTTTGGATACTAGTGACTTACACAACGGTTAATAAATCATGCCAAATGGCATGTGGGTGATGTCATCAATCTCTACACTTATCACTTACCATGATTTTCTAAATAGGTAAGCAGAAATCAATTATGATAAGAATTGATATAGAGAAAGTGTAGAGTAAAAGAAAAGGAAACACACATACAAAAAACCTAAGAGTTCTTGCAAGGGGATCAATTAGTGCAAGTTTGTAAGGGCAATTGAGAGAGGATACTTGCTTTTAATTGCTCAAGACAAGAAGGAGATTTGGTAAAACTTGGTGTTTCAAGCTAGAGGTCTCAATTTAGGAGACTAAGGAGTTAATTCAAGAGTTGAATCAAGAGGACACAAAGATAGTAGAATACTTGTGGTCCACATAAAACTTAGGAGATTGTAAGTTTTTCTTACAACTTAGAATTCCTAAGTTATTTGGTTACTTGTTATTTGTATTGCCTTATGAGTTAGTAATATGTTAATTGCAAAATGGATCCTTGGGATTGGAATTCTTCATGAGATGAAGGGTTATGTTTAGTAAATTTTTAAAATTTGTTTTATTTAGGATTTGATTCCTAAATAGTATAACCAATTCCTGACAGTGGCATCAAAAATATTGGTTGATAATTGCAAGTGTTGTGATTTAGATGGATGTTAGTTGTAAGTGTTATAGCTAAACATATGCAAAAATAGGCTTAAGTGTGTGCACAATCACGGTAGTGCCGACTCGTGACAGTGGTTGGTTGTGCCAACTCATCATGGCATGTCAACTCATGACAATGGCTAGCTATGCCAACTCATCATGGGTGTGCTGACATGTGTCAGAGGTAGCATGTGTTGAGTCAATCCTTAGTCGGCATAATGGTGCTGAGTTGTGTCCATATCCATTTTTGGAATACTTAAGGGCCTTTAAATGCATGTTTTTTGCTTGACATACATGCAAGAATGAAGTGTATATCCTATGGTTTGTAATAATAATTAATTTCATTATTTGGCATCTAATTGAGTGTTGATTACATACAATTAGGATGTAAATTTCACCTTGGTATGTTAAGGATTATTTTTAAATCACAAGTGTTGTGATAAGGAGCTTGAAGAGTTCAAGTGGGATATCCATGGAGATGATTACATGGTGGCCCTTTATCTAGCTTATTCTAAGAGTTATAATAGGTTTTAGAAAAGTCCATGATCACTATTTATTTGTGCATCCAATTTGCTTGTTCTATGTATATATGTGATATATATATTATAGTATGAAATATTCATATGTGATATGTACAATTGGATGCCATTAGTAATATGCATATATGATATGTGTATGAATGTCATGTGTAGACACCTAATTTCAGGATGATGAGTTATGGATGTGATAAAGGACTCCAATGATAAAAATGTCATGAATAGGTCTTTAATACTTGAACTTTGAAACTTTAGAGGTTTGATTGCATTTTTAAAAGAAAGGATTTAATGTTTTCATGGACTAAATTTCAATGCTTTTTAAGGACCTAATTTCAAAACTTAAATTCTTTTTGGGACCTTTTTATAATTAAAAATTGGAATTATACAATTCTTATCGGAATTATGTAATTTCGGTTGAAATTAAACTAATTCTGGTCAGAATTACACAATTCTGGTCAGAATTAGACCTTTTCTACTTGGTTTTTAAATTTTCTGGAAAAATAAAAATCTAATTGTAACCTGAATAACCATCAAATAAACAATAGTATGTATGCCCTGCTATCCTTTCCAACATTTGGTCAATGAAAGGGAGAGGAAAGTGGTCCTTTCTTATGGTTGAGTTTAATTTTCGGTAATCGATACATACTCTCCACCCATTAACCATCCTCTTTGAAATCAACTCACCTACTTCATTTTCTACAACATTCATTCCACTCTTCTTTGGTACACATTGCACTAGGCTTACCCACTCACTATTAGAAATCGAGTAGATAATGCTTGCATCCAATAGCTTGATAATCTGTTTTTTTACCACCTCCTTCATGTTTAGATTCAAGTTCCTTTATCTCTCTGTGACAACTCTACTCCCCTCTTCCATATGGATTTTATGCATGATATTTGAAGGGCTAATCCCTTTGATGTCTGAAATTTGCCACCCAATGGACTTCACCCTATTTCTCATTATCTTACTTGTTCAATAGATAGTTTGTTGGAAATGATAATGGGTAAAGTGTTTTTGTTCCTTAAAAAGGTGTATCTCAAATGGGTAGGTAATGGTTTAAGCTTAAGTTTAGGTGGTTTAACAACAGATGGGGGAGTGGGGTTGTCACTACGCACTAAAATTTTAGGCTTAACAAAAGTAGCTTATTATGAGGGTTCATTATCTACTTCACACTCTAGAATTTTGTCAAGAATTTCTTTATTCAAATTCACCTCCCTCACACACTTATCTATAACTTCCACTCTTATGCAAAATTCCTCTTCAATTAGGTATTCCATCAATTTGGGCATTATAAATTCTACACTCTCATTACCAACCCTAAGAGTGATTTTCCCTTCATGGACATCTATAATGGCTCTCCCAATATTTAAAAATGGTCTCCTAAGAATTAGAGGAGACTTACTATCCTCTTTAAAATCCAAAACTACAAAATCCATAAGAAAGATAAATTTGTCTACCTTAACCAAAACAATCTCAATGATCCCATGTGGTTTCTTTGTAGAATGATCTGCAAGTTGCAAAGTCATGTTCTTAGGGGCCAACTCGCTAAGTTGTAATTTTCTAAAAAGAGAAAATGGCATAAGGTTAATACTTGCACCCAAATCATATAAATATCTAAGAAATTCTTAAGCACTAACCACACAAAGAAGAGTAAAACTCCTTAGGTCTTTTAATTTAGTTGGTATTTTATGAGTGATGATGGAACTACAAGTCTTTATTAATTCTATAGTCTGGTTGTCATCCCATCTCCTTTTATTTGTGATAATATCCTTATGATTTTTGGCATATATCGACATCTCTGAAAGAGCATTAGCAAAAGGAATATTAAGTTCAAGCTTTTTAAAAGTATTTAAAAACTTAGCAAACCTCTTTTCATCACTAGGCTTCTTCAATATTTATGGAAAAGGCATCCTTGTCTCATATTTTTATGAATTTGACATAGACAATTTCTTTTTCCCATCACTATCCTTTGCTTGTTGTGCCTTGCCTTCTTTAGAATTATCATCATCATTCTGAATTTTATTTTCTTGATTCTTGACCTCTTCTTTCTTGAGTTCATCTCCTTATCTTATCTCCTTGCCACTTCTTAGAGGTATCTATTTGGATTTAGAACTAACTAAGTAGAAACCTAATGAATAATTTTTTGATTTCCTTACTAGATTCATGAATAAGGCAGAATTAATGAAAAACAAGCTGACTGAGAAAGATCAGGTTAGGATGATTATCCGTTTTGTGTCTCTTAATTTAGTTTAAAGGTTGCAAATAAGGAACCTTAAATCATTTGTAGAATTTTATGATGATGGATTGCAAGATGAGGAAATAAAGCATGAAAAGAAGAAAAGCTCTACAACTACTAGGGTAAGGAACTACCCAACTGGGGGCACACAGTAAGGAAGCACTAGCCAAGTTGTGAAAGTTCATGTTGTTCAACAACCAAGGAGATTCTCTAATTTTAACTAACCCTTGTCTAAATTCCTAGACTACTTAATTCAAAAAGGCCTACTTTGACCCTTAACCTTTTCTAAACCACCAAACATAAATGTCCTTGGCTATGACCTGAACAGTTATTGCAAATTCCACTAAGTTACTGGCCATTCTACAAACACTTTTACCTGTCTCAAAAATGAAATCCAAAACCTTATAGACTTTGGAAAAATCAGAAACCCTGGAAACCTGAGTACTAGAAATAATCCTTTCCTAAACTACCGAAATGTTCCACCTCCAACCACTATGATGATCAACTCGAAAGTTAGTGAGGAAAAAGTGCTAAAATCTATTGAGGACCTAGACCTTAAAACCAATGAGAAATCTCCTAATGCACTCAAAGATTTGGAAAGAGTAGAAGATTTGTTAGGACAACCTTTAAGTAAGTTCGACTGTAAGGTGTTTTACACTAAACCACCTTTTTTTGACATACCCTTCAAGGCAATTGTGCCTATAGGATGGGGTGATGAGTTTAATAATGAGAAGCTATTGGACAAGGGAGAAACATGCACAGTTGAGGTATAGAAAGATGAAGCCATGGAAACAATTGGCAAGAAAATGCAAGAATAGCCATATTGTCAGCCACCTAAAGGATAGCCACCTTAAGACTTAGTGTCCTTAGCATTTAGAATAAAAAATAATTCTCCTATTCTTTTCCTTAAATAACATTTTGGTTTTTCAAAACTTTTGTTTTATTGATTAATGATATGAATTTTGATCATGCTTACTTATGTAATGTGCATCCTAATGGTACTGGGCATTATGATATCGATTGCATCTACATGTTTGATATAAAAATTTAATTCAATTAGATTCATTTAGCATGGGCACAAATGCAATTTAAAGAACATTCATATATCACATTATATAACTTTGAAGAGAGGAAATTTTAAGGGAAGAAAAGAAAAAAAAGAAAAAAAGGGTCCTGTTAATTTGAAAATCCATAAAAGGATAATTGGACAAAATCAGAGAGATAAAAATGAGAGAAAAATATTCTGTCAGAAAATCTAAAAGGACTAACTGTTAAAAGTAGTTGTATCATGTGCCATTATTGAAGAAAGATAGAAGGGTAAGAATCTACGTCGACTACAAAGATATGAACAAGGCCTGCCCGAAAGATGATTTCCCACTACCTCACATAGATATACTAGTTAACAGCACCACCACATGTGCAATGTACCCCTTCGTGGATGGATTCTTTAGGTACAATTAGATCCTAATGGCCATTATCAATAAAGAAAAGACAGCTTTCATAATGGAATAGGGTACTTATTGCTTTATAGTAATGCCCTTCGGACTAAAGAATGCAAGAGCAACTTAAAAGAGAATGGCAACCGCAATGTTCCATGACATGATACGCTAAGAAGTAGAGGTATACGTTAATGATATGATGGTCAATTATATGATGGTCAAGTAAAAAATAGGGGAGAACACCGGTCAGACCTAAAAAAATTCCTCAAAAAAGTCAAAAAGTACAGTCTCAGGCTTAATCCGAAGAAATGCATATTCGAGGTAACTTTAGGAAAAATGCTGGGGTATATTGTTGGTCAAAATGGGATTGAAATGGATCCAGACAAAGCAAAAGCAGTCAGACAAATGCTAGTGCCAAGAACAGAGAAAGAAATTAGAGGGTTTCTAGGGAAACTGAGATTGAGGTGTTTAAAAATCCTAACTTGGGAGAGTTAGGTGGAGATGTAAGATTTTTGAGAATTCAAACTCCTTAATTACTTGTATTTTTATTTTCTCTATTGTTATTCTTTACTCATTATTATTTAATTTCCTTTTAATTTTCTAAAATCCTTATTAGCTTAATTCATCTTCGCCCCCTTTAAGGCACTTTCAAATAGTATTAGAGCTTGAAGTATAGGAAATTAATTACTAGAAAACAAGATCATGGGGAGTGAACTTCAAAATTTTCCTTCACTTGGACCATTCTTTAATGGTAGTGACTATCCTTATTAGAAGTTTAAAATGGAGCTATATTTGGATTGTGATCCCATTAAACTTTAAGATGTTATCATAGAAGGTTGGGAATCACCCAAAACTACCATTGATGGTTTGGTGACTACTCTAGCAAGAAGTCAATGGAACAATAATCAAAAAGAAGAAAATCATAAAAATAAAAAAGGCAATGATCACTCTAATCTCTCCTATGTCAAAAGAAGAAGGAGGCAAGCTTCAACATTACATTTTGGCGAAGGAAATATAAGAGACCTTGGAGAATCATTATGAAGGCAATGTATAAGTAAAAAGAAAAAAGATTTAACTTCATATGTATGAATATGAACTCTTCAAAAGCCTCAAGAATCAATCACAGAGATGAGAAACCATCTCAATGTTCTTCTTACAACCCTCAAAATACTTCGAAAATAGTTTTCTAAGGAAGAAGTGACTAAAGATTCCCCATATCAGCATTACGGATGTTAATCAGCATTCCAGAGTCATGATTTTTGCCAAAAATTAATTTTTTTATGCTAAAAATAATTTTTTTTCATAATTTTTCAATTTTTTCATTAGTCCAGGACACTATGTATCCCTGCATGTAAATCATTGATTTTTTCAAAACTCTATCGCTCATCATCTCATTATCTTGATACTTGGGAGCAAGATCAGGAGTCTCTTAGGAACTAGTTATATGATTGAAAATTAGAATATGTAAAACCCTCTATTTATACCTCCTCTATATGTTAGGACTATATATTTAGTCCTTCTTAGGTACTTAAAAATTTTCTTAACAGCTATTTAGTTTTCTATACCTAGATTAGATTGAAACCTGCTAGTTATACTTACAACATAGGAAATATCAGGCCTAATACACAACATAGCATACATTAAGCTTCCTATAGTTGAGGCATAAGGAACTTTGGCCATTTGCTCCATTAGATGAAAACTAAATAAATGGTTCCCAAAAGATGATGGAAAGGGACCCATAAAATCCAATCCCCAAATGTAAAATATTTCCACTTCTTGAATTGATGTGAGTAGCATTTCATTCCTCTTAGAGATATTTCCTTTTCTTTGACATCTATCATAGTGTTCCACATACTTCTTAGCATCTTTGAATAAAGAAGGCTAGAAAAATCAACTCTTTAACACTTTTACATAAGTTTTTGTTGCTCTAAAATGCCTACCAAATGTAAAATTATGATAATGAGACACAATTTCCAAAATTTCAATTTTAGGAATACACCTTTTAATCAGTCCATCTCCATAAATCTTATAGAGAAATGGATCCTCTTATAGATAGTGCTTCACTCTATAAAGGAAATGCTTCCTTTATTGATAAGAGAGTATGTAGTGTTCAAGTTTATATATTTTATTGATCCAATGGTATGGACCTAACTAATGCTAAAGGCGAAGAACAACAATGTGTACCTGAGGCCCATAACATTAAGAGTCAGATTGATGGAATATCATATGAGATGTGATGGACAAGAGTTGTCCACTTAATGAGAACTAATATTCCAAGAATAGCCATTAAACATATGACTTACAACAAAGCTCTCTTCCAATACATGACTTCTCCTTCTAAGAATAAAGTCATGACTGCTAATAGGGAATCCACCCCTGTAACTAGAGCAGGATCCATTATTCTTTCTCCTACCCTTTCATTATATAATTTGCTTACTTGTACCCACATTATCATATCATTTAGTATTAGTTAATCAAATTATAAAACAATTGGATTGTGTTGTGCTAATAGTTCCTACTTTTTACATGTTTAAGATATCCGAAATTAGGCAATCATTAGGCATGGTACTAACAGGAGGGGGCTATACTATATGAATGATATTGCTAAAAGTCATGTACACCAAGTTCAAAGTCACAATGAGAATAACTTAAAGAATATATGGTTATAACATCATTGTTTAGGTAATGCCTCCTTTGGTTATTTGGAAAAGTTATTTCCATCTTTATTTTGTGATGTGTCGGTATGTTCTCTAAAATGTGATATTTGCACGTTGGTTAAGAGCCATCATATTTCATATCCTTTAAGTCTTAATAAAAGAACAATTACTTTTGAGTTAATCCACTCGAATGTATGGGGACCAGCCCCTATTACTACTCAATATAGAGTTCGATGGTTTATTAAATTTGTTGATGACTAAACTCGAATGACTTAGCTATATACTATGCAATATAAGAGTGATGTTTGTGCTATATTCCCAATTTTCTATCATACACTTCATACTCAGTTCTCTCTCCCTATTAAATTTTTTCACTTAGACAATGGTGGAGAGTGTCTTAGTTCTAAACTCCTAAAATTTTTTCAAGATAATGGTGTTCTCCATGAAACTTGTACTCACACTTCACAACAAAAGGGTATTATTTAGTGAAAGAATAAACATATTCTTAATACCATTAAATCACTTCATATTAGTGCTAATGATCCTCAAAGTTATTAGACTAATGTAGTTACATATGCAGTTTATCTCACGAACCGGATGCTGTCACAAGCCATCAATTTTCATACTCCCATGGAGGTTTTGCCCATCCATGTTATGATCCTATCCATATTGAATTTAGAGCCTTGAGTTTTTAGATGTGTAGCATATATTCATTTGTAAAAGGATTAGCACACTAAATTTAATCCTTGTACGGTATGATGTGTTTCTTGGGTTTCATCCTCACCAAAAGGTTACAGGTGTTACCATCCATCTACATACCATATGTATATTAGTATGGATGTTACTCTATAAAAAATAGAATATTATTTCTTGATGGATCAATCCATCTCTAGCCCTCGGGGGGAGATACAATGTGATGCCTACAACTAGATTGACCTCCTACAATTAAATGGTTCTTCTGAATCAATTGTACTAAGCCATTTGTTAGTGATATGCACTAGGTCAATCATGTATGACCATGTTTTGACTTTATCATTTTATTTAATAAAGAGGCATTTTTCATTATCATTTTATGTTATGATAATTACTTAAATAGTCAATTCTTACTAAGGTCATCAAGTATATGACTTGATAGTAAAACCCTTAGGTTAAATATGAGTTCTATTCAAATTATCCCTAGTCGTAACAATGTATTGTGGCTAGTATGATTTTGATTAATGATTATGTTTTACTAATCATGAATATGAGATATTAAGTCAACTCATAGGTACTTATTTGAGAAATAAAGTGTCGGATTGACCCATCATGAGAATACTACATAGATTATTGTAATAAGCCTACATAGATTATTGTAATAAGTAATTCTCATCACAGTAATATTGGCTTAGTCCTCTGACCTTGAAATAACCATGGATTTCTACATAACTATTTTGTATTTTGATACAATCTTATATTATCTTTAACCGGATGATAAAATAGGTTGTTGTTAGGTATGAAATGAGTTATGTGAGGAATGTGAGTGATTGAAAAGGAATTTGTCCCTCATTTAATTTGAGTAAATATCTATAGGCCCCTTAATAAGATAGACTAAAGTAAATTGATAAAGAGTTATCATTCTTGGCCTACTTGGAATCAAGAAATAATATGATTGAATTCTATAAGGATGACATAATATATGCCTTATATTTAATTAAGATATCATATGACAAAAGGACTAGAATATTCACTATATATCAGTTTATGTCAGATTATTGACTTCAAATGATTTGGGTGGTCATAATGTCTTGCCAGAGGTCACTTATAACTTGTAGGTCTAAATAGAGATTTAAGACCCACTGTCAACGTCATATGACCATATACATTTATGTATATTATAGATATGACCGCCAACATCAGTCACACTTTGTCTTCTATAAATTAATAATGGATATGAACTGAAATTTTTTTATCAAAAAAAGAATATGAAAGGAAAGTTTCTATAAAATTATTATTATTATTATTTCTGTTTTTATTTATCTGATTTTGATTTTTTACATGAAGGCATTGTTAACCTCTTTATGTAAAATTTGATCTCTTCAAGTAGAGGATGTTTGTAATTTATTTTATTTTATTTAATTTGTGAGTTCACTATTTTTTTTATTAAAATTGTTATAGGCTGGTCTCTTTTTATAATATAACCTAATCTTACCATGAATAAAAATTTATAATTAAAATTAAAATTGATGACTACATGTAACTATTTATTGTTATAACTACTTCTTGTTATATTAGTTTGTATTCTGTTTTTATACTCTTATCAGTGACTTCCTACTCCATGTATATGTACTCTGCATATTCAATACAATATAGCTCATCATAAAATGTACTAACAATTCAAAACAGCAAATCATATTTAAGAGCACAACGGATTCAGTCAACATATATTTTTTGTAGTAAACTTTAGAAAATATACATTTACATATTTGGATATAAGCAAAAAAATAAATCATGAGATACTAGAAATCCTAATACATCAGCAAATTCCTGTTGAACCTGCTGACCGTATGCATTGCATGAGGATTGCAGACAACTTGTGGTGGAAAACCTAGATGTATGAACATCGCATTTTGCTGAGAATGACAGTAACTAACAATAGGAAAAGGAACTAGCTGCTGAGACGTGCATATGTTTGCATGAATGCCGTAGAGATAACCCACATAATCAGATTCTTCAGGCTCGTACATGTCCTTGATCTTGGAGAAAACTAAGCTCGTTACTAGACTATCCGAACCAGCTTGATGAGCACCGCCAACGCGTTCAACTTCAAGAATGTCGGCCAATTTCTCGAGTCCCAACTCGCCATTTAAAAGACCTTCACACTTGGCAGCCAAATACTTCGTATCAACAACCCGACCAAACACATTCCCTATCAATTGAGTAAAACCCAGTAAGGAATCAGGCAGTGGCCTGTTAGTCAAAAGCTTGACGAAATGACCCAAGTCATATAATCCATGGAAAGTAACCCACTCCAAGTTTTGGTGCTTTCTTAAAACTGAAGTAAACATATTAGAGAACCAAAACCAGTCGATCCCAAGTTTTTCCAGCCTCTCAAAATTAATCCCGGATCTTTTCAGAAACTGAAGCGAATCATGAGAAAAAATATCAGTCTCGGTGCAGAAAGAGAAGTTGAACTGCCACACACCACCGACATTCCCCACTTCATCAGCCACCGTCAATCCGAGTTGTATAATCTTCATAGCATCCACATTCGTTTTCAGATCTTCGTACTTCTCATCATCAGGGCAATATCTTGGAGTATTCACGAGGAAACCAGGAAACTCTGTGTCAATGGACACAATTGAACAATCGTAAAGTACCTGATCGAGTTTTCTCAACTGCTGTAACAAGTTGTAAGACCACACTTCGGTAATGGCTATGTTGTCGCTAGCCATCTCTTGCCTTTCTTTTTTTCTTTTTTCTTCTTGCTCTTCACTTGTGCTTGCTCTACTACCACTTCCACTGTTATATTGGATTTGATGGAATTCCGTAACCTTGAAGGAAAAGGAAATAATATTTCCGGATCAGAAGTAATCCTAGTTGCAATAGGAATTCACTTAAAACCGACCTCAATATCTTCCTAATTAACGTACCCATACGAATTAGCTGTCCCAAGAAAATCATTTAAAAATTTTAAAATTAAAATACCTATAAGTAAAATTAAATAAATAATACAAAGTTATGGAATTTTTTTGAACTTTAAAACAAAAATAATACAAATTTATCTAAGAACAATTAATCAAAAGTAATAATAAAATTATAAATAAAATCTAAGATTAAGCTTAAAATGTAGGGTGAAATACATTGGAGAGAGGGTACCGAATTTTAATTTTATTTTAATTCAATTAACAAATTTTAATTTATATTTTTTTAAATACTAACCTTCTATTTAGTTTTCAAGGACTCTATCTGGCATTTGGAGAGTGTTAAAAAGTTTTAAGCTTCAGGAAGTGGGGTTGAATACATTTGTTTGTGAGTTTTCATCAAAGAGTGATAAGGTGCATGTACTATGACATGGTCCTTGGCATTACAATAGGCAACTCATTATTCTTGGTGAATTTAAAGGGAATGAACAACTTTCTAAGGTTAATCTATCTCATTGTCCTTTATGGGTGTGGTTTTATAATCTCCTTTTAAATAGATGAGACAAAGGTTTATTATAGAAAATTGGCAAATAGTTGGGAGCTATTCTAGAGATTTTGAAGAATGAGATTAAATTCATAGGGGAGTTTTGTTAGATTGTAGGTTTCCATTAATGTTCATCAGCCACTGAAGAGAGGTTCCATTATGTTAAATAGCAAGGGGGAGAGGGTTTGATTTTACTTTCATTCTGAGAAGCTTCCAAATTTCTATTATTGGTGCGGCCATATTGAGCACACTGAAAATTGAATGCCAGATCAAGTCATATGACGTTAATTCCACTCTATGGTCATATAATTCATTACTTTGAGCCTCCCCCTTACAGAATAGGTTTTTGTATCAGATGGTCTCCTCTACTGGATATTCAGGTCCTTCCCAATCTTAGCCAACAAAGTCAACTAGTTCAAAGTCTCATCTTGGCTATTGTCGACTTTAGGTAGATACTATTTGATCTCTAAGTATGGTCATTAATGAAATGGACCTTATTAATTATGTTATTGATGGAAAGGACTAGGCCAATGAAACTTTAGAGACTGTTGAATCTCCCTTTTTGTTGGTTCTGAAAGCTTCTATCAGTGTCTCAACTTAGTCTCAAAAATGAATTCTCCACTTCAGGATGTGTCTAGCACTAAAAGATAAAAAATGTTTTATCAATTAAGAAGGAAAAATAGTGAAAGTCTAGATGTGGGTGTGAAAACTACTTCTTATTCCCTTATTCAATTACCAATTAAGAAATGCAGTCTGTATAATTATAGTTCTACTGGATTAGGTAAAAATGCTAAAGTTTCTTATACATTGGCAACTAATATTCATAGTTGTAAGGTGGAGACTGTGTTATAACCATGTAGAGCCTCATGAATATTTTCAGTTGGAATGTCTAAAACTTGAGGAATCCTCAGATAGTTTAAGCTCTCCATTTTTTTCTTCATTGTAAAACTCAGATATATTATTCCTCATGGAGACTCGTCTTAATAAGACTCAAGTTAATGGTTTAAGGTTTTTATTTCCTCAATTTTGTTTGTTTTTTTATTGAAATTGTTAAAAGATTAGGTGGTTTGTTTCTGTTATGATGCAAAGATGTTGATTTAATGGTTAAACAATTTTCTTCTCATCATATACCATTTGAGGTATATTAGGAATTAGAGGATGACTGGTTGGCTTGGCGTTGGATTATATAAGTGGTTGAAGTCTCAATTGAAGACTCTTTCTTAGGACTTGTTATCTCAAGTTTGTGCTCTTATTTTAACACTGTTGATTTGCTTTAATGATTTTAATAAGATATTACAGGCTTCTAAGAAAATAGGTGGTTGATATGCTTCTTCTGTGTCGATGTTAGGTTTCTGAAATGTAGTTGACAATTTACAACTTAAAGACAAGAGTTTTCTTAAGTGTCAATTCACTTAGGATAATGGCTAAAAGGGTATTGATCATACTGTTGAGCAGCTAGATTAGAGTTTTTGCAATTCTTTTTCAGATTACCTCTTTCCAACCTCTGTGATTTTTCACCTTATGAAATTTGCTTCTGATCACTTACCAATCCTTATTAATGTGAATGGCCAGAATCAAGATCATGTTTTGAGAGTTAGACCCTTTCATTTCAAAGCCTTTTGAATGAAGGAAAGGTCATGTGAAGAGCTTATCCAAAATCATTAGGAGTGTCACTTGGTTGGAGTTAGTTCAAATATGGTTTTAGAAAAAATTTCTAAGTATAGTTTGGAACTTCAATAATAGCATAAGCATAATTTTGGGGATTTGGCCTACAAAATTCATTAAACCTTTAAAGATTTTGCAAGAATGCAATCACAGGTTAATAGTGGTAGTGATCAAGTGGAAATTCAAACTCATCATAATTGTCTTCATGAGTTATTGGAGTATAAAGAAACGTTCTGGTGATAACAATCTCGTGCCTTGTGGTTGCTAAATAGAGATAGGAATACAAAAATTTATTATTAGAAGGCATATAATCATTGTAGGAATAATATGATGCATAGGCTAAAAAACTCTAATAGTGATTGGCAAAAGGGTCCTGAGGTTATCTTTCGAGTTATTAATGACTATTTTGCTGAGCTTTTTATAGTTAGTGTTATTTAGGGTACATTTTTTTCTATCCGGTGATGAGGATTTTCTTAAGGCTCTATTTCAAGTTGAAGAGGTTGTCTCCATACTTAAACAAGTGCACTCTAACAAATCCCTAGGCCCTGATTTATTTTCTTTTAACATTACTGCACATTATAGGTCCTAACATTACTTCATTTGTGTTGGATTTTCTTTTTAATGGGGTAATGCCTAAAAATTTAAATCACATTTTTATTAACCTTATTTTGAAAGTTAAAAGCCTGGATTCCATGAAAGATTTGTGACCTATTGGTTTATGCAATACTTTGTATAAACTTATAGTAGAAGTGTTCATAAATATGCTTAAAATAGTGTTGCCTACTTTAATATCTCCAAACCAAATTGCTTTTATTCCTGGAAAATTGATCACTAATAATTTTATTATTACCCATGAAATATTTCACTCGATGAAGAATAAAAAAATTGGGGAATTATAGTGTTGTAGCTCTAAAATTGGATATGAGTAAGGTATATAATTGAGTTAAATGGAATTTTTTGGAATGAATTTTGCTTCATATGAATTTTCCTAATCACTTTGTTTATTTGATTATGAAATGTGTTAACTTTGTTTCCTTTAGCTTTTTGGTAAATGGATCACCTCAAAAGATTCTTGTACCTTAGAGGGGCTTACGACAAGGTGACCTATTATCTTATGATTTATTTTTATTTTGTGCTAAAGGTTTATCTACTCCAATCTCTTCATCAGTTAGTCATGGTCTTTTACACCTAATTCGAGCATCTTGATATAGTCTTTGTGTTTCTCACTTGTTATTTGAAAATGACAGTATTATTTTTTTCTTAAGCTACTCAGTCAGATTATGTTCAGATCAAGGAAATATTACAAACTTATGAATATGCTACTAGCCAATTAGTGAATTTTGACAAGTCTGTAGTGTCTTTCAACAAAATGGTTTTCGATGATAAGCATCAAGAACTTCAAAGTTTGCTTAGTGTACAATTAGTTTGTAATCATTCCAAATATTTAGGTTTACCTTCTTTCATTAGTAAATCAAAGAAACCAATTTTTTAATTTTTTATAGGAAAGAATATGAAAAAGCTTGAGGGTTGGAAAGAGTAACTTTTATTTATTACTGGCAAGGACGTCTTAATGAAAATAGTGGTTCAGGAAAGTCTTGATTAAAGTAATGGTTTAAGCTAGTCCTACATATATTATGAGTTATTTTGCTATTCCTTAGTCTTTTTGTGATTAACTCCAATTATTAATGAATAATTTTTAGTGGGGAAGTAACTTGAAGGATCGGTGTATTCATTGGAATTCTTGGCATTAAATAACAAAGTCCAAAATGGATGGTGGCATGGGATTTTGACACTTTTTCTTTTCCAACTTGGCTTTTTTAACCAAACAAGGGTTATCTTAAATCCTAACTCTTTGAGTTCCCAAGTATTAAAGACTAAATATTTTTGCCATTCTTCTTTATTTGAAGCTCAAGTGGGTTCTAACCCATCTTATCTATGGTATAGCCTATGCAAAGCTATTCTAATTCTTTCAATTGGTTTATGTTGGAGAGTTGGGGATGGGAAATCAGTTAATACTTGGTTTAGTAATTGGCTTCCAAATTCTAGTCATAATCGAATTCCTTATGCCCAAACATCCTCCAATGTTCCTATAGTGAAGGACATCATTTATATTGAGCACTAGTTGTGAAGAATTTACTTAGTTGGTTCAGTCATCATTTCAACCAATGGAAGCACAAGCTATTTTGTCAATTCCATATAATTTTCAATTGCCACTAGATTTCTTATTTTGGAAATTTTTTTGCAATGAAGCTTTTGATGTCAAATTAGGTTATTTTGTTACCAGATGTCTCAACCTTCAAGAACCATCTTCTTCTTCTTAATTAAATTATTGAAAGCCTATTTGGAGGAAATTACGGTCATTTTATATCCCTCTAAAAGTTAAGATTTCTATTTGGCAGTTATGCAATAATATTCTTCCAACTTTTCAAAATATGTCTGAAAGAGGCGTTGAGGTTGTAAATTCCTATCAACTATGAAGTGCATCGAGGGAGTCTCTCCTACATGTATTCTCTTTTTATTATTAGGTGACGTATGCTTGGTTAAAATGTCAACTCTCCATTCAAGCTAATGTTGGTCATTTAAAAAATATCTTTGAATGGATTTTATATTTTTTCTGAGTCCTTCCTAATAAAGAATTTGAGTTGGTTCTTATGATTTTGTGGAATTTGTGGTTCCATAGAAATAAGGTAGTTTACGAATAACAAATCCAACATCCATTGCTAATCAGTTCCCAAGTTATGTCTCTATTGTCAATTTTCAAAAGTACTTAGTATAGGAATTCTATTAAGATATCTTCTGCCTCTCCCTCAGTGCTGCATCACTATGCAACGCTAAATGGCCATAAAAAAATTTTTGCATGGCCAACTTGTGTATGGCCAACTATTTAAAATTTTTTATTTGTTAGTTTTTTATTTCAATATTATAATAATTATAATTAATGAATTATAATAATATTATGATTTGTTTATTGTTTTTAATTTTAAAATTATTATTATTCTTATTATTATAGCCAAATTTTTTTGCATGGCCAACTTTTTTTAATTTTGATTTGTTAGTTTTTATTTTATTAATAATAATATTATTATTATTGTTGTTATTGTTGTTGTTGTTGTTGTTGTTGTTGTTGTTGTTGTTATTGTTATTATTATTATACACAAAATTATTTATTTATTTCCATAAAGTTTTATTGGGTTTGATAAAACCATATTCGTTTTAGGTCTGTTCTAAATGTGTGATCCTATAGGTTCAAATGACATTAGCAGTGGGTTTCAAATCCCTATTTAGGCCTATAAATCATAAGTGGCCTATAGCAAGGCATTATGACTACCCAAGTCATGTGAAGGTCGATAATCTGACATAACCTAATTCATATTAAATATTGTAATCCCTTTGTCACATAATATCTTGGTTGAATATAAGGCATATTTTCAATCATATTATTTCTTGACTCCAAGTATACTGAAAATGATAACTCTTTATCAATTCACTTTAGCATAGCCATGCATTTTCCTCAGTCTATTTTATCAAGGGGCTCATAGATATCTTACTCAAATTAAATCAAGGATAAATTCCTTCTCAATCACTCATATTTCTCATATAACTCATTTCATATCCAACAACAATCTATTTTATTATCATGTTAAAGACAATGTTAGATTGTGTCAAAATACAAAAATAGTTATGTAGAAATCCATGGTGATTTCAAGGTCAAAAGACTAATCAATATTACTTGGATAAGAATTACTTATGACAGTCATCTATGTAGTATTCTCATAACGGGTCAATCCAGTACATTATTTCTCAAATAAGTACCTATGAGTTGACTTAATATCTTATATTCATGATTAGTAAAACATAATCATTAGTCAACACCATACTAGCCTTAACACATTATTATGACTAGGGATAATTTGAATAGAACTCATATTTAATCTAAGGGTCTTACTATCAAGTCACATATTTGATGACCTTAAGAAGAATTGACTATTCAAGTAATTATCATAACATAAAATGATAATGAAAACGCCTCTTTATTAATAAAATGATAAAGCCAAAATATGGTCATACATAATTGACCTAGTGCATATCACTAACACTTAAGAAGTGTTCAAGCATCCATTACTAAGAAATCAAAGGCCCAATGATAAGACCTTAAGTCAAATAAGATCAAAAGGCACTTTATAGTTTGATTTGCAATATTTGATCAAATAACATGGTCATGTCTCAGGGTGTACTCTCCTCTGTAGTCTTTTGGTCATAGCCATGTAAGTTGAAACATATCAATGTTGCCTTCTGGAAACTTTTCAAACTTTGAAGTCTTGTTGTTTCATATGAACACAACACATTTACAAGTTGAGTAGCTTTTCCAAGTGGATTTTAAAGCTCTAAAACCATTTCAAGCTATCAATAATCATCTTTGAAGGATATAATGACTTATTTGGCAAGTATTTTAAGTATTTTGAATGATATAATTTAGGGTTCTTAAATTCTAGTTTAATTGTCTTTGTAATTTAATCATATCTTGATCTAAAGAGCTCTAAATTAAATGTTACTTGATGATCTAGAACCTTTGAAGAATTGTTTAAAATTTTTCCTCTTTGAGCTCGATCTGATTCAGTCTCTATGTTAGGATAATAAGAGAAAATATTTTATTACTTAGTCTGTTAATTTCTTTGAGCTGGTTATAATTCGTTATATATAACTCTATTTTTCGATGTCCAATTTGTGTGAAATTTTTATAGCAAGTTCTAGACATATAGATATATGACTAATTAAAATTTTAGCTCAAAATTTAGTTTTTATAAGTCCCAAAAATTTTTCAAATTCAACTCTGAAAGTAGCCATTTTGATTATGTGAACTAAGTTTACACAGTTCATGAGTTAAAACTAGTCTATATACTTTTAGTATATCTTTAGCTAGGAAACTCAAAATTGAGTTTAGTTTGGTTCTAAGAAAACCTAAAAGAGTTCTCTAAAACTTTATAGTTTTGATGAAGATCTAATTATGTTTTAATAGTGGTCTAACAGACTTGTATTTTTTATTTCTTAATCTGTCTAAGTAATTGAGCTACTTGTAATGTGACCTTTATAATTTTATTTGTATTTATTGAATGGAAATGAAATTTTTAATGAAAGTAATAGACACAAAGATCTAGGTCCGGTTAAAATTTGAGGTTAAAATTCATTTGTTATAGGTCAAAGCAATTTTTCTAATTTAGGACAAAAAATAGCTATTTTAGAGTCCATGAAGCTAATTTGTAGAATTGAGCTAAATTGTATTTTACACATATCATTTGAAGGCTGCATGATTAGAGTAGCATGTGGGATTATTATATTGATGATTTATAAATGAAATTATATCTGGTAGGTGCTAGAAAAGGCAAGGAAAGTACAGGTGCAAATTAAGCAAATTTGGTGAACCGGGTTTGTGTGTTTATAGGCTATTTTGGTGAATAGATGTTCAAGCGTTTTAAATATTTTTATACCAACAAGAAAATGAGTTTTTAATGATGTTTTGTGAATATGAAATGATGTGTAATAAATGTTTCAATTCAGTTTGGTTACTACTTGAATTACTTAAAGTATTTAAGCTTTGAAACAAAAATGGTTTCAAGTGTGCAAGTTAAATGTATTATTAATACATGCTTTATTTTGTACCTTAATTTAAAATCATTTTATTTACTTGGTGATTTAAATAAATTTATGCTCTACATGGTTTCTCTCTTCTTTGAAATATGATGAAGATTGTTTGATTTTGAATGTTTATTAAATCATAAATGCGATAATATTGTTTGATTGATTATTTTGTAAAAATGGCAATTAGATTTGAGTATTACCACCTTATATGAGTTGTATAAATGTGTTGAGGTGATATGTGCACATTTGAGATTGTGTTGGTTGTTATTGTGCAATAAACAATAGGGCACTTGATTGCAGATAGTGAAGGGAGAAGGGTCGTTTCGTGCTAATGTAGTCGAAGGGTTAGCTTTCAAGTATGCCTAGAGAGTTAGTTTTTGATGACCTGTATGTTATGGTCGGGTTGTGATGCTTATTATAGGGATAGTTAATACATGTAAAATATTGTGTTGATGTTTAAAAAGACATGTGTTTTACTTGGTTGTGCTTTGCACAAGTTTGAAAGTGAGAAAACATTTGATATTTTAAGTGGACTATAATATGATTTCAAATATGCTATTATTATCATTTGAGAAGTTAAATGTGTTTAGTTTAACCAAATTATTTTCTACTCGATATATCTATTCATTAAGTATTTTTGTACTCATTTTACTATATTTTATAAACGTTTTCAAATAGCAGAGCTTGATAGTTGACGGACAAAGTTAAGTGAGTGTGAATAGAAATTTTAAATTCCCATTAGAGAAGGCTTATTCCTTTGTTTCTTAAACTTGGTATAAAAGTGTTGTAAAAGAGTATATTTTTAAGTTTAAATTATGGTGGCTAAGTTATATGTAATATAATTATTTGGAAATGTATTTATATTATCTTAATGATGTTTTCACTATTATGTTTTTAGTTTGCAAAGATTATTATCAATCTATATGTATTTTACTATTTATAAATACATATTATTTTAAAAAAAATTTATTCTTTAAATGCAACATATGAATAAAATTAAACTTTTAAAAGAGTTTAATTTAAATTCACTTTCAAATATAACGATATTTATAATATATTTATACTAAATTAAATAGTTTGTTTTAAATGTTCATCTCAGTGTATATGAGATAAGGTATGACATTTCCACTGTCAATAAATAAGAGAGGTTCTGAAGTCTTCTGCCCAGAAAAATTATGAAGCTTAAACGTTAGATTCATTCTTAACTCTTAGTGGGAATTTAGACAATTTGTTTTTTAATATTTAGTTTGTATTAATATATAGGTGGAAATAATTTTTCTACGATTGTAGTCTTAACGTTGGCATACAGAGATTTTGCAGAACCTTCTTTTCCGCTGAATGAGAGGTTAATGTCAGCAAGCTTCACATTCCCACATGGATAACTACTGCTACAATTAAATTGGACAGCCACAACAGTTGCAGAAGAGGCCCTGATGTTCTTGAACATAACTTTGCTAATCTTAACTTTTGATGGAATCTGCAGAAATAATAAAAATAATTGGTTACAATTGGCAGATTGTGAATTAAAAGATTATCTTTTCGTTTTTTTTTTTTTAACTTAATTAATTGCCTTTGGATTGCATTGATTCTATGGGCAATATACTTGATCAATGATAATTGGGTTCATATTTCTAACTACATTTATTTAATTTTAATAATTTATTTATTTTTCATTTTTCACTTTTTTAACATATTAATGAGCTAATTTTTTTAGTCTAATTTATATAGTCTTTCTTTATGATTTTAATGTAACTCACATATTAATGAGTGCAACTCATTTAATTATACGGAATACAATAATAAGTGTCCGATTAATTGTAAACTAAAATTATATAAAAGTACCTACTCCTAAATTAAAATAGTTATTAATTAAGAAATAAAAAAATTGATTACACAATAAGTTATTAATTATATAAGATTAGAATTAAATACAACAATAAATAGCCAATTAATTATCAATTAAAATAATAAAAGCAACGTATAAAATTGAATTGATTATTAATTGAAACTGAAAAATAAGTTGATAGGTGGCAAATCAATTATATGATATTAAAATTAATTGTAATAATAAATGGCTAATAATAATAAAAGTATTGAACTTTTCAATTTTTTTTTAAAAAATCAATTACAATAATAAATAGCTAATTCATTGTAAAGATAATGAAGTTTTCAAAAAATTTTTTGTTATGTACTCCAATTGAATTCAGGTAGAGGTTAAATGTTTCAACTATGCTTAAATGTTTATTTCATTTTTTTTAATTTTAATTTTATAATAGTTTTTTTTTATGTTACGCACACAATTAATTTATTATTATTTTAAAATATTAAAATATTTATTAAAACTTTATAAAAAATTAAATCACAATCGCGCATCGTGCGTACTACTAACTAGTATATGTATATAGTAAAATGGGAGACTCCCAGTCTTCATGTTATGGTTGATAATTATTTTCAATTTTATTTTATTTTTATTCAAACTATAATTTAAAATTTCAATGATAAATAAACATCATTAAAGAATCCGGTTCACCAAATTAGCTCAAACTGGACTTGCAGATGCGACCGCAACCTTGTTGACAAGGTGAACTTGCGGATCAAAGACTCGTCAAACTTGAAAGCAATTTTTTTTTTTTTTTTTTTTGGGTACAAAAACTTGTCAAACTCTTGGCAGTGTGTGTTTGGGGATGTAGTCGGAAGGCAATGTGTATACTTTTCTTCTGGAATAATCCACGTATTACTAACGCAATGGCATTAATTTTCAATACAACAAATATCAAAATTACAAAATTTTAATTAATTATTCATTTTCTCAACTATTATGCCTATATAGTAGGGGAAAAAACTTATTAAACCTATACAATCTCTATCCTTGATTATCCCACAAACAACTTTAACTTCATTTGATCTTGATTTTTGCCCATGAAAAAAAAAAATCAAATGAGAATAAATAAACTAAAATAGTACAAATTAAAACACTTCTAATATGCCATTTTTAGACCCAACAATAATTATAATTATTTCACATAAATACATTTCAACAATATAAGAGTTTATTAAAAAGAGCATATGAACTTGTATTTTAGTATTTATCTATGCATAAAAATATTTAAATTCAAATAGTAAAATTAAATATAATAAACTTAAATTTAGTTTCTTAAAATATTTTGAATCGTTTATAAATTTTAAATACATATCAATTTAATTCAACTAATTAATTAACCAAATAAAATAACTAGTTAATTAATTTTCTACAAATTAACTAATTATGCAATATATATATATATATATTCACCTTTAAAATCTAATATGTAACACTATTAAAAATTTTATTTTTAAAAAATTAAAAATAAAATATTTATATAGTTTTTGTAGTATTATTTTTTAACTAAAACCCTATTATACATATTCCAATATTTCTCAAATTCTAAAAATATTTATACATTATGTATTTTTACCTTAAATCACTCAAATATTTTTCCTAAACCAATTAAGATTCTATTTTGAAAAAAATTTAAAAAAAATTACAGATAGTTATTCAATATATTTTTTTTAATTAAAACACTATATATTATATGTACTCCAATAATAAATCTAAAAATAAGTCCTATTATAATTTTAAAATTATGACAATAAAAATTAAAGAAATTAAATTAATGTGATATATATATATATATATATATATATATATATATATGTATATATATATTTGTTTTATTTCCTCTATTTATTATATTATATATTATTTATTTAGTTCTTTCAATTTTTAAAATTTATATTTTATTCTTTTAAATTATTATTTCTTAATTTTTAATTTTTGAAACTTAATAAACTATGTATTTTTTAGAATAAATTTATTAAAACTATGAATTATCTTGATATTATAAAGAGTTTCTATAATTAATATTTCCATATTTATATTCATCATAACATACTACTGATTTCAATGGAAAAAGACATTAAAAAAAATATTGTGCTGGATAAAAAATATTCATTTCGATTTGACAAGTTAGATAAATTTTTACTTATAGTAATATTATATATTGGGAATTAGATGCATAATAAAATATTATTACACTAAAAAAAGTAAAAATCTTAAAATAAAATTTAAATTAGGTGAAATTGAATAAAATAAAAATTGACTATTTTGTTTAATATATTTAGACCTTATTTTATAATGATTAAGTTTTTATTTCATTTTAAAAGATTTGAAATAAAAAGCATTGAGTTGGAAAATAAAGTTAGTATTACTATTGCAAAATTAAAATTAAACCATTATATTTATAGAACATGAGTTTGACAATCACAATTTTTTATTAAAAAATTGATGTTCAAATATATATATATTTATCATTTATTTGAAATAAAAACAAAACAAAACTAACTAACTAACTAACTAACTATATATATATATATTTTTTAACAGGAACAATCATGATTTGATATAGTACAGATTTTATAGACATTTAACTATATTATAAGTTACAGTTCGTTACTCATTAATAGTTCAAATGATAAAAAATATAGACATTTTATTTGAGGAAAGTAGAATTTAAACCTCTACTCCTTTTTCTCCTTTCCTAATGTTGGAAATTAACTATTTGTACTAGTTCAAAAAAAAATATATATATTAGATATCTTCTCCCTTATTATAGTAGAAAAAAAAATACTTTAATAATTTAAATGTATATAATTTTTTTTTTTAATAACTTCAATGTGAAGGTGAAGGAGAGGAGAGAGACTAAACTTGTAATCTCAATTTTATTAAATCCATCATTTAAGTAATTAGGCCACAAAGAAAGATCATAAAAACTTAATAAAATAAAATAAAAATTCGTATTCATGTTATTACATCCAAATGATAAGGAAATTTCTTATTTAATATTCAATGTATTACATCCAAATGATAAGGAAATTTCTTATTTAATAGTCAATGTATTACATCCAAATAAAAAACAATTCTTATTCATGTTTGTCCCCAAAAAAAAAAATAATAGTAATAAAATAAAATTGCTAATGTTTTTTAACAAGTCAATGAAGATTACGTACAGAGTCCAAATCTTCACATCAAACAGCTAGCCTTGATTCCTCTCTACCTTTCTCCTATTAATTGACACCAAAACCGTCAGTCTTCAACAATGGCTTCTTCCACAGCAATCTGTAATTAATGCATCTTTATCCTTCTCTTTCTCCTGCAATTAACTCCTACCTGCTGCAGAACATAACCTTGAATACTTCACTAGTTGCAGATGGCAAAAGCCTTCCATGGATTTTACCTTCCGGGGACTTTGCTTTTGGTTTTCAAAGGCTTCCTAACACAGACAACCTCTTTTTGCTTGCCATATGTTTTCATCAAATTCCTAGTGAAACTATCATTTGGCTTGCAAATGGACGTAATCCATCGCAACAAGGACCCAAGCTCCAGCTTACTTCAGATGGCCTCCAACTTACTAATCCTAGAGGTCAAGTTACATGGAAGCAATTAACCAATGAACCTGTTTCCTATGCTGCCATGCTTGACATTCCTATCAAATTTATGAAAAATTTTGATAATTTATAGTAGTGAGATTTCTATAATTTTTTGCAAGTTTCAAGTATTAGATTTGGGTGATTCAAAAACCTATTTCATATGAAAATAGGCCAACGATTCAAAATCACAAACTTTACTTGTGATATCTATCACTTTTCGAACAAATTCCTTTGTTAGGTCCTCACATGGGCAGTTTTATTGTTTTCTAATTTTAGGTTTTTGTTTTTCCTATTTCGTTTAGGTTTGTTTTAGGGTTTTACTATTTAAACTCTTTGTTTTCATTATTGAACAGGAGTTTTTTTATGATAATTGAATTCTTTTATGATTTCTAAAATTTTATGAAAATTTTAATGCTTATAGCCTAATTTGGCTATAGAAGATTGATAATTGGTAGTCATGCGTGATTCAATAATTGTCGATTGTTACTATCCACCTTATTGCTGCATTAGTTTGGTTTCAAAGTTGTGCTCCTCAAATAAGATGTAGCGTAGAAGACAACAACAACAACCACAACAGCAACGAGTAGACGAGATTTATAAGCATGATTATTTACTTCGCTTAGAGTAGCGATTCAATTAGTGAATGGAATAGATAGATCAATGGATTGACACCATGATGGAACAACTCGCGGCGAGGATGGGGAGTTGTTAGTCAATCAAAATAGGAAGCAATAGAATCCAGGTCAGAGACGGATCCTTAATGTTGATGACCAGAGGAATCCTTTTGCTAAAGGAAATGATGAAGAAGATGACGATGGTAATGGTTATTATAATGTACCCTGTATACGTCATAGACAGCATATGGAGGTTAATAATAGGAGGCGATGGGAAGTAGGTATACGGACTGAAATCCTTAAATTCCACGGTACCTTATAGCCTAAATAATTCCTTGATTGGTTGGCCACAATATAAGAGGTATTAGATTTTAAAGGGGTGCCAAAAAATCATCGAGTACCATTCATGGCAATGAGGTTTTAAGACAGAACGATGGCTTGGTGGCAGCAAACTAAGCAGATCTGAGTCAGATTGGGGAAGTAAAAAATTACAACTTCGGAGAAGATAAAGAAACAGTTGCATGCCACATTCCTACCTTATAACTATCAGTGTTTAATGTACCAGAGGTTGTAGAATCTAAGGCAAGGAATTCATTCAGTTGATTATTATACAACTAAATTTTATCAATTGATTGCTCAGAATGAAGTGCATGAGACAAAGGACCAATTGGTGGCTCGGTATATTGTGGGCCTAAGGGAAAAAAATTAAGGAGACAGTTAATATATTTGAATCCATGTCTATTTCCATGGCACACCAGCGGGCTTTACAAATTGAGAGGAGGTGTCCTAGTGGCTTTTTGTAGAATACTAGACAAGGCAACACTAGAAGTAGTGCTAGTGTGAGTTATCCAAGTGGTGGCATGGCTATAGGGGCTGCAAATAAACCAGTAACTGTGTCAAGGCCTGACGGTATTAAATGTTTTACATGTGGTAAGACAGGGTACAAGTTAGCTAAGTGTAAAAATAGGAGAAAAAAGGTCATGCTTGTTCATTTAGATGAGCAATATGACGAAGAGGAGGACGCAGACTTAACGAGAGACCCTATATTTAATACAGAGGTTGTGGATGAGGAGGTCGTGATTGGTGATGTAGGGACTGCATTGGTCGTGCGGAGATCCTGCCTAACGCCTAGAGCTATTAATGATGATTGGTTATGAAATAATATTTTCCAATCTACCTGCACTATCAAATAAAGGGTATGCAAATTTATGATCAATGGGGGTAGTTGAGAGAATATAATTTCAGTGGAGGTGGTTCACAAATTAGGAATTACAACTGTCAAGCATCCTAAGCCATATAAATTGGCATGGTTGAAAAAAGGGGGTGAGGTAACGGTGTCAAAATGTGCCTTAGTTTCCTTCTCTCGAGGCAAAATATAAGGATGACGTGTGGTATGATGTGATAACCATGGATACATGTCATTTGTTGTTAGAGTGACCATGGCAGTTTGATAAGGATGTGATTTATCACAGGAAGACTAACACCTATAGATTTATGTTTGAGGGAAAAAAATAATGTTAGTCCCTAAAAAAGATCATGAATAGTCTGAGACGGTGCAAGGAGAAAGCAAGGGTTGTGTTAGCTTATTAACTCTGTCCCAATTTGATAAATTAGTGTAGAGAGCTGACGTTGTTTATGTCTTATCTATGAAGATGGTAGACAAAGAGGTGGAGATCTCTGATGTAGTTTTTCCACTTCTAGAAGAGTTCAATGATTTGTTTCTAGAAGAACTGCTTGAAGGGTTACCTCCCATGAGGGATATCCAACATCAGATTGATCTTGAACCAAGTGTAGCTTTACCAAATTGACCACACTATCAGATGAGTCCTATTGAGCATGAATAATTAAGGAGGCAAGTGGAAGAGTTGCTGGTTAGAGGGTATTATGAGAGTTTGAGTCCTTGTATTGTACCAGCCCTTCTGACACCAAAGAAGGATGGTTCTTAGTGAATGTGCATAGACAATCAGGCCATTAACAAAATAACTGTCAGGTATCATTTTCTTATTCCTAGACTGGATGACTTACTTAATCAGCTTAGTGGGGCCATAATTTTTACTAAATTGGATTTGAAGAGTGGTTATCATCAAATTCGAATTCAAGCAGGCAATGAATGGAAAATAGCCTTTAAGATAAAAGAGGGGTTGTATGAATGGTTAGTGATGTTGTTTGTGTTATCGAATGCACCAAGCACTTTTATGCGTGTTATGAATTAGCTTTTGAGGCCTTTCATAGGCAAGTGTATTGTTGTGTACTTTAATGATATTCTTATTTATATTGCTAACTCGGATGAGCATTTGCAGCAATTATGAGAGGTCCTCAATGTGCTGCATAGAGAGAAGTTCTATACTACAGTTAAGAAGTGTGCATTTTGTACTCATAAGGTGTTGTTTCTTGGTTAGGTAAGGGGCTGCAAGTAGACAAAACAAAGGTTGAGGCAGTGAAACATTGACCAACACCTACATTTATTACTAAGTTGAGGAGTTTCCATGGATTAGCTTCATTTTATAGGTGTTTTATTCCATATTTTAGTAGCATTATGGCGCCTATCATTGATTGTATGAGGCAGGTTAGGAAGTTTGTGTGGACTGATGATGCAGCAAAAGTGTTTGATTTGATTAAAATAAACCTTACAATAACTCCTTTATAGTGTTACCTAATTTTCATCAACCTTTTGAGTTGTATTCAGATGCTTCGAAGGTAGGAATTGGGGTTGTTCTAAGTCAAAGTAGCATACCAGTGGCATATTTTACTGAGAAGTTATTAGGGGCCAGAATGCACTATAGTACTTATGATGTCAAGTTCTATGATGTTGTGCAAGCTATTAAACATTGATGTCATTATTTATTTCAAAAGGAGTTTATCTTGTATATAGTTCATGAGGTGTTGAAGGACTTACATTAGCAAGACAAAGTTTTTGCTAGGCATGTGAGATGGGCTGCCTATCTTCAGAAATTCACTTTTGTTATGAAACATAAGTTAGGGGTTACTAATAGGGTGGTTGATGCACTGAGCAGATGAAAGACCTTATTAACCCCAAATGTCCATTCAAGTACCTGGTTTTGAATCTTTTTGTAGAATTATTTAAGACTAATCCATACTTTCCTGCTATTTTGGCTAAGATTAAAGAAGGTGAAAGGACAGATTTCCTAGTGCATTATGGATTTTTGTTTAAAGGTAACCAACTATGTGTCCCAGATTGTAGCTTATATTTGAAGATTATTCAAGAACTACATAGTGAAGGGCATGTAGGTCAAGACAAAACTGTATAATTGGTGCAGATTCATTAATTTTAGCCTATCATTCATAAAGAAGTTGATAGGGTGCAGAGATGTTAAATCTATCAAGGTTTTAAAGGTACATCATATAATGTGGGTTTATATATGTCGCTACCAATTCCATCACAGCCTTGGGTGGAGCTTAGCATGGATTTTATGCTAGGATTACTATGCATACAACGAGGTAATGATTCTATTTTTTTGGTAATTGATCGGTTCTTTAAGATGATGCATTTTATACCCTGTAAGAAAATGACATATGTTGTTCATGTTGCTCAATTGTTCTTTAAGGAAATATATAGGCTGAATGGCTTGCCTATATCTATAATGTCAGATCATGATACTAGGTTCCTTAGTCACTTTTAGAGAAATTTATGAAAAATGGTGAACATGCAATTGAGTTTTAGTAGCACCTATCACCCACAAACAGATGCGCAAATTGAGTTGGTAAATCGCTCTTTGGGTAACTTACTGAGATGCTTCGTGGTTGAACATATGAAGAGTTGGAATAAAAAATTATGCCAAGCAGAGTTTGCTCATAATCATACAGTCAACCAAAGTACTGGATTCAGTCCTTTTGCAGTAGTGTATTTGATTCTGCCAAGAGGACCTTTGGATTTGATTCCTCTTTTAGCAAAGATAAGAGTTCATGGCAAGGTAGAGAATTTTGTTATTAGATTATAAGAAGTTTATAAGGCTGTCCATGATAACATAGTGCATGCTACCTCCAAGTATAAATAGGCTATTGATAAGAAGAGGCGCCATGTTGAGTTTGATATAGGTTGTTCTTACAAAGGAGCGATTTCCTACAGGTGAATGCAATAAGTTGTCTGTCAAGAAGATTGGGCTAGTTGAGATCATTGAGAATATCAATCCTAATGCCTATAGCTTGAAGTTACCTAGCCACATTCGGACTACGGATGTCTTTAATCTAAAGCACTTTATTCCTTTTGCAGGTGATTCATTAGATGAGTTAGATTTAAGGGTGAATTCTGTCCACCTTGGGGAGAATGATGCAGGCATAAAAGATCAAACCCTTCATTTTATAGAAAAATTTGATAATTTACGATAGTGGAATTTTTGTAATTTTTTGCAAGTTCCAAGTATTGGATTTAGGTGATTTAAAAGCCTATTTCATATGGAAACGGGCCAACGATTCAAAATCACTAGCTTTGCTTATGAAGTCCCTCATTTTTCAGGCAAATTCCTTTGTTTAGGCCCTCAAATGGGCAATTTTATGTTTTTCCTATTTTAGGTTTTTGTTTTTCCTATTTCATTTAGGTTTATTTTAGGGTTTTACTATTTAAACTCTTTTTTTTCATTATTGGACTGTAGTTTTTGATGATAATTGAATTATTTTTTATTTTTTAAATTTTTTAAAAATTTTGATGCCTATAGCCTAATTTGGCCATAGAAGATTAATAATTGGTAGTCGTGCGCAATTCAACAATTATCAATTGTTACTATCCACCCTACCGCTGCATCATATAAGAAACTTTATTCTTACCAATTGTAATACTACTCATCTGTGGGAGAGCTTCAAGAATCCTACAAACACAATTCTACCTTCTCAAGTACTAGATTCAAACACCGTTTTATTTTCTAGTCTCACAGAAACTAACTTTTTCAAAGGAACATTCAAGCTGAACTTATTCGATGGCCATCTGAATCTCAATCTATTTTCTTGGTCAAGTAGATCTCTAAACCCAGCATATGATATCAGTCCTGCATCTGGCAATCACCTTATCTTTAATGAATCATCAGCAATTATCTAGAGGTGAGTGATGGATCAACCGTCCAAATCCAATGGAAGAAACTGAGCGCAGCGCCTAATCAGATTGAAGACTACTACTATCGAGCAACGCTTGATTATGATGGAGTTTTCACATAATATGCTCATCCCAAGGTTCCTATTGGTGATCAGAGTTGGTTAATTATGCAAAAAATTCTTGATGATATCTATAATGGCACCATTGACCAAACTGTTGGTCTTGGTAGTGAAGCATATGGGTATAATAGCTATTGAAAGCTGGTAAATGAGAGGCCCAACTATACATGCCTACTTGGATATTCACCCATCCAACAAAATATTCCTTTTGGAGGCTGCATACCAAAATTTCCTCAAGGTTGCAGAATCGATGATGCATCAGATGATTTATATAAAATTAAGGTAATTGATAATGTAAACTTGGTTAAGGGAGATTATGAAATGCTGAAGCCTTATAGTGAAGAGGACTGCAGACTTTTCTGCTTACAGGATTTTTTATGTGCTACTATAATTTATAATCTAATGGCTCAACTTGTTGGAAGAAAAGGTCAAATCTTGCTTATAGAAGATATTTTGATAACACAAAAGCTCTCATCAAAATAAGAAAAGGTGGTGCTCCGGTTTCTCTTACCCCTGAAAAGAAAAAGGAACATGATAGGTTAATCCTTTTAGGATCTCTATGTTCCTATCTTGTTGTCAATGTGCTCCTCCTAATCATTGTACCCTTTGTTATGTTCCTGAAACTAAACAGGAATTATAATAAAGTCATTTAAAGTTTTAATGCTTTTAGAGACATATATGCATATGTTCAGATACAAAGAGCTCTAGGAAGCAACCCAAAACTTCAAGGAACTAATCAAAAGTGGTTCCTTATGAAGTGTTTACAAAGGTAGTCTTAAACTTGCTTCCAATGATATGAATAATATTGTAGCAATCAAGAAACTAGATAAGTTGTCTCAAGAAGCTGAAAAGGAATTCAAAACTAAACTGAAAACAATTGGAAAGACATGTCATATGAATCTTATACGATTGATAGGATTTTGAGAAGAGTGGATTCATTAGCTTTTGGTTTATGAGTATATAACTGATGGTACATTAGCAAATTTCTTGCTCAGCCTACCAAAACCTAGTTGGAAAATGAGGGCTAAAATTGCCTTGGAAATTACGAGAGGGCTAGTGTATTTGCACTAAGACTATGAAGTTCCCATCATTCATTATGATATAAAGCCTAAAAATATACTTCTAGATGAAGCTTTGATAATACGAATTTCTGATTTTGGTTTAGTAAAGTTGCTACATAATAATTAGAGTCAAAATTTGAAAAATATTTGAGGGACAAAAGGATATATGGCTTGTAAATGGTTCAGAAATGTTGTAGTAACAATAAAAGTAGATATCTATAACTATGGGGTTATTTTAATGGAGATTATATACTACAAAAAGAATGTATCAAAAGTCAAAGATGAAGAACGAATACTAACAGACTGGGTCTATGATTGTTTTATGAATGGAAGATTAAATGAAGTGATCGAATTCGATAAAGAGGTTGCGACTGATAAAGACATGCTGAAGAGTTAGGTAAGCATAGTAATTTGGTGTATTCAAGAGGATCCTTCAAGGAGGCCATCAATGAAGATGTTTCTGCAAATGTTAAAAGGAGTTGTTAAGGTACCTTTGCCACTTATGCAGCCTTTCAGCTATACTTTTTGAGTTAATGAGTTGATATCATCTCTACTTTTTAAGTAAATGAGCTTATGTTGTCACATTAAATTTATTATTAGAATACTTTTACCATCCTTATATGAAAAAGCCTTGGGGGGAGGTGAATAGGGCTATTAAATAAAAATTAAAATTAAAATAATTCTTTGCAAGAATTGAAAGAATATTGAGAAGGAAGAATGAAGAACATAATGATTTAAGGAGTTCAGATTCAATAATAATCCTGCATCTCCACCTAACTTGTATTCACCTAAATTTTCCCCAAGTTAGGATTTCCAATCACCCATAATCTTATTCACAACATTAATATTACACAAGAGTTTTATGGCTCACTCTTACAATATGAGATTTCAAGGCTCGCTCAAAAACGAAATCCTAAGTGTTTCAATGGACAACACTTAAACCAATTTCTTTAGAAATAAATCTCACTTTCCTAATAATCTATCTTAAGATTTAAGATAAAGAGAAATTCTATTTCTATCACACAACCAACTCTTACAAAATTTATAAACAAAGAGTGAATATTTAAGAATTTGATAGCTTTAATAAATGTTAAGATAGAGAATGATAATAAGTAGAAATGTCTTAACTTTCATTCCTCTCTAGAGATATTTATATAGATAAGAACTAAAAAATATAGCTATTAGAGGTGCAAATAATGTCTCCAACATTTATATTTTGAATCCAACATTTATAATTTTGAATTATTGAAAGTAATGTTGTCAGACTACTATGCGTGGATTGAAGCCATGATTGGCTGGTAGAGACATTCTAATTTACCTATAATTTCTTTAAAAAGTTTTAGATAATTGACTTAGCTTTCCATGTCATTTTGAATCACCTTAATTGGAATTATATAGCTCAAGATATATCCAAAATACTAAGAGCTGTGCAATCTAAAATGGTAGACAACTGTCAAATAGTTATGCACAAGTTTAAACCATAATTTTATATTTTAGAAACTTGAATTTTCCTATACTTTCTTCATAAAATTTATAGATATTTGATTTAACTTTCTATATCATTTTGAATCACCTCAATTAGATTTCTGTAGCTCAAGATATGTACAAAATATTAAGAGTTATGCAATCTAAAATGACATATGCATACATTGATTTCAACTCAATATTTGCATAACTGAATGAACTCAAATTTTGATAAGTAAGCATGATTCGGAAAAACCAAGATATCTACTTCAAATATGAAGAAGTAAGCATGATTCAGAAAAACCAAGATATCTACTTCAAATGTGAAGAAGATAACTTTCTCATTATAAAGCTATAAGGATGTCAAAAGCCTCCTTGAATCTTAGAGGTCAAATCAGTCCAATATATTCATACTTCATTTTAACTTCCAATAGAGTCCTAACTTATACACACTTAAACAAACAAATTAAATGCTCAAAATTAAGTTTTTTAATATCAAAATTAAGATTGATTATTACTAAGATCAACAATCTCTCCCTTTTTAATTTTAACAAACATATTTTGAGTTTGATAAAAAAAACATAATAAAAAGTAAAGTGTGTAATAATAATAATACCAAATCAAATAAAATATATTTTTTTATTTCTCCCCCTACAAATATGAACATGATAAGAAATATAAATTTATAGATTATTCCCCTTGATAAAAAAAATAAAAACAACATAAAATATAGCAAGAGGGATAAAAACATGGCATTCTTATGATAAATGTATTAAAAACATAAAATATGATAACATGATCATTTAAATAAATGTTAGGCAGTGTGAAGAAATAATTTCAAACATATATGCATATCATGCCACTAAAATGTATCACAAAAATAGTACATATAACAATAATGTTGATGCTATATCAACTTAACTTTCATATGATTATATAGAGCTTAGCTAGCTAATCAATTATATAACACTTAGCATATAAAAAATAATAAACACAAATTATCCATAACATATTTTCCTTTCTTTATACAAAGGCAAAAGGAAAAGAGAGATATATAAGGGGAAATGAACCTAAAAGGACCAGAATTCCTATAGGAACAAAGCAAAGATACACCAAATCTTTGTAAAAATATTCATGCCTTATCAAATATCAAAACAATTTCTAAGAAGAAATTATACATGAATTATGTATTTATAAATACAATAATAAAATATTATATACATGTATAGTAACAAATAACAAACTCAAATATATTTCTCCCCTTTGTCAAAAACAAAAAGAAAAGAAAGAGATATAAAAGGAAATGAAAACAAAGATACACAAAATTTTTATAAAATCCATGTCATACATAAACAAAGTAAGCAAAACAAGGCCTTTTGTCACATATGAGGTACAATAAAATTAATCATACTTACAATGTTAATATGCATGCAAAAATTTAAACAAATTTTCTTTCCCTATATAAAAAAAATATAATATGTCACTAACATAAATACATTTTTAAGGGAGTTTTAAAATTTTTTTAAAAAGTACACATGTTAAAAAAAATTAACTAGGTACACATGCAAACTCAAATTATTTCTCCTCCTTTGACAAAATGCAAAAAGAAATTTAAAAAGATAAACCAAATATAAACTGACGACTATAAAAAAAATTTGAGATCAAAATCAAAATATTTATCAATTAAAGTAATCAATAAGCACAACATGATTTCACATGAAAACAATTCAACCATCAATTAAACATAAATCAAGATAAACTAGAACCATCAATCATGCCAAGTTCATTCTTAATGAAATTTAATCTCTCTTCATTGAGAGGTTTGGTGAAAACATCTACAAGTTGATTATTTGTATCAACAAATTCAAGTGAGATATTACCAATTTGAACATTATCACGCAAGAAATGATGTCTAATGTCTATATGCTTAGTTCTAGAATGTTGAATGAGATTTTTGCTAAGGTTGATAGCACTTGTATTGTCATATTTGATTGGAATGTGATCAAGTTTTAAACTATAGTTTAACAATTGTTGTTTTTGCCATAAAACCTATGAACAAAAAAGATTGGCTGCAATATATTCAACTTCAGTAATGGACAAAGCAACTGCAACTTGTTTCTTACTAAACCAAGAAACTTAACATTGTCCTAAAAATTGACAAGTTTCAAAAGTGCTTTTTCTATTTAGTAAACTACCGGCAAAGTCTGCATTAGAATAACTAATCAAGTCAAAGGATCAACTCTTAGGATACCAAAGTCCTAAATGCATTGTATCACAAAGATATTGAAAATTCTTTTGACAGCATTCAAATGAGACTCTCTAGGACTATATTGAAATCTAGCACACAAGCAAGTAGCAAATATAATATCGGGTCTACTAGTAGTTAAATAAAGAAGAAATCTGATCATACCTCTAAATCGCTTTTCATCAATCGATTTTCCATTCTTATCTTTTTTAAGTTTGGTTTTGATTCTGATTAGAATTTTACTTATCTTAGCTCCATCCATGCCAAACTTCTTAAGAACGTCTCTTGCATACTTGGTTTGATTGATGAAAATCTCATTTTTGCATTGCTTGATTTGTAGTCCAAGAAAGAATTTGAGTTCACCCATTATACTCATATTAAATTCTCCTTAAATTAAATTAGAGAATTCCTTACACAAGAAATGGTTAGTAGCACTGAATATAATGTCATCAACATATATTTGAACAATTAATAAATCATGCTTGAATTTCTTTATGAAAGAGTTGTATAAACTTTTCCTTTAGAGAAATGTTTCTTTAATAAGAAGTTGCTCAATCTTTCATACCAACCTCTAAAAACT